>CM046889.1:12333654-12581568 GCA_025688845.1 Cucumis hystrix
AGACTGTGACTGTGCAGGGTACACCATAGGATACTAATAATTTATTTTTCCCCGAACGGGACCAGTAGTGGGTCCCTTACTGAGTATATTAATACTCACCCTTTTTATGTTTAACTTTTCAGGCAAAGGTAACACGAGGGGCGGACCGACGAGGGACAAGAAGGACTCGTGAATGGCCATAGAAGATTGTCCTTTAAACTGCTTCCGCTGACGATTTTTTTATAAACGTTTTGTTGAACTGAATTTACAAATAGTTAAAGTTTTGTAAACAGTACTTTAAAAGTTCATATTTTGAAATAGGGCCCGATTAAATGTTTTCTTCGATTTCATATGGTTTCAATTAAAGTTACTATGTCTTTCGTCAACAAACGGTTTTGTGTCAAATTGACGACTTAGACGGTCAGTCAGAAAAGTCTGGATCGTCACACGGTTAAAAGTATAAAAAGTGTTTCAAGTTTGTTTCTCTTAGTTTCCACTACATAAATTTTATTTTGTCTAAGTTGTTTTATTTGTTAAGAGTTAATAGTTATTAGGGTCAGCTGATGTTATTCAGAGTGATAATGACATCGGTTGGCTTCACGCCGCGTCTCGAGTCGAGTGAGCAAGTGCTCGAGGCGGGGTGTGAAAATTGACATGGTAGCTGGACTTGACGCGCGTGCATGGCCTAGTTTCTTACTGTTGGGATTTATATCATAAAACTTATAGATTGTAAATATAATCCATTGATCGTTGTTAATATAGTGTTATTATTGTAAAAATTGTTATTGATAATATTGTTAGTTTTGTCTTAATAACCCAAATCCAATAAACTAAAACGTAGTAGGAATAGGATGCGAGTTAGTTACAACCTTGAAATTTTCTAATCGCAAATCTTATTCTCAACTCCTTTTAAACTATTAACAACACTCAAAATGCAACGCTGGTCAATGTAATGCCAAGCAAAATAAATACAAACCAAAATGTATACTTTATTAACAATAGGCGTTTCATACATTATTACAATATTTTGACCCAACAACCAAGCTTAACCAGTTTCAAAACACCTTGAATCACCCCACCGCAAATCCTTCAACGCATAAGCTAGCTTTTTATCACCATGTAGCCGGTACACCCCATGGTGGCCTTGACTCTTTATGTGCACATAAAAGTTAGCATCATCTCAAAGATACAACTAATGGTTTGAAAACCATTTTTTAGTATTGAAATCATAATCATCAAATCGAGCTCTAACATTATAAATCATGTTTGAAAACATAACTTTTCATAGAAATCTATTTGAAACATTCTCATTTGAATTCTTCTTTCAAATCAGTAAAGATAAATTATAATAAACTTTTTAACATAAATTCATTTGAGAGGAAAACACTCACGAAACTTTACTAAATTAGAAGTCCTTCACGTAAGCATCTTCTCGCGTAGCTAAACCAGCAACACTTCGACATTTCAACAAAACTCTAATCATCCCCTCCTTAGTTACCAAAATCCTCTTATTTATAGAGCCCTTAAAATAACTTAGTCATGCATAAACTCTTCTCAGTTCGCAGCTCCATCTTAAAACTTTCCACGTGAAAATTTAATATTCAACCTAGCCATGCTTAAATTCTTAATCTTACATACTAACTCCTGTCAAATAAGATTTGACTTTTTCTTCGCCAGACCTTGCTTCCTGCCTAACCCAAACGGCGAATAACTTCAACCAATTTTTGCGAATAACCTTATCGCGTGGTTATATTTTTACTATAAAAAATCCTCCACGCGAACTAATAAACTTTTACTTGCATAGAACTCGTATCGCGAACTTAAACTTCGAGGCTTCCTTGCAAACTTTTTCTTTGGGAAACACTTGGTTCTTCTCGCGAAAACCACCCAAAACGCCTAGTCTAACACTGTCAAAACTTTCACTTCTTAACTTACACGAAGAATTTTTCTCTTCTTATCACACAATTACTTTCATGAACTACCCACTTAAATGCAAAAGCGTATACTTAACCATAAAGGTTTTTATCGCTTAATCCATTCCCAGATTTATTCAAACGCCAACTTCTTAATACTTAGTCGAATTTTACTTGCTTAAATTAGAAATAGGTCTCACAACTCCTATTCGCGAGGGATTGCCCTTTGATTTGTACAGGTGAGAGTGGCCAGATTACCAACTAAATAAGCTTATCAATTTGAGGAAAAGACCAAGTGGGGAGCTGAGAACATAATTACAAAAGATGAAACTCACTCCTTCCCTACTTTAGGGTAAGTAGATGAGTGTTTCCTTAAATGGTGTCTTCAGGACTTAAAAAATGGGCCCTACCCTCTCTTTGGCACGAGAGGGGTTTCAGTTTATTGGTAGGACCATAAACAGGTTGTTCATTAGAGGAGGGCTGGTATTGAAGGATTAGAGGTAACCAGGGGAAACAGTAATTTGACCCAACTTGTGTTACGAACACTCGTGAAGGACTAACTTATGGTTATTGGTTTATATATGTAGACATAAAAATATATCTACTCTGAGAAAAGTTCAACTGTGAGTCTTTAGTGGAGTGTACACACAGTTAACGAATATTGATTAATGTGGTTAATGAGTTTAGCCAATTAATCTAGATCGCTGTAGCTTCTGATTTGTAGGTCCATTAGGTTTCCCCTTCCTAGCTCGTAAAGTGTAAAGAGATTTATTTATATTGGTTGTAATTTGAAATGTTTAAACTTACTTTGTGAATTAGTATAATTTATAGTGATACATTATAATATAAAGTTTATCAAACTTTATTATATAAATTTAGTTTTGGATATGATTCAAAATTAATTTATGAGAGTTCAAATATTTGAATGAGTTCAAATATTAATTTAATGTGAATTGGATTCATATTAAAATTATTGGTTATGAGAGAAACTTATATTTGAATATGATTCAAATTTAATTTAAGTTGAATATAAGATATTTAATTTAGCTAAAAATTAATTGAAGAATTAATTAATAGTCTAGTTTTATTTTATTTAATTAAATTTGATTTAATTAAATTAATATAAAACTATAAGATATTGGAGAGATATTCATTAAATATAATTTAATTAATTATTAATTGATTGATTAATGATTAATTAATTAGTAGATTTGAAATTTCTATTAATTTAATATTTTTTAAATTAATAGAATCCCATGATTCTCTCCTGCCCTTTCTTAAAGAGAGTTTTGAAGGAAAGAAAGTTATAAATTCACATAAGAAAATAGTTTTTCTTTAACTAATAATTTAAATTTATGCAAAAGAGTTTCTTTAAAAATCTCTAAACTTTTTCTCATCCCAATTGGTTCACACAAATAAATCTCATCCTAAAGAATAAGATGGTCTCCGACGGGTGGTGTTCCAATTTGGTGATTTACGTTGTAGACTTAGAAACATCAAAAAAGTAAGTTTTTCTTTCTCTAATCTATAATTGGAAAGCATGCTTAGCCTTTAAGTCTTAATAAGAAAACTAGTTTCTTAATTATTTTTTCCAATGTACTGGTATTTTGGGATTCTCAAATTAAATTGAGGAATGGTTCTATAAAATCATTTGCTGCCATGGGCTTTTATCCCTTCACATAATGCACTTAGGATTAAGTCTAAGTTACGTAGGTCATCATAATGAAATAGAAACCTAACTAGTTAACGGAGTTAGATCTAGTGGTTACTATTTTGTGGTTTGGTCTTATGCGAACTCATTGTATAAGATACCCTCACTTATATGTCGAACGCGTTGGATAATTGCGCTTGTATCAAATACAAAGTGAGCCGTATCCATAGTGTTACCAAGATAAGGTACCCAACCTTATCCCTGTACTATAGACCCATTAAGCTGATCTAGAATATTGGTCTCTGTATGTCTTTACATACTGTTCAAGACTCATCATACAGATTAGGATGCTAGTTTATTAGATTTATGTTATTAAGACAAAAATAATAATAAAATCAATAACACTTATTGAAAATATAATAATAACAATATATTAATAACGGTCTTATTTATATTTACTATCTACGAGTGTTAAGACGTAAAACCCAACACAAGTGTGTAGCTTATTAATCGAGTTTTGACTAGGACATTTTTTATATTTTCTATTGTGGGTCTGTGAGCTTTTTCTATTTTTAAAATTGTTCTATACAGTGTAAATATTTTGCCATTGTTATAGTTTTGATAAAACCCCTTTTTTCTTTTTCTAATTATTCTTTACTACTACACTACAATATCACCTTCGAAACCCTACATTACAAAATTTCTTCTACACCACATTCAATTTCTTTTTTCACTCAAAATATACTTTTTGGTCTAAATAACTAATATATTTTTAAACTTTAATCGGTAATGACATCCTCAAATTTATTAAAGACCAAATATATTTGGAATTACAAAGGCCATATCATAGTATAGTAAAAAATGATTGATATATACTTTTTTACTTGGGAATAATAGTAATCAATAATAATTTTATGTCTAATAGTTAAGTCTATATTAATTTTTTTAAAGAATTTCAAATTTAGTAAAATCTATCAATGACAAGTTATATCACAAATAGATTTTGCAATGATATAGTCTAAGATTGATAGAGTCTCATAATGGAAAATTGTGTTGGGTGACATAATTTCAAGTTTGGGATTTGTAAGTTTGTCACATTTTTTCTATTTTGCACTTAATATACCCGATATACACTTTATGCACACTTATATACACTTGATATACCTGATACACATATTTATATACATAAATGTTAAAAATTACAATATATTAAAGGTTTTTAATTTAATGGAAATTAAGTAAATATGTCTAATGATATTTTTATAAATAAGTTGATCCTTATTTGTTGTGTTTTATGTCCTAAAACTCGTGATTTGTGAATGTTAAACTATTTTATTATTCAATATAAAGTCGTTATTGAGGTATTTTTCATTAAATTGTTCTTGAACAAGAGGGTTGCTTGTTTTAGACTTAGAATCAAATAAACTAAGGTTCCTCGATTCTAATATAAGTACTTGAAGTTTATGTAGTGACCATAAATGTGGATCAAGTTCAAGTAGATAGTCTAAAAGCCTATATAGTATTGGAATATGGTTGGACACTTTATTCTGGCGATACTATGGATGCGACCCACTTTGTATTTAGTACAAGTGATGTGATCTCCAATCTCTTATGTAAGTACATGAGAGTGTGGGCATCATTTGTAAAATAATTTGCATAAGGTTAGACCATCAAATAGATACTTTTATATTATAACACTATTTTCTATTTAAAACTAACTATTTGGACTTTGATAACCTAGATAACTTGACCTTAATCCTAAGCTAAATATGAACTCATGTTTACTTGGGATTTTCCTTATATCTACATAGGTGAGGGAAGCCCATCAGTGATTATCACGTCTCGCCCCACACACGTCCTAAACCTCACGATGCAACACGTGACGCAACTTAAGCAAGCTAGACACTTAAAAAAACGTCAGTACGCTCTACTTAAGTTCTAATTAACTTTAGCTTACCCGTATAATTTCATATCAAATAACTTCATCCAAACTTGAAACTGAAACACTAAGCGATAAGAAACATATAATCATACACAACACAACACAGAACAAACAACTTCTCTTTATTACCTCCACACTCATTCCAAATACAATTTACACGCTTCTTTTTCACAAACTGAAAAATAAGGCTTTAGAACGCATAGTGTAGCTTCACAAACTTTGCTTAGAACGCCTAACTTGCTCTCCCTAATGTGTAGCAACTTGAATCCTTTTCCACCTTGGCATTGACGCCTAATTACCTAGGATGAAAGAAACTTAAACCATAAGTCAAAATCTTAGTGAGTGATGTTTTTGGAAAACCTTTAGGCTTGAATGCCTTATTCTAATAAAATGTAAAACACACATTAGTCTTTCACCTTCCTTTTGCCAAGAACGTGAACCATTCCCACACGTAGACTATTGTGGTGGCCTTTTCATCAACAACATCCTTTGGAGAATTTCCCAGTTTACTTCCAGTTTCTCTTTTACGCATTGGCTAACTTCCTTCCACCATTTAGTCCTTTTTTACATGGTTGCCTATACTCATTATGTGAACATACTAGCTAGTTCATTGATAGGAATAAGATTAATGGTTTATTCACAAAATCATCAAACATTAAGCTTTAGCTTGAAACATAACATAAGAGCTTTCTTTGTAAAACATACTTCTCATCAACATTAACGTGAAATACAACATTACAATACAACATGAAACTTTAGAAGGAAACCTTTTTAAATACAATTCCATTTTAGAAAAAAAACCACTCACAAACTAATTCCCTTTTGCAGAACATCTAGTCCCTCTAAAATCTTCTTTTTGTCCAGTGTTTCTTCTTTTTAGTAGAATAACTTTCAAGAATTCTTCAAAAACTTCCTATCTACTGACCTTTCACCCCTATTTAATTATAGTAGTCCTAAAATCAGATTAGTCATCCATAAATTTTCTTAAGCTTGCCAGCTCTAGCTTGAGATAATACACTTGTAAGTTTATTAACTTTTCAGGCTATGCTTAGCTTAAGCTCTTACACGTGGCCTAGACTCATAGCGTGTTGACCTTCAAATTGCCTGCTGCATTTTGCTTCCAAGTTTCTTTCCACGTGTCCCCTGGTTCAATGTGATCCACTAGTCAAAACGTCTTCTTTAAAATGCTTATCTTTCTTAGAATCCTTTTAATGAAGCTCTTATTTCAAAATGACCCTTCTATTCCAGACATGGGTCTCACAACGTTGGCCTAATAGACCTTCTATTTTAGAGGTAAGACAAAGTGGATAATTAGAGACATAGGGTGCAATATGAAATTTACTCCTAGCTACTTCTAGGGATACCAAAGAGGCTGTTCCCTTTAAGTGTGGACTAAACATCTTGAAGAAAGGGTCTCACCCTCTCATTAGCCTGGGAGAGACTTGATAACTTGTAGAAATACAAGTTATTATGGCCTTTTAGATAGAATAATGTGACCAAAATGCATAAGGCGTGTATCAAAATGTGTCACTTATGTTGTAAATTCATAAATATTTAGAAATACACTTTATATAAGCATTATGCCTGCTTTACCCTATTTTTAGTGTCTAAACGCAGGCTAAAGAACAAAAGAATAAGCTTGCAAATCGTAGAGGAACTCGCACAAAGATTAGAAGAAAAGACTACATTAGAACGCCAAAAGAGGTTCGCTAAAAGACAAAAGTGGTAGATGGAGTTGATGTGAATTGACAATGAGGCAGCTTTTTGTGCTGACATGCTCAGAAGACTAGATTTTCAACCTAAATCTGCCTATAAAAAGGAACTCCATCCTTATAAAAAAAGAGCGATGCCATCCTTACGCCTGAAGAGGTGGGTAGAATCCTAGAGAGTTGCAGGCAAGGAATAGCCTTACCATCATCTATAAAGCACTTCTTCATCTTCCTAGCCAGTCTGTAGAGTGAAACCTTGTAGTTTGAGTGAAGAAGATCCCATCCCCCATCTCCCCCTAACTTGTAATGTCATCTCTATTCTTTACATTTTTGTATTTCTTTACATTGTATTTGTTCATATTGTACATCGGTCGAAGGTCTACATTCTATAATACAATGTATATTTATAAACTTTTTAATCCATCCACGTTTCTACTCTTCATTTGTCCTTGTGTTATTTGTAGTTTAGGATTTATGATAGAGTATTGATACGAAGCTTTGCTTATAAGTCTTATCACGTTAACTAAGCTATTTTCATCACTTGGCCAGTGTATATCGCTAACTACCCCAGAGGACAAGTAGTAAGGATATGGTTAACGAACGTAATGAGGAGTTTGGAGCAAACTCCACCTTGAAGAGTTGTTTGACTTCATGGGCTGAGAATGTGTTGCGTTTAGAATATGAAAACTCAAGAAGTTTATTGGTAAGATGTTTTTAAATGCTTGTATTTCGCATAAGCAAAGACATACTGTTATCTTTGTCTATCTGATAGACAAATATAGCATTAGATAGATAGAGATAGAAAGCTAATTATGTCTTTTTGTGCATGTTTTCTCTTTTCACAATTTTCTTTTATTTGTCTTATGTATTAGGTTCATCCTGTTGGGATTTATGTTCTAAAATTCTTAGATTGTAAATATAATCCATTGACCATTATTAATAAAGTGTTATTAATTAATAAAGTGTTATTATTATCAATTCAATAAATGTTATTGATTATATTATTAGTTTTGTCTTAATAACCCAAATCCAATAAACTAACATCCTAAGTTGTTTGATGAGAATTGAACAGTATGTAGAAACATACAGGGATCAATGTTCGAGATCAGCTTAAATGGTCTATAATATAGGGATAAGGCTGGGTACCTTATCTTGGTAACACTACGGATACGCTTACTTTGTATTTGATACAAACACAATGATCCAACACGTTCGTGTAGGTAACATACAAGTGAGGGTATCCTATGCAATGAGTTTGAATAAGATCGGACCATGAAATAGTAACCACTAAATGTAACTTCGTTAACTAGTTGTGTTTCTATTTCATTAGGATGACCTAGGTAACTTAGTCTTAATCTTGAGTGTGATATGAACTTCTGTTCGTGGAGGATTGTCCTTTGATTTTTTCATGTGAGAGTGACCAGATTGCTAACTCAATATGCTTATCATTTTGGGGACAAGACGGAGTGAGGAGCTGGAAACATAATTACACAAGATGAAATTCACTCCTTTCAGGCTTTAGGGTAAGTAGATGAGTGTTCCCTTAAATGGTGTCTCCAGGAGTTGAACAAAAGGGTTCTACCCTCTGTATGGCACGAGAGGGGTTTCTGGTTATTGGTTGGACCATAAACATGTTGTTTATTAGAGAAGCATTTGTATTTAAGGACTAGAAGTTGTTAGGGGTAAAACGATAATTTGACCCAGCTGGTGTTACGAACACTTGTGAAAGACTTACTGTTATTGGTCTATATCCGTGGACACAGAAATATATCTACAGTGAGAAGAGTGAAATGTGAGTCTTTAGTGGAGTGTACACACAGTAAACGAATATTGATTAATATGGTTAATGAGTTAAGTCAATTATTCTCATATCATTGTAGCTTCTGATCTGTAGGTCCATTAGGTTTCCTTCTTAACTCGTAAAGGGTAATGAGATTTATTTATATTGGTTGTATTTTGAATTGTTCAAATTTACTTTGGGAATTAGTATAATGTATGGTGATACATTATAATATAAAGTTTATATTTTAATTAAACTTTATTATATAAATTTAATTTTGGATATGATTCGAAATTAATTTATGAGAGATAAATTATTCGAATAAGTTCAAATATTAATTTAATGTGAATTGGATTCATATTAAAATTATTGGTTATGAGAGAAATTTATATTTCAATATGATTAAAATTTGAATTAAGTTAAATATAAGATCTTTAATTTAGCTATTAATTAATTAAAGTATTAATTAATTAGGTTAATTTTATTTAATTAAATTAATTTAAAACTATAAGATATTTGAGAGATATTCATTAAATAGGATTTAAATGAAATATTAATTAAATATAAATTAATTAATTATTAATTGATTAATTAATTAGTTTATTTGAAATTTCTATTAATTTAAATTTTTTGAATTAATAGAATCCCATGCTTTTCTCCTACTCCCTTAAGGAAATGAAGTTATGTGAAACCAAAATTTCTTTAACCTTTAAATTTGCTAAGATTAGTCAAGGACAAGAGAAAGTGGAATTTTTAGGAAAAGAGAATAAAATACATGGAATCTTAAGGAGTTACGTTTAATTTTTTAAGAAAAAGAGAAAAGTTGGAAAATTTTGGCCAAGTGTGCAAAAGAAGTGATTATGTCTTTAGAGTTTAGCATGGGCTGCAAGGAAGGCCAATAGAACCTCTAATTGAGTGTCATGGACGGCAAAGTAGGGTTTGAGAACCTCTAAGGATGGGAGTTTGGACACTAAGTAAGCGGCCAAGGAGAAAAGTACCTCTAAAGGAGTGTCACTAGGCAAGGAACTTGCTAGATGTGTTAGCATTGAAAATGGCTCGGGCGAGAAAAAGACGTGGACGTGAAGAACCTCTAAGGATAAAGTGTGGTGTTGAAATGCTTAGGCGTTGAAGCTTGCTAGGTGTGTGGCTAGGCGAGATAACCTCGAAAGAGGTTATCTAGACAGCAAAGCAAGAAGCTAGGTATTTAGGGTTTGGCATTAGCCGGCCAAGGGCTACATAAGGAAGGTTAAGAGGTTAGCTTAGCCAGGAAAGGAGTCACGCGAGGAAGGTTAAGAGGTTAGCTTGGCAAGGAAGAGTGTCATGCAAGGGAAGAGTATTATGAAAGGCTAGGCGGCCAAGCTAGGCATTGAGAGGGCTATGCAGCCAAGCCATGCGACAAGGCCATAGAGGTTAGCCATATGAGTTGGACATGTGCGTGGCACTGTCATAGAGCATTCGATCAAAAGTAAGTCCAAGTGTCACAACCATGTCAACATGCATTTTACGACAAAGTAGAATGTGGAGGAACTGATTATGTGTATGTAACACCCCAAAACTATTAGGTTATTTTTGTTATCATTTTATTTTGTTTAATTTTGGGTGTTATTTGTGAAATTGTTTTAATTTGTGGAGGAGTAAGAATAATTATATTATGGAATGAGATAATTATTAAGGAAAAATGTAAAAAGAGGTGATGGAATGGGTTAAGAGAGAGGGAAAAATTAATTGGAATAGGGAGAGAAGGAGGAAAAGATAAGTTATTTGGGAAATTTAATAATAATAATAATAATAGTATTATTATATTATTATTAGTGTTGTATATATATTTAATACCACTCGTGATGCGTGCCATATCTACTATTCATCTTCTTCTTCCTTCAAGTTGCCCTAGCCGCAGCCCAAAGGCCACCGTTGTTTGTTGTCTCTGTTCGGCAGCTGTGTGTTCAGACAAAGCCGTGTCGCACACTCCCGCACCGTCAGTTTACAACCGACGCAACTCCTCCGCACGACGACGACCGTCGTGAATCCTACAACCGACCAACTCCTCCACGCGTCTATCTTCACCGAGTCGAACGAAGTCATTGCGTCGCGTTCCTCCAGCCGCTCGGGTCTCTGTCCATCCAGCCGCTCGCGTCTCTATTCGTCCAGCCGCTCGCGTCCAGCCGCACGCGTCTGTCTCCATCGAGCCGCGTTCGAATAGCAAGCCGAGTGTCTCCACTGCTTCGAGCCGCACGCTTGAGTTCTTCTCCACCGAGCCGCGTCCGAGCCGAAGCCTCTTCTAGTCGAGCCATCTTCAAGTTTAGCCTCTTGCGACCTTTTGAGCCATTTGGGTGAGTTTGTATGGGTTTGGTACACCCAATTAAATATTTTGTTTATCTTCAATGAAATGGTATTTGGAATAAGTTGATCTATGGTTGCTTGAAGGTTCAAGTGAAATTGGTGGAAATAGGACTGTGAATTTTCCATCTAAGGTGGTGTTGGATTCAACCCTAATCTTGGGGTAAGCTTGGATAAGTTTGGTTGCTTAAATTAAACAGTAGAGTGATGGTTGACAAAATTATTAATGTTAATTTTGTTATGTTTAGGACTGAGTATTGAGAGGAATTGACTATCAACCAGTGAATTATTTTAGCAGATCTCCAGGTAAGAGATTTTTTCCCCCTTTTGATTGAGATGCAGCACCATTGGTGCATGATGTGATTATATGTATTTTTTAGTTATGTGTGTTGAGCTGATGTTGATATTATGTTGAGCATGTATAGCCTATAGTGTTCTGTTGGTCTGCTGGTTAGAGTCATACCACGAGGGGTCCATCAAGGTCCTCCCCTATATATGTCTGAGTAGTTATTGAGACGTGATTCGACGGGATCACTTACAGTCCGACTCTCGTTTAGGGTGATTCTTTCGGGTTCATCGAGAGCCCAGTTCAGTCCCGGTGGGATTACTGGATATTGTGCGTTCGGGAGCACCATAGCGCGTGGTACTTTATTACAGGACTCTAACAAAGAGACTAACAACACATAGTGAGACTAAATATAGGACTCTTACTGAGTATAAATTTATACTCATTCTTCTAAATGTTTAATTTTCAGGTAAGGGTAGAGGCAAGGGCAAGCTGGCGAATGATAAGAAGTGACCGTGGATCGCCATAAGGGATAGTTCAGCTTTTCCGCATTTATGTTTCAGTAATTATTTTTGGTTTATTTCAGAACTTTGGTATAAATATTTTATGTATTTCTTTTATTTTATGGGCCCGAACTAATATTTTGATTTATCACTTTAATTACTTATTTATTTTTCTTATTTAAAGTTTTTCCTCAAACTTATAAATTAATTTCCCTTTTAAATGTCTTAAAAAAAAAAGAACTAAACTTATTTAAATATTAATGACTTCAACTTATAGGAAAGTTGGGTCATTACAGTTTAATTGCCAGATTAAGAGGTGAGTTTAATCACGGTTTAAGTGTCATTCTAATCACATGCATGAGACTCTATAAATAGGCCAACTTTAGCAATCATTTTCTCACCACTCACTTGTGCAAAATTACTTAAATTAGTCTTGAAAGATCAGAAATTGAGTCTAGTTTGTGAGAGAGGGATGTTGTGTGATTTTGATTCAAGAAAGTTTGTGTTTTTATCAAAAAATGTGAGAAGGTCATTTCTCGTGTGAATTTGAGCAAATTACATTCCAAGTGGGATACAGGATTCATCTTTTGAAATTTAATTTTGAAAGTTTGAGCTAGGAAAGTTAACTCATTTTAGAGCAACTTTGTAGAAGGAAGTTTTATCAAAAGAGTTATGGAGTTTAAGTTATGATTTTTCAAAGATGAGTCATGTTTCTGAAAGTTTAAACAGTTGATGGGTAGTGGCCGTGAGTCAGGCATGTGTGGGTGAGATGGGCAAGCTTTTTCTTTATAGAGGTTATTTTGGGTTAGGTTGCACACACATGACAAGGTCATGGCACAACTGAGCAGCAAGGTGCGCGCTCTGGCTACGTGCATGACAATGTCAAAGGATGTTGGTGCGGCGCACGGTGGGCTGAGAGCACCAACGTGTTCGCTAGGCATGCGAGAGGCACTGGGTAGGCGACAAGCAGGCGCGTGCCAACCCCTTATGAGGTTAGCACACAGCACGTGTGCCCCACTGTGAGGTTAGTACGTGCAAGGCCCCCTGGCCATGCGCACTCGCCCAACTTCTACATCATGACATTGGGCTCCGATGGGCTGTTTTCAAGCTGTGTTGGGCTGTTTTCAAGCTGTGTTGGGCTGTTTTGATATTTTTGCAAAGTTTAAAGATCTTTTGGATATTTTAATGTTCAAGGGATTAAATAAGGAATAAATATGAATTTTTTAGGACAAGGAGAACTGGAAGGAATTCTCGAGACCAAGGCTATTCAAGCTCTACAAGGAATAGCCTGTGAGTAACATCATGATTTACAAAGTATTTATTGAACATGATTTCAGGACTTACAAGTAAAATAATTTGTTTAACATGTTCTCATGTTCTTTTACAAGCCATGCTATTGATAAATGTTTACGAACTATTTTCAACTGATACCATGATTTCATGATCAAGCAATTTCAAATACTTTCAAGGAAATATTTCATGTTTCAATTGTTTTCGTGCCATGCCCGAATATTTCATGGGACCTATTGTATACATGCGGTTAACTTCATACTGATGGTATGGTTAATGAACCTATTTTTAACTATGGGCCATCAGGAAGGGTATATTGTTATGCCTTAAAGGATGAGGGTTAGCTACCCATCGATTATTCTGTCTTCGGACGAAGGGGTAAGTACTGTTTGTGCCTATGGAGGACTGTCTTGGGAAAGCTATGCAAATGTTCAAGTTTAATGATATGATTATTTACTGTTAAATGTATTTAAGCTTCGATTTTATACAAAAATGTTTATGAAAACCTGTTCATAAAACTGTTGATCACTAAGTCTTTCAACTTTTTATTTCAAAAATGTTTTTACACTTTCCTGGTATAGATTGTGGATCTCTGCATGCTGAACATACGATTGCCAGGCCAACTTAGTTTTAAGTCATAAAAGGAATTGTTTTACTGTTAAGTATTACTAAGTTACTCAAGAGTTTGTACTTCCATGTTTTATAATGTAATATGTTTTTCTAAAAACTATTGACAAAAAATATGTAAGCAAAGATTCAAGAAATAGACTACACCGTGCCACTCCCCAACAACGATGCTATTTTGACAAGATCAAATTTGTTATGCAAAAAGTAAAGAATTATGCAAAGTATGTAGGCAAGGTCGTTATTAAATACAAGTATGTTTGAAAATTAAAATTATTGTAAAGGGGTGCTTACCTAGATTCGCTCTGACAAAAAATATTTGTAGTTTACCGTTTACTCTTACTGTAGATAGTTGCAAGTAGGGGCATCGAACCTAAAAGACTGTAGGCTAAGATGTTTTCTTGAATAAAAGCTTCCAACAATTGAGATTAGTAACAAAAAGAAAAGAAAAGCATTGAAAACAATTTGGGGGAAATTAAGAGAGACCAAGTATTAAGAAGAAATTTAAATTGCAACTCAATTCACAAGAAAAAGGAATTAAGTATTGAATTTCAATAAGAAAAGTGAGCAATGGGCTTACGCTATTAATCTATTAGTATCATTGAATCAAAGATTATTAAGAATTGAATCATACTTAATTAAGAGGGATTCTTTGATTCAAGATTCTTCACAAGATCAACTTTCTTGATCTTGGAAGAATCTTGATCAAAGTTATTCAAGAAAATAGATGATTTCTATAGGGGGAAAGTTTAACTCTTGCAATATTAACTAAAGCCCTAACTTGTTCTTCAAAGAAAATTACAAGTTCATTCATAATTTGCAATAAAGAAATTAATTGGGAATTAATTGTGGCCACAAAAAATGCAATTAATTTCCAAGATTTGGCAAGGAGGAATTCATTAAGAGATAGGAGTTCGTGTGGAGATTAGAAGAATCGGAAAATCTTCAAATGTACGTAGTCGATAAAGCCTAATTTTGTTTAATTGGGGAAGTTTTTAAGCATGTTAATTTTTAAATTGTTTAGATACATCTTGAGTAAAAATTGATCCATTATTTCTATTGTGCATGTCTCATTTTCCTTCACTTATGAGCTATGGAAAGGGAGTAAAGGAACTTTATGTCACTTTAGAAGTTTGGGAGGCCCGACACACGTGTTGGTGCAAAATTTTAAGAAATTGAAACATCGTTCAAAATTATGCTTGTTTGTAGGTTATACAAAGAAATCAAAAGGTGGTTTGTTTTACGATCCTCAAAATAATAAAGTACTTGTACCGAGAAATGCCACATTCTTAAAGGAAGACCACACCAGGAATAATCAACCTCTTAGTAAACTAGTATTAAATGAGATTTCCAAAGATGCTACAGATATACCTAGTTGATCCACTAAAGTAGTTGGTAAAATTAGGAATTTTGGTAAATCACATCCTTCTGAAGAGTTGAGAGAGCCTCAACGTAGTGGGAGGGATATGTTCATAAGCCTAATAACTACTTGGGTTAACTGAAACTTAATTTGGCATAGCTAACAATGGCGTAGAGGATCCATTAACCTGTAAACAGGCAATTAATGATGTGGACCATGACAAGTGATTAAATCTCTGGACCTCGAAATGGAGTCTATGTACTTCAATATTGTCTGTACTCTAATAGATCAACCAAATGGCGTACAACCTATTGGTTGTAAATGGATCTACAAGAGAAAATGAGACCAAGCTGGTAAAGTATAGACTTTTAAGGGTCAACTTGTGTCAAAGAGTTATACCTAAAGAGAGGGAGTGGATTATGAAGAACATTTCTCTCTCGTTGCAATGCTTACGTCGATTAGAATACTCTTATCCATTGCCACTTTTTATGATTATGAAATTTGGCATATGGATGTCAAGACAACTTTTTTGAATGGCAATCTTGAGGAGAGTATCAATATGGCTCAACTAGAGGGGTTCATAAAACAGGGTTAGGAACAAAAGGTTTGTAAGTGTCAAAAATCCATTTATGGTTTAAAGCAAGCATCTAGATCCTGGAATATAAGATTTGTTACTGCGCTCGAGTCTTATGGCTTTAAGTAGATTGTTGATGAACCTTGTGTTTACACAAAGGTTCTTAATTCCACTGTAGTATTTTTAGTTTTGTATGTCGATGATATTCTACTTAATGGGAATAATATAAGTTATTTTAATGATATTAAAAAAATGGCTTGCTACATAATTTCAAATGAACGATTTGGGATATGCACAATATGTTTTTGGAATCCAAATAGTTCAGAACCATAATAATAGAACACTAGTCATGTCTCAAGCATCATATATAGACAAAATTTTGATTGGCTATATATTCAAATGTGATTTGAATTTTGGAAAAAAGAATTGTTAGATAAGCAGACAAGCGCAGTGGACAAAGGAATAAAAAAATACCCTAATTGCACTTAATTAACATGCAACCTCTAAATAAAAGAAGTTAGAGTTTAGGGATAGTTTTACCTTTGTAGTTTCGAAAGAAACTTCGACTCCTCGATCACTATTTTCCAGTCAAAGAAACGGGTTGTGGGACCCGAAAGAAGAATGAAATTTAAGCAAGGTGAGGAAATGAAAAAATTTGGTAATTATTTTTTTCTTAAAGAAAAAACATAAAAAGGCAAAAAGTTTTTTAAAAAATAAAAAACTCTCCTTTTATAAATAAATTACATGCAAATTTGCATGCAATTGAATCACCAACAGCTAACACCTCGTAATCTACTAACCTTTACTGAATTTATTCACCATTCCATTTTCTCTTACTGGGCTTGGTGTCATTACCATGAGCCTCCACATAGCCCACTAAGAGTTAGTGGGATTATCCAACAAAATGTTGGATTTTCCCACTAACTTGTCAAGGGGTAAAATGGTCATTTGGCCATTTAAGTCAAAGTCAAAAGTCAACATTTTAACTTTTTACAATTTCGACCGTCTTGACTAAATCCAACCTCCCGAGCATCAATCTGCATTCATTTTCTCAAAATTCAAATTACATTTGAATCTATAACCGATGAAAGTTTGATTTTTCAAAATCAAAAGTCAACATTTTGACTTTTTACAAGTTTGATCATTCCTATTATTTTCGAGCTTTCGAGTATGAATCCATATTCATATTTTTTATATTTAAATCATATTTAAACATAAAGTTCAATTTCTAAACTGATAACTGGCAACTATATCATATACACTTATTGGTTTCTCTCTCATCTAAATCGAACAATTCAACTCATTCCATCATACTGCTCTAAGTTTGTTTTATATGAGCTAGCAGGGGAGTCTAATGGACCTATAGATCATGGGCCTCAACGATCCGAGATTAACTGGCTAAACTCTTTTAGACCAAGTTAATAAACATTCGTTAACTAACGAGTCATTCCACTAAAGTCTTGTAGTTACACTCCCCTCACTATAGATATATTTGTGTCCATTTGATATAACCATGATCGGTAAGTTAATCCTTCACAGGTTGTTCGTAACCTCGTCTGAGTCAAATTATTGTTTTACTCTCGAGACTACATCTTGCTTCTTAAGGCCCACTAATCCATTATAAAACAATTCGTTTAAGGTCCAACCTATAAACCAAATCCCTCTAGGGCCAATGAGAAGGTGGGGTCCCTACTTCAAGTCCTGGATACAGTGCATAAGGGAAATGAAGGAATAAAAGCCCTTGGCAGCGGAAGATTTTATAGAACCATTCCTTCATTTAATTCAAAAATCCCAAAATACCTATACATTGACAAAATAATACATAAACTAATTTTCTTATTATAACCTAAAGGCTAAGCATGCTTTCTAATTATAGATTAGACAAAGAAAAACTTACTTAGTTTGACGGCTCTAAATCTACAAAAAAAACTCTAAATTGGGACACCACTCATCGGAGACGTTCCTATCCTCTAAGATGAGATTGGTTTGTGAGAACCAATTGAGATGGAAAAGTTTTAAAGAGAAACTATTTTGCAGAAAAGCAAAATCATTAGTTATATTTTTTATTGATTAAAAAAAAACTATTTTTCGTCTGCATATTTACAACTATCTTTCCTTCATGGAGTAGGAAAGAGAGTAGGAGAGAATAATGGAATTCTATTAATTTAAAAATATTAAATTCATATAAATTTCAAATCAACTAATTAATTAACAATTAACAATTAATTAAATCATATTTCACTAATATTTCATTTAAAGCTTATTTAATGAATATCTCTCCAACATCTTATTAATTTAATTAAATAAAACAAAACTATTAATTAAATATCCAATTAATTAATAGTTAAATTAAATATCTTATATTTAACTTAAATTAAGTTTGAATCACATTCAAATATAAATAACCAATTATTTTAATATAAATCTAATTCACATTAAATTAATATTTGAACTCATTCAAATATTTTATCTCTCATAAATTAATTTTGAATGATATCCAAAATTAAATTTATATAATAAAGTTTGATTAAACTTTATATTACAATGTATCACCACACATTATACTAATTTCAAAAGTAAATTTAAACATTTCAAATTACAACCAATATAAATAAATCTCATTACCCTTTACGAGCTAGGAAGAGAACTTAATGGACCTAGAGATTAGAAGCTACAATGATATGAGATTAATTGGCTAAACTCATTAACCACATTAATCAATATTCGTTAACTGTGAGTGCACTCCACTAAAGATTCACAGTTTAACTCTTCTCACTGTAGATATAATTTTGTGTCCACCAATATAGACCAATAAGAGTTACCTAGGTCACTTTCATCTATACAAATCAAAGGACAATCCCTCACGAACAGGAGTTTATAATACACTCAAGATTAAGACTAAGTTACCTAGGTCATCCTAATGAAATAGAAACCTAACTAGTTAACGTAGTTAAATTTAGTGATTACTATTTCATGATCCGATCTTATGCAAACTCATTGGATAGGATACCCTCACTCGCATGTCGCCTACATGAACGTGTTGGATCATTGTGTTTGTATCAAATACAAAGTAAGTCGTATCTATAGTGTTACCAGGATAAGGTATCCAGCCTTATTCCTATACTATAGATCCTTTAAGCAGATCTTGAACATTGATCCCTGTATGTCTCTACATACTGTTCAAGACTCATTTAATAGCTTAGGATGTTAGTTTATTGGATTTAGGTTATTAAGACAAAACTAATAATATAAACAATAACATTTATTTGAATAAAAACACTTTATTAATAACCGTCAATGGATTATATTTACAACCTACGAGTTTTAGGACATAAATTCGAACAAACTCTCACATGGTCTAAAACTCTAGTCTCTATGGGATGTACGTAATAAAGTAATCTTCAAAAATTGGAAATGGTAAAATGTACAAGTATATTACATAAAACTTATATATACAAATACAATAAACTAGGACATGCTCATACCCATTACACAACTCCCACTTGCCCTAGATTACCTAATCTACATATCTCGTAGATCTAGACTTTCTAGATGACCCTCGAACATTTAGTCGGGAGGGTATTTGTAAATGGATAATCCATATGCCCCATTATTATCACAATATTAAGTTATGGGCATGTTCATGTTTGGAACAACTTCCAAATCATGCAGGAACTTCCTGAGCCAAACTGCTTCTTTTGCTGCTTGACAAGTAGGGATGTATTTTGTCTCCATAGTAGAGTTTGCAATGCATCCTTGCTTGATGCTACGCCATACCACACCTCCTTGTTTATGGTGAACACAGATCCCGATGTGGATTTTTTAGGATCCTTATCGCTTTGGAAATCAAAGTCAGTGTATCTTGTAAGGATTAAATCCTTAGCTCCATATACAAGCATGTAGTCTCTCGTTTTTATAAGATACTTGAGAGTAATGTTAACCACTGTCTAGTGGTCTAACCCCAGATTGGACTGCTACCTACTGACTATTCCCACTGCATAATAAATGTATGGCCTAGTGCAAAGCATAACATATATTAAGTTGTCCACATCTGAGGCATAGAGAATATGTCTCATATCCATAACTTCTTGAGGTGTGTCTTTGATAACGCATATAAACATCCGTTATTATACCCTCTTTTATTCTAATAATGAGGTTAAAACGTATAAGAAGATGGTCAGAAATTGTGACTAATGTTATAAATTCATAAATATTTAAAAATACAGCTTACATAAGTGTCATACCTATTTTACACGATTATCATGTTGACACACAAGATAAGTGAAAAAAGAAGAAAAGAGCAAATCACACAGGACATCTCGCACAAAGGTTACGTGATGGAAACTGACTTGGCGATTAATAACCCCAGACAAGGGACCATGACAACATGTGAGGAAAGCTCACTAGAAGACAAAGATGGTGGTTTGAGTTCACAAGGTCAGATGTCAGTGCTGACACACTAAGAGAAATAGAAGTTTTCCGTCGAAAAGTAGCCTATACAAGCACTTTATCCTCACTGAGAAGAGGAGGCCTGAATAGGCCATTGAGAGGTTTGAATGGACCATTAGATACTTGCAAGGGTCTGTTTAGAGAGCTTGTAGCTGGGATAAAGTAAGAAGGCTATTCCTTCTGGTCTCCTAACTTGTAATATTTTTCCATGCCCTTGTCCCCCATTTAAGTTTACATTCTTTATATTGTGTGTTGTACATATTGTATAATTGCCTACGGCCCACATTCTTTGTTCCATGCCCTTGTCCCCCATTTAAGTTTACATTCATTACTTATAAGCCTACATGGGTTATAAGTAAATTCTTCTAGCTATAACTCACAAAGTCGTACTTAGTCATATGGATCTCCAAAAATGTCCATGTGTGGCATATAATGACTTCGAGAGAAGAATGCCTTAATCATAAATATGGTTTAGTGAGTTACGTCGCATTAAGTTTATCTCATTATCTAGTTGCACGATAATACATAGACATTCATCCATTCATTTTTTAGAGACAAGTCGGTTTGCATCATTACACCTTCGCCTGGGCCTCGCTTTATAGACTCTCGCTGTGTAGTTAGCAAGTCTTACATTTGTTATTAAATTATTTCAATTCTCCTAAATGATAAGTAGATCCTAAAACTAACGTCTATAAACAATTCCTTGCTTTTGACCCTGAATCACCTAGGTAAACCTGTTGGTTCGCTTGCACTTGGACAAGGAGTAGGAAAACTTGTACACACAAGGACTTATGTATCACTCGGTGAAGAGGTACATAGTGAGCATCTCACATGCTGTGATCATGACCCATGACTCATTGCCTAGAATTAAAGCATGATATATAGAAAGTTACGGTGAGCGCATCATCACAATGACCTAACTTAGTGACGTATTGCAATTGCACAATGCACACGAAATTATTAAATGCAAATCCACAAGCAGTCTTAGGACACTATTCCTTAGATAAGTGAACCATGTGACTAAAAGGTAGTAAATCCTTCTTATAGTTCTGCTTCAAATATCGAACCAACATTTTGTCGATATAGGTTGCCTGAGACAGTGTTAGCATTTTATTCTTATGATCCCTTATGTTTTGGATCCCAAGAACATATTGCACCTCTCCTAAATCTTTCATTTGAAATTGGGCTGCTAGCCAAGTTTTAACGTCAGTTAGGTATCCTATATCATTCCTAATGAGAAAGATATCATCCACATAAAGTACTATGAAAGCTACTTCACCTTTATTGATTTTATTGTATACACAAGGTTAATTAACGTTTTGGTCAAAACCGTAAGAGTTTATCACAATATCAAATCTAATATTTCAAGATCTAGATGCTTGTTTCAACCCATAAATAGATCGATTCAACTTCCAAACTTTTTGCTCCTGACTTTAGGTTATGACCTCAGGATGAGACATAAAGATATCTCTTCAAGATTGTCATTCAAAAAAGCAATCTTGACATACATTTGCCATATTTAGTAATCATAAAAAGTGACTATGGACAATAGAATCCTTATAGACTTTAGCATAGCAACAGGGGAAAAAGTTTCCTCATAATCAACCCCTTCCCTATGGGTGTACCCTTTTGCTACAAGTCTAGCTTTGAAGGTTTATACTTTCCCAGCTGAATCTCTCTTTCTCTTATAGATCCATTTGCACCCTATAGGTTTCACCCCTTCAGGTAGATTTACAAGCTCCTACACTGAATTAAAGTACATAGACTCCATTTTAAGGTCCATGGCTTTGACCCATTGGTCCTTGTCTACATCATTCATTGCCTGTTTATAGGACAATGATTCTTCAAAGCCATCATCTGATATGATAACTTGAGTTTTAATTAAACCTAAGTAGCGGTTAGGTTGTGATACAATCCTCCCACCGTGTCCAGGCATTCTTAATGATTGAAAAGGATAAGACTGACCTGATGTGTTGGTTTCATCAACTCTTAATGAGGGACCAACTTCATCAACAACCCTTGTTTATTCATCAGTAGCTTAACTTAATACTAATTTGCTTCGTGGTTTGTGATCTCTCATGTGGTCTTCTTCCAAGAAAGTAGCATTTGTTGACATAAACACTTTGTTTTCTTATGGATCGAAGAGTGGACCACCTCTCGTTTCTTTAGAGTAACCAACAAGTTGGCATAACCTTGAATGGGGTTCCGACTTCTTAGGATTTGTCACTAACATGTGAGCTGGACAACCCCAAATTCTAAAGTGATTTAAACTAGGTATACGCCCTCTCTATAAATAGAAAGGTGTTTCAGAAACAGTCTTCGAGAAAACATTTTTCAAGATATGAATTACAGTCTCCACTGCATATCCCCCAAACGAGCTAGGCAATTGAGCATAACTCATCATTGAACAAACCATGTCTAACAAGGTTCTATTTCTCCTTTTTGATACACCATTTTGTTGAAGTGTACCAGGTGTTGAGTGTTGAGATTGCATTCCTTGTTCTATCATATAGTCCTGGAATCTCAAATCCATGTACTCTCGACCTCAATCAGATCGAAATATTTTAAACTTTTTACTGAATGGATTTTCAACTTCAGCCTTATACTCCTTGAACTTTTCAAGAGCTTCAGACTTATGTCCCATTAAGCATAAATAACCATACCTTAAATGATCATTTATAAAAGAGATGAAGTATTTAAAACCTCCTCTAGCTTTAACATATATCGGACCACAGAGGTCTGAATGTATAAGTTCTAGGAGCTCTTGGCTCTATAACCTTTTCTAGTAAAAGGTCTTTTAGTCATCTTTCCTCTAAGACAAGATTCACATGGAGTCAATGAATCATATTCTAACTCATTTCGAAGTCCATTCTTTACCAATCTCCCGATCCTATCGAGATTAATGTGAGTTAATCTTAAATGCCAGATATAAGTATTGTTATTAGGAGTAATTCTTTGCCTTTTATTTTGAGTATTAGCAGTTTTAAACATCTCATGATTTAAAATTGCTTTCGCTTCGTTAGGTCTTAATACACACATGTTGTCTTGAAGCTTAGCTGAACAAATATGTACACCATTCTTAGAAATGAAGGCTTCATTTAAAGAAAATGTTATATTATATGATTGTTCGCTAAGGCAAGAAATAGATATAAGATTCCTTTTAATCTTAGGAACTATGTACAAGTTTTCTAAAAACATGAATCTATTTTTGAAAGACAACTTAACATCTCTCCATGCACAAGCTGAATTGATATCTCCCGTTCCAACCATGAGTGTGATCTCACCTTTCTCGAGCTGCTTAAAAGAAATAGTTTCCTGTAAAGAAGAGCAAGCATGGCTAGTGGCTCATGAATCAAGTATCCAGGCATTTTGGTCATTTCCCACTAAACATGTTTCTAAGACATGTGAATCATATTTACCTTCTTTTTTATTATTCTTAAACATCTCTTGGAGGGAGTTCATGATCTAACGTGCAGTAACCATGGTCTCGTGTTTCTTGCTTAGTATGTCAGACATACTAGACAAGAGATAAGCGCAAACCATGTCATTGGCCTTTGTCCAACGATTATATGCATCTCTGAAATTCTGAGATGCATTTCGAGCAGGGAAAGGAGGACATTCCTCTATTAAGACAAAGCGTAGATTATCAATAACCAGAATCATATTTAGGTTTGACTTCCACATTGCGTAATTTTCTCCGATTAACTTTTCATTTTTAAGCAGTTTAATGATTGAATAAGACATGCTGAAACAATCAATTGACTGTATTAGTTATCTTTGTCTTAACCCATTACACAAAATAATCCAATCAATTTAGCAAAAACAAGCAATCAAAGAATCCTAACCAAACAAATGATTTAGATTTTGCAACAATACTTCAGAAATTTAGAGCAACAACCACCGAAGGGTGACCAGATACTCATCTCTTGAATTGAGACAATCTCAGGTAATAATTAATACCATAATAACTCATATTCCTATAGTTCTTAGCTACTGTTGTTTGATCAAGAATTTATTAACTAACTTAATTCATCCTATAAGTGTGATCCTACTATTTTCATATCACAGAGGTATGCTTCAATAGACTACCATAAGGAAAGACAATTGTTGAAGATTAACCTAAGAAACCCTATCCATTTCTGGAGTTTGCGTTGTTCCGACTTCTATAATCAGACCCTCCGAAGGGATGGTCGCTTCTAAAATGACATGTAGGTAAATCAAAGAAATCTCAATGTGCAACCTAATGGAGGAGACCGTAGGATACATTGACAAGCGTCCTTCTCCCACTTACTATGAACATTTCCCGTATTCACCTTGTTCTTGACTCATACAAACACTTTCTGAAGGGAGGCCACTCCCAGAACGACACGAAGTCGAGTATGAATCTCACCTGTCACCTTTTAGGGACGTAAGAGCTAAAAATGGATATATCCTATATACCATTTTTCTCCCACTAAAACGTTCTATTAATTTAGGGTTTGTTGTACTTAACTAAATTCAGGCTAAATGAATATATCTAATTCTATTTTTATTATAACTCTGAGAATAAAACTTTACTCTAAACTTTCTAGGTGTGTTAAACAATTTAATTTACCTAGTGGCATCTTACCCTAATAGGAATAAAGTTAATTCAACGTCGGCTTCGGGTCAGTTCACAAGTAAGAAGTGTTCCTAAACCATTAGCTTAAGTACCCCCAGCCTTAGACAGAACTTTACCGGTAGAGTTCCCTTATAACCTTAAATCCTATTTAGTCTTAAAATTGCTAGGTGTATTATACCATTTAATTTACCTAGTGATATCTTATGCTAATAGGAATAAGGTTAATTCAACGTCGGTTCTGGGTCAGTTCCTAGGTAGGAGGTGTTTCGTAAACTGTTAACTTAAGTACCCTCATCCTTATACAAAACTTTACTGGTGGAGTTCCCTTATAAGCTTAAATCCTATTTGTTCTACTTAGTTTCATTAAACTAAATAAGACATAATTCAAATCCTATTAGAATTAGTGTGATCTTAGGTCTATTTAATTTTAAACAATTTAAAATTAAATCAAATTAATCATAAGATCCTATGTTTGCATGCAACTCTTTATTATAGGTTGACGGTTTCTAATTATCAAATTTATAACTATTATAAAATTAATTAATTAGTCCTATAATATGCATCAACATGCTTAGAAAATCATGCAACTAAAATATAACACTTATATTTAAAAATGATGCATGATAATTATAATCGGAAGGTGGGATTTTAAACTATATGACATACATTATGCATATAATTAATTTAATCAAACATCACATGTAATAGTAGATTAAATAACAAAATAGGCCAAATTTGGCACCCCTAAAAAATTAATCCAATTAATATAATCATATTATATTAATTTAATTAATTAAAATAGAAAAAGAAACGGAAAAACTGCAAACACAGCACAATCTGGAACTCAAACCCACAACCTCCTGCATTAACGGGGAATGAACAGCTACTAAACCGAAAACCTATTCTTGGTATTTACTATACGCGCAAATCATATATGTTTTTTTTTAATTATTTTTTTTTAAATCAAACAGTTCTTCACAGCAAGTCTTCCCATCGAATGATACAGACTTACAAACTAGATTATAGAATTAAAATGCCTAAAACAACAGACCCTTACATCAATCAAATTAATGAAAAATTGTAATCTAATGTGCCAAAATCGAAAACATCTATTTTGCAAACCACATTCATAATGCAAAAATCCCACCTAACCAATGAAAAATTTAAAATATTCAATCAAAATTTGAGATGACTCTGATACCAATTGAAATGATAAAAGCCTTTGGCAGTGGAAGATTTTACAGAACCATTTCTCAATTTAATTTGGGTATCCTAAAATACCAATACATTGGCAAAATAATACAGAAACTAATTTTCTTATTATAACTTAAAGGATAAGGATGCTTTCTAAGTATAGATTAGAGAAAGAAAAACATACTTAGTTTGACGCCTCTGTATTGGGACCCCACCCGTCGAAGACCTTCCTATCCTCTGTGATGAGATTAGTTTGTGGGAACCAATTCGGATGAGAAAAGTTTTAGAGAAAAACTATTTTGTAGAAAAGTAAAATCATTAGTTATATTTTTTATTGATTAAGAAAAACTGTTTTTCTTCTACATATTTATAACTCTCTTTCCTTCATGGAGTAGAAGAGAATCATGAGATTCTATTAATTTAAAAATATTAAATTAATTGAAATTTCAAATCAACTAATTATATAACAATTAATTAATAATTAATTAAATTATATTTAAACAATATTTTATTTAAATCTTATTTAATTAAATAAAACTAAACTATTGATTAATTCTCCAATTAATTAATAGTTAAATTAAATATCTTATATTTAACTTAAATTAGATTTGAATCATATTCAAATATAAATAACTACAAATATAATTAAATTTGGATCACCTCGTTTGTACTAAATACAAAACGGGTTGCATCCGTAGTTTCTCTTAATAAGGCGTCCAACCTTTGTTCACATATTATAGACTATTTAGGCTATATTCTCGAACTTGATCAATGTTTATATAGTCTCTACATAAAGTTCAAGTTTCCTAAAAAATAGCCTTGGGATTTAGTTTATTGGATTTAAGATTATAGTGTTCAATTTCTAAATAACGATTTTTATTGAATAGAATATGATTACAAACCAAGAGTTTTATAACATAAATTCCAACATGAATAGTAATGCTAGGGAGATCATAATTAGTAAGATGGACAAAATGGTAAAAAAGTCAAAATGTTGACTTATGACTTGAAAAAGTCAAAGTTTGACTTTTGACTTGAAACGGTCAAAGTTTCACTTTGATTTGATAGGTAAAATGACCATTCTGCCTTTTGGCTAAAGTTAGTGGAAAAATCCAACATTTTGTTAGATAATCCTACTAACTCATAGTGGCGTATATGGTTGCACAAGATGTTGAAACCAAGTCCACTAAAGCCCACTAATGGTTAATGGATTGTGCGGTGTTAGGCTTTGGTGAATCAATTACATGCAAACTTGCATGTAATTTTTTTATAAAATGGCTTTTTCAAAGTTTAAAAGACTTTTGGCTTTCTTTAATTTAATTTTTCCTAAATAAATTATTCACAACATTTATCCAAAAATTTATCATATCCCTTTATACTCCATCATTTTCTATTTCAATTCACTCTCTTCATTCCTCCATATATCTGTCCTACAACCCGATTCTAAGTTTAGAGGATAGTAAGAGACTACTAGTGGTGGTCCATTCAAGTTCGTGTAAAGATTGTTAAGTAAACGGAGCTATAAATGTACAACTTCACATAACCCTAATTAAATTTAGTTTAGGGTTTCATGTTATCTAGGAGCATTTAGGGTAAAATCTAGTATAATTCCATTGTGCATGTCTATTTTCCATCATGGGTTTTGGCAGGTTTAAGCTTACGGAAAATAGTAAAGGTTTGAGGGTTTAATTCAAGTAAGTTCAAACTTTTCCTAAGAAGCTTGAGAGTAAATTTTGGTAGTTAGGGCTTTTAATCTAGACTCTAAATCTTGTATAGGAGCTTGATTTTAATAGAAGTGTTTTGGGGACAAGCCATGGTGACCAAGAAAAGCATTCTTAAGTACAAAGAGGGAAAGAGAAGAAGTTGTAGTTTGGAACCCAAGTTTGACTCTAGTTTTCTTGTTTCAGGGCAAGAGGAGATACGACAAATCTATAGATCGAGGAACTTGCTAAAAGTTTGTCAAGGACAAAAAAGAGTTTCAAATGAATTTCTAAACTTGTTTTATTAAGTTATATTTATAGCAAGTTTTGGGTTAAAGTATTCAAATTATGTTTGAGTTATAAATTATTTACAAAGAGTGAGTTTCAAGCTTAGAAAGAGTTGATGAAATTTATAAGAGCTCTGATAGGTAAGTAAAAGTTGAGCTAAGTCGAGATTTCAGCAAGCATTCGAGAGAGCAAAACATGATTAAATGTTATGATATTTCTAAGACTGATACTGGGTGCATGACTAAGAGTTGAGATCGAGACTATTATGATATTATGTGTAAAAAGAAGATTATTTTGTTGTCAATGTTGAGTGTACTCCATAACAACAAGGTTTTTGTGAGCATCAAACGTGTTCCACTACGACAAGGATGATGAGAGTATTGGGCATGTGATATTTTCTAGGCGTACATAAAGTAGTTTTAGTTCAAGTTTACATTTTGTTGTACTGTATTAGGATTCTTTTATACCGCTTGATTGATAAGTAGGACCTAGAACTAAGCTTTGATATCAATTTCCTGTGTTCGACCATGGATCATCCAAGAAAACCTAGTGCTTCGCTTATACTTAGGCAAGCATTAGGAAAACATGTATTCAACGAAGACTTAGCTATTATGCAATAAAGCGGTACATAGTGAGTACTTTGCATGGAATGATCATTATAGTTGACTTGTCGCACAAAATTAATCATGTAAGTAAACAACTCTAAGCCTGAATAATCAAGCAAGTTTTTGGCACAATTGCTGGGGAATTGATTTTTCAAACACTAGAGTAAGGTTTTTATCGATGGTTATTGAGGCGTGTTTCTCTTCAACAACCGGGACGCAGTGTTAGTAAATGGTGAATGGAAATTATATTAAGTCTAGGAGATATATCACTGAGCATGTTCACTGCATGTGAGTTGCTCTATATGTCTCTCCATATCATGTGACAACTAAGTCCTCGTTGAGTACAAGTTTTTCTACTACTTACCCAAGTGCAAGTGAAACACTAGGTTTACCTGAGTGATCCAGGGTTGAACGTAGGGAATTGATTTCGAAACATTAGTTCTAGGATTTACTTATCATTTGGGCGGTATAAAAGAATCATAACTATTAACTTATGTAAGCATGGAGAGTGTGTAAAGGAGAATAAATGGATATGGAATTGCAATGCGGACTAACTTGTATGCAAGGAAGAGTGAAGGAAGGTATACACATTATTAGATGATTAAGCAATGAGAGAGCTTCAGTGCGATATAACTTGCTTAACCACCTCATGATTAAGTCGAGCTTCTCTCGAAGTCTTTAAACGCCACACTTGCTCACCTTTCGGAACCCAAGTGACCAAGCGTGATTAGGTGAGTTGTATCAAGAAGAGTCCACTTATAATACTTATAGAACTTCATAATTAAGAACAGCAACCTCTCGACTCCTAGTGTCAACAATCGTTCACCTCTCATGAAACGAATGATGGAAGTTATCTTGCGAAGGGAGAGACGACTATTCCTTGCGCTCGTTTGTCATGTACTTGCTACTTACCCTCTCAGGTAGTTGGCGACTTATGCTGGCCAAGTTATGAGATTAGTTCAACTAAAGCTATAAGACTTATAAGCAAAACTTCTTATCAAAAACTTATCACAAACCTAACTACTAATAACACGTTTACAAGTGAAAAGCCAAGAAATGATGGATTGAAGTGGTATAAGCATGTAATATATATCAAAGAATGTAGGCCTTCGGCCATATCACCATGTGAACAACATATATTACAAAGATGTATGAAAATAGAGAGAAAAGAGAATGAAAAATATTACAAGTTAGGGGAAATGGGAATGTGGATTCTTTCCTACTCAGGAGCCAAACAATCACTTTTACAATTGATCGAAGAAGAAGAAAACTTTTACAGCTTCCTTTCCGCCGTTCTCTAGGGATTTTCCTATTCAGACCTTTAGCCTATACAGGCCTACTTTGCTTGGTGGGATGAAGTCTTTTTATAGGCAACTTTCGATGGGAAACTTCTCTTATTTTGAGATTGTCAGCTGCTATTGTAGACTTACAAAGTCACATCAACTCTAACTACAATTTTTGTCTTCTAGTGAACCTTCCTCACGTGATGACGTGGTTCCTCGCCTGGAGATGTTAATCACCAAATGAGTTTCCATCGCGTAGTCTTTGCTCGAGATGTCCCCTTCGATTCACTAGTTTCTTCTTTTCTACTCATCCTGTGTTTAGACATGGCAATCACTTAAAGCATGCATAATGCTTATGTAAGATGTATTTCTAAATACTTATGTATTTTCACATAAGTTACGCATTGATCCTCTTCTTTTGCGTTTTGAGTTCATTATTCTAATAAAAGAGGTTATAATAACGGGTATTTATTTACTTTATCACACCTTGAAATTTAGAATAATAATTCTTGTCCTGAAGCATCACTCCATATTATGCTTTTCCTCAAGCACCATTCCTCCTTGAAGGCTTACTTTTCTCTTTGCGTTTCTAAACTTCTCAAAATGCGAGCAAGTTTTATTCGTTATTCAGGATTTACTCTCATCGCGTACTTCTTGCTAAGAAAATATTTCTAAGTTCACAATGCTGCAAGCTTAATACTCAAAATACCTTTGTTCATTCCTCACAATTAGTCTTATTTTTAGAATCAGAAATGGCTAAAATTTCCAAAAAGTTCTGAATCCTTTAATTAGCAAAAGAATACTTTTTAATCAGCTTTTTATCCACAGGATGGCGTTGAGTGGAAAATCATAGAAAATCTATGAGTTTGTTTCTCTCCTCAACTGTAACTCTTATCTCTTTTTATTACTCACTCTCTGATTTTTACTTTTGAAGGTATGCTTCTTATTTTTGCAAGAGGAGGCAACATAGGAGTTGTTATTGTGATTAAATATAATTTTTTTTAAAAAATTCACCTTTTTGGCTTTGTTTCAACTTTTGTTAAAATACCTTGATTTTTAAGGCATTAAGAGGATTTCCAAACACTTTCAAAAGCTTTAGTGCTAACCTCACACACCCTCAAATTTAATGATTAGCAATGTCCTTACAACACAAGTGAATGATAAGATTATTCGCAAAAAAATATTACAAAAGAGGTTTGAGGTAAAGCTTGCTCGCCTAATAAACTTTAGTAATATTTCCTAAGTAAGTTTCCTTAACAAGTTAAATGCCTAAATAACAAATGAAACTTTATTTCACATAAGTTATTTCATTGAAGTATCATTGAAACGCAAAGAAAAATTAGAATACTGAAAAATGGGGAGCCAAGTTTGCGACAAGAAAGATTAAACGCAAAAGAATTATATCACAAACTGTGACTTGTATTGAAAATAACATAAGTACAAAGAAATAAAAATTACATATGGCATAATTAAAATATTAAACAAAAGGATTGAAAATATTAATGTTTAGCATATCCTTCTTAAGATTTTCGCGATAAAAAGAGGTCCTCGTGGAGATGGTTCTGGTGGATGCATCCCCACTTGTACTACCGAATCAAGATGTGTCAAGGAAATTGCCAAACAAATCCTGAGGCTTTTGGATTGCTTTGGAGGAAGTAGGTGCTTTGAGTTTTGCGGGTTGGTTGTTCTGAACTATAGAAGAGGAAGTTGGTGTTTTAGAGTTTTGAAAAGATTGAGAGGGGTTTTCTTCAGAGGCGTTGAACTGTAGGGTAGAGGTTAGGTGAGCGGGCCTTCTTCTCCTTCTTTGTGGGACTTTGCGATAAGATGTCATTAAAGTCCTTAGCCTTGAAGGATTGTCCTCCCTTCGATTCTAGGGCTTCCTCCTTGTCTTGTACACATTTTGTTAGAATTTCCTTTTCCTTATCTTCGTCTTCAACGTAATCCTCATCTCTTTCTTTAACCTCTTCGTTACCATATTTGGCTTTGAGGTATTTTGCTTTTCCTTGTTCGTAGGGATGGTAATGACATCCCAACTTGTCCCTAGCCAAACCATTTTTTTCGTTGCATTTCCTTGTTCGTGGGCACTTCCTCCTTCGACAGATGCTTTGCATCGCTTTCTTTCTCAAATTCCCTAAAACGACGTCTTCTCCCTCTTTATTTCTTTCACTTTTTCTTCCAAGGGTTCTTTCTTCTTTCCTTAATCTTTTCACGGACCCTTGTCTCCAACCTTGTAGATTTAACAATAGGTGAGGAACTGCTTTCTAGTGGAAAAATCATTCCTTCTTCCTCAACCAGCTACTACACCTCTTCTTTCTTTTTCTTTTCTTTTCCCTTCTTTTCATTACATTTTCTTTTATTCCTCTCTTTTTCTCGTCAATCTTTTCTGGCATTTCTCACCTTCCCTTGAGGGTTTTTGTAAGGGAAGTATCTTTAGTCATGGTTACTGAGTGGTCCAAGAATTATTAGTGAAAGATAGAACGAACAAAGTGATGGTACAAAAGAAGTAATTTTAGGATGGTGAAGTTATTGTGGGTATGAGAGCTTAAGGTTGAGTGCATAATTATGTTTAGCTAAGGATTAGGATATAAGGTTTTAAGGAGGTTTAAATAGGTCTTCGATAACGGGTTAAAGGGTTGGTTACCTCATGGTTAGAATCTTGTCATGTAAATGTGACGTGATAATCCTGACAGACAACTCGCGGATCAAGGTATGGCGTATTCATTGTATCTTAGAAGCTTAAAAACATTTAAAGCACGATGAGACTTTTCAAACTACTACATAACCTTAATCATTCACAAGGAATCCCTAAACCCTAATACCCTTTAGATCTAGAGAGGTGGTTCATTTTTCCCAATTGAAGAGAATATACAAGCCTAAGTTACAAAAATGATTTACAAGTATAAAACAATTATAACTAATTACATGCATATTATACACAAAAATTTCGTGGATGCAATCCATAATAGAGATGGAAGAATTATACTTTACAAATGCGTCCTTGTGTCCAGGTTTCTTGTCGAGGAAGAACTGTGGTATCATTGCTTCTGCTTCGTATAGCTTTCCTTATCGCGTTATTTCTGAATTCCTTAGATCACTTGCATCATGACTTTCCGCATCCTGATTGCTCATTGCAATAAGTCTCTGCTCCCAATCACTCATCCCAATGTTCAAATGATCTCTATTGGTTCTTATCGCGTGGTTAAGTGAAATACAAATCTCACCGTCTTTACACGGGGACACTTTCTTTGACGCCTCTATAGAGGTTCTCATCTTCATTTGCGATTGAACGCGTTCATTGAGATTTCTCTTGGCTGCATATCGAAAGATACATTGATCTTGGGGTTGGTTCAAGCAATCACAGATTACTCTGGTACCTTGACCTCTTCATGCGATCTTTGGCTCAACGAATGATTCACCAAGACCAAATGTTGTGTCAAAAATCAACGAAATATCCTACTCTAAATTCTGAAAAATTTAATTCTCTGACAACGGTGTCAAAAACTTGATCAATGGTTATTGAGGCCTAGTGTCCACACTCATTCACCTCTTGGGATACGAATGATGGAAGTTATCTCGCGACGGAAGAGTACTCTCCCTTGCGCGCGTTAGTCATATCCTTGATACCTACTCTCTCAGGTAGTTGGCGACTTATGTTGGCTAAGCTATGAGATTAGTTCAACTAACCCGATAAGATTTATAAGAAAAACTTCTTATCAAGAACTTATCACAAACCTAACTACTAATAACATGTTTACAAGTGAAAAGCCTTTGGCCCATATAGGCCTACTTTTCTTGGTGGGGATAAAGTCTTTTAATAGGAAACTTTCAATGGAAAACTATTATTCTTATGAGATTGTCAGTACCGATTGTAGCCCTACGAAGTCACATCAACACCAACTACCATTCTTGTCTTCTAGTGAACCTTACTTGTGTGATGACGTGGTTTCTCGTCTAGAGATGTTAATTGCCAAATAAGTTCCCATCGCCTAGACTTTGCGCGAGATTTCCCCTTCGATTCACTAATTTCATCCTTTCTACTCATCTTGCATTTGGATATGGCAATCGCGTAAAACAGGCATAATGCTGATGTAAGATGTATTTATAAATACTTATGTATTTATACATAAGTTACGCATTCTAATAAAAGAGGTTATTATAACAGGTATATATACACGTTATCACACCTCGAAATTTAGAAAAATGCTTGTCCTGAAGCATCACTGCATTATTCTTTTCCTCAAACGTCATTCCTCCTTAAAAGCTCACTTTCCTCTTTGCATTTCTAAACTTCTTAAAATGTGAGCAAGTTTTATTTCTTATTCAGGATTTACTCTCATCGCTTAGTTCTTGCTGAGAAAATATTTCTAAGTTCACAATGTGGCAAGCTTCATACTCAAAATACCTTTGATCATTCACCACAGTAAGTCATATTTTTAAAATAAAAAATGGCTGAAATTTCCAAAAAAAATTTAATCCTTTTATTAGCGAAACTTTTTAATGAGCTTTTTATTCACTGGATAGCGTTGAGTGGAAAATCGTAGGCACTCCATGTGTCTGTTTCTCTCCTCAACTATAACTCTTATCGCCTCGTATTACTCACTCTCTGATTTTTACTTTTGAAGCTATGCTTCTTATTTTTGCAAGCAGAGGCAACATAGGAGTTGTTATTGTGATTGAATACAATTTTTTTATAAAAAATTAACCTTTTTGGCTTTGTTTCAACTTTTGTTAAAACGCCTTAAGATGATTTCCAAAAGGTTTCAAAAGCTTTAGCACGAACCTCGCACACCCCTAAATTTAAAGATTAGCGATGTCATTGCTAAAAGTGAATGATAAGATTATTCACGAAAAAAAATTACAAAAGAGGTTTGAGGTAAAGCTTGTTCGCTTAATAAACTCTAAAAATGTTTCCTAAGTAAGGTTCCTTAACAAGTTAAACGCCTAAATAAAAAATGAAACTTTATTTCTCATAATTTATTTCATTGAAGTATCATTGAAACACAAAGAAAAATTAGAATACTAAAATATGGGGAGCCAAGATTGCGACAAGAAAGATTAAACAAAAAAGAATTATATCACAAACTGTGACTTGTATTGAAAATAACATAAATACAAAGAAATTAAAATTACATATGGCATAATTAAAATATTAAACAAAAGGATTGAAAATATTAAAGTTTAGCATATCTTCTCAAGATTTCCGCGACAAAAGTGGTCAGATCGTCGACTCAATATGCTTATCATTTTGGGGACAAGGCCAAATGGGGAGTTGGGAACATAATCACACAAGATGGAATTCAATCATTCACTACTTTAGGGTAAGTAAATGAGTGTTCCCTTAAATGGTTTCTTCGGGAGTTAAACAAAGGGTCCTCCCCTCTCTATGGCACTAGAGGGGTTTTTGTTTATTGGTTGGACCATAAACATGTTTTGTTCATTAGAGGGGCACTGATATTTAAAGACTTGAGGTAAACCAGGGGTAAAACGATAATTTGACCCAGTTGGGGTTACGAACACTCATGAAGGATTAACTTACTGTTATTGGTCTATATCCGTGGACACATAAATATATCTACAGTGTGAAGAGTTCAGCTGTGAGTCTTTAGTAGAGTGTATACACAGTTAACGAATATTCATTAATGTAGGTAATGAGTTTAGTCAATTAATCTTGTATCATTGTAGCTTCTGATTCATAGGTCCATTAGGTTCCCTGCCTAGCTCGTAATTGGTTGTAATTTGAAATGTTCAAATTCCTTTGGGAATTAGTATAAGAGATAAAATATCATCTACTTACCCTAAAATAGTGAATGAGTGAATTCCATCTTGTGTAAATATGTTTCCAGCTTCTCGCTCGGTCTTGTCCCTAAAATGATAAGCATATTGAGTCGGCAATCTAGCCACTCTCATCCATATGTCATTAGAGGGGCACTATAGACCCTTTAGGCTGATCTCGAACATTGATCTCTATATGTCTTTACATACTGTTCAAGACTCATCAAACAGCTTAGTATGTTAGTTTATTGGATTTGGGTTATTAAGACAAAATTAATAATATAGTCAATAACATTTATTGAAATTATAATAATAAAACTTTATTAATAATGGTCAATGTGGATTATATTTACAATCCATGAGTTTGAGGACATAAATCCCAACAGGCCGCACATCAGCGCCCACCCCGTGTTCTTGTCTGTGTGGTACTGTGTGTCAAACTTGCCATCTACTAACCTTCTTTCGCAAAGTCATGCACTCAGCCTGAGTTCATGCCTTGTCGCTCTTTTGTGCCATGACCTTGCTGCAGACCTCACAACGACACAAAATAACCTTTATGACCAAAATGCCAAGCCCATCTCACCTAGCATGCATGCATTGACCTACTTCCCAAAACATCAATTTTTGTCCAGAATACATGATCCAACGTTGAAAAATCATAACTTAAAATCCATAATGCTTTTGACAAAACTTCCTTCTACAAAGTTGCTTTAAAATGACTTAACTTTCTTACCTCAAACTTTCTGAATCAAAGTTTCAAAAGATGAGTCTTGTAGCCCACATGGAAAGCACCTTGCTCAGATTGACTAGAGAAATGACCTTCTCGTCTTCTCTTAATCAACAGAAACCTTCTTGAATCCAAAATGCACAGTAGCCCTCACTCACAAACTAGACACAATTTATGAACTTTCAAGTCCAATTTGAGTAAAAATGTCCAAGTGAGTTGTGAGAATTAAACTCCATACTGAAGTTAGCTATTTATAGAAAACCTTGCATGAAATTATCTTGACACCTCAACCTAGTTTAATCCACCCTTAAATCTCCTCAAGACACCTCAAACTAACTTTCCATCTCAAAATTCATTTTAATAATATCTTTAAAACACTTTTTTTAAGCTTGCCACATGCATGTCCAAAACGCATAGCTAACCTCTTAGTCCATCTCGCATAGCCTTTCTTCTCTCCGACATTAACCTCTTAAGCCTTCTCGCAAAGCCATCCAAACACTTAGATAACCTCTAAATCCTTCTTTCTCGTCAATCTTAAATGTCGAAAGCCCCTTACTAACCTTTAAGTCTTCTTGCATAGCACCCTTCTTGCCCAAAGACACTCATTTGGGGTTGCTTCTCGCCTAGCCATAAGCCAAAAATAACATCCAAACATGATGTATTACCTAAAACGCCCAACCTTAAATGCAATCTAAACTCTTTAGAGGTTCTTTCCCTTCCCTTGGCCGCCCAACAAACATCATTTAGAGGTTATATGGCCTCTTTGGCCGCCCAACATTAACCTCTAAATGCCCAATGTGCCATTCTTTGATACTTAACCAATTTTTCTATATTTTCTTAACCTTGACTTGAACCTAAATTTCAAAATTTTCTCTCTCTTAAACTTAAACCTTAATCTTTCCAACTATTTTAACTTCCTTTTTCCCTTAAATCTCATTTTCTCTTATCCTTAATAAAATCCAAGAATTAAAATTTTTGAGGTTTAACAGTGTTGATGTGAGCGAATGGCTCCACTTGAAGAATCTAGTACCAGTTGTTTGAAGAGTTGGTGACGACTCAAAGAATCTGAAAAGAAGTGAGGATTTTGGTGGCGCAGTTAAGGTTTGGATCGAGGTGATGGGCTCACTTGGCGTACTTAAGAACAAAATTGAGATTGAAGTCTCTGAAACTCTATTCTGTCAATTCTTTGTGACTCTAAACTTCTTATTTATCTTCGGTTACTCCATTCATATTGTTAGAGAGCGGCGAGATGATAGCAGAGGAGGGAGTTTGTAACGCCCTAAGAAAAAAAAAAAAAAAAAAAAAAAGGGTTAATAATAAAATAATGTTATTTTATTATTAAATATTATTATTAAATAATTATTATTATTTTTTTTTCTTTCTTTTCTCTTTTCTTTTTCTTTTTCTTTTTTCTCTTTCTTTTCTCTTTTCCCTTTCTTCTTCCCCCACGTGCAGGCCCCCCCCCTCCATTTTTCTTCTTCTCCTTCTTCCTCTTCTCCCAGCCGGCCGCCACCCCCTGTCCTCCTTCTCGTCCGTCCGGTGAAGCCCGGGTAGCCGCACGCCGACCGCGTCTGTCTCACGCCGTGACGCTTCGTCCGTCGGCCGAAAACCAGCCAAACGCTCCAGCCGCCGCCCCCTTTCTCCCTTCTCCTTTCCGCCGCCAACCATCCGTCGTCTTCCGTTAGCCGCACCGCTCGGGCAGCTGCGTCGCTCGGATCGCACAAGTCGTCCGTCAACCGATCCGCGCCGCCGCGAAGTCCGTCAACCGTTTCGCGCTGCCGTGACTCGTCCGCCTAGATCCGCCCAGATCCGCTCCTCTCCTTTCGTCCGACCGGGGAAACCGTTCCCCAGCCGCACGCCGACGCCAGATCTACACGTCCCGCCGTTCCCCAGCCGCACGCCGACGCCGGATCTGCACGTTCTGCCGCCCGTTGCCCTCCACGCGCCGCCGTGACCCACGCGCCGCCGTGACTCCACGCGCCGCCGTCTCTCTCCGCCCAGCCGTGGACCTTTGGGTGATAGATTTGGGTAAGGATAAAGTGTGGGTTCCGTTGTACCTATCGTTAAATGTTAACCGTTGAGCTTAATGTGCTAAAATTTTCCAGAGGATTGAAGTGGAGTTCGATTTTCCATCGACTTGGGATTTGGTTTATTGGACTTAGTTCGATCGAAGAAGTCGCATAAGAGTGAGGTAAGGGACTTTCTACTGGACTCAATAAATGTTATTTGAATGTGTTGGCTGTATGTTTCGTGCTGTTATACTGCGGAGAAATAACGATTATGAGGTGTATGTTTGAATGTGGATTTGTGGTTGATAGTATGTTATGACTGGTTGAATATATATATATGTGCAAATGTAAGGGTGTGGAAATGTCTGGATATCGTAGATGTGATTATATAATGTGTGACTTGAATGAGTAGATTGTTGTGTAAATTGAATGTCTGGTAGACGACTATGAGGATGTATTGTGAATGGAAGAGAAATCATGGTCGTGCTAATTTAGATTGAAGTGGATGTCATGGTTGGTTTTGCTGTCGACTGATGTATTAACGTGTTGGTGACAGTCCTCGGGTTGAATTGGAATAAAAATGGTTGTTTGAGGTTAAGGGGAAAGTTCACGTGATGAGGACGTTTGATTGAGTTGTAAAGTGACTGTTAAGAAGTATAGAATGGACTGAGGGGACAAATTATTAGTTTTCCTAGTGGATAGTTACCCTGCGGGTGTCCTTCGGGATTATCCCCTATATGTGCATCCTTCGGGAGCACTAGACTGATATGTGCATCCTTCGGGAGCACTAGACTGTGACTGTGCAGGGTACACCATAGGATACTAATAATTTATTTTTCCCCGAACGGGACCAGTAGTGGGTCCCTTACTGAGTATATTAATACTCTCACCCCTTTTTATGTTTAACTTTTCAGGCAAAGGTAACACGAGGGGCAGACCGACGAGGGACAAGAAGGACTCGTGAATGGCCATAGAAGATTGTCCTTTAAACTGCTTCCGCTGACGATTTTTTTTTTATAAACGTTTTGTTGAACTGAATTTACAAATAGTTAAAGTTTTGTAAACAGTACTTTAAAAGTTCATATTTTGAAATAGGGCCCGATTAAATGTTTTCTTCGATTTCATATGGTTTCAATTAAAGTTACTATGTCTTTCGTCAACAAACGGTTTTGTGTCAAATTGACGACTTAGACGGTCAGTCCGAAAAGTCTGGGTCGTCACAGAGTTCCTAATCGGATTTTGTTGCCTATGAATACAAAAAAGGAAAAAGAGAATCATGTATCACATGGAGCTCTAATGTAGTTTGTTGGACTTGGAATTTTATGACAATCAGAAGGTAATTAGACGTCAATTAGAAAGTAATTAGGTGACAATCAGAAGGTAATTAGATGACAATCATAAGGCAATCAAATTAAATGATTATTTCAAAAGGCTAACTAAAATGGAAAAAATATAATAGTAGAATGTAATAATCAAATGTCTATTTGAGAAAGCTATTTAAAATTGAAAAACCATTAATGAAGTGACAATTAGAAGATAATCAACTGATACTATCTCAGTATTTTATCGTTGTGGTTAAGCTTCCAATTGTCCTTTTTTATAGTGGCAATGAGATGATCAATAATGTTATGTAGATTACAAAAATGAAGAATAATCAGAAACTGCATAGAAATCACTATTACAAAGCTGACAATACTTGACACGTGCAGCTTTGATATTCTTGACAGTTTTAATAAAAACTATCAAGTAGAAAAAAAGCCGTCAAGAATAACCAATAGTGAAAAAATGTATAATTTTTTTTTATTTTAAATACCTGACAGATAAAAGCGTCAAGATTAATTTTACTTACTTGACATTTTTTAAATGTCAAGTAATATATTTTTTCTCAATTTTCTACAAACAAAATTTTTTCCTCTATTTTTTTCCTCAAATTTCCCATTTTTCTCCAATTTTGTAAAAAAAAAACCTTTTCCATCTTTTTTTTCCCCAAATTTCCTTTTCCCCCAATTTCTAAAAAGCCCTAATTACTTTTCTCTCCAAAATTTCCTCATCCTTTCTCCATCCACGATTTCTTCCCCTAACTTCAAATTTTCCCCCCAAAATTTCCATCCACGAAAGCTTCAGACGGCCGCCCACCACGCCCAACGTCTGACGACCGATCCACCATGCCCAAGCTCCGACAACCCGTCCACCACGTCAAGCTTCGACGGTCGATCATCCGCTCTTTCGCGTCTATTCGTGCACCACTTGTCAATGGGCTTGATTCCAAAAGGGTCACTCGTCAGTTCATGAGCCACTGAGCCGTGATTCCAATCTCTAACTTTCAGCGTCCGACGAATCCAGACGTATAGGCAACTCATTTTCAAAATGCCATCGCTTCCCCGATTCAAGCGCCTGGCTCCAATTATCCGTGTTGCCTTCTTCCCCGATCCAGTTCTGCCCTTATTTCTTCAGGTTACCTTTTTCTCTAAAGTTGTTAAGTTTCTTTCCCTCTCCCCTTGTATGTTTCGAATAATTATAATGTTGTTTCGAATACATTACTTACTCCTTCTAGTTTTCCATACAATCTTAAAATTGTGCCTCTGTATGATATTTTCCCATCCTTTGATCACTGTGCTCATCTCTTTTCAAAATGCATTCAACACAAACATTTAATGGTTGACATGTCCTTGCTTTCCCCCCTATCAAAACTGCACTTTCGTTTGACCTCTTCCTTGCAAACCGTCTTATTGACATGTATTCCAAATATAATTCTATGGAAAAAGCACAGAAGACAAATGATGATTTTCCCATTAGAAATATTCATTCACGGAATACCATTCTTGCGTCCTACTCCCGTGCTTTAATATGTATATGTGATTAATTGGATTTTTGTCCTTGCTTGTGAAGGTGGGGAGAGGCTGCCAAAAATTGCTCAATACATACCAAATAATATATTGTCGTGCAGAGACCCAACACATCTCTTTCTCAGTTGAGTTCTTAATTTTTGTGTATTACTTGCTTTTGTTTATTTATCTATTTGTTAGAGTCTTTGTTTCAAAGAAAATCAAGAAAAGAGAAGAGAGGGAATGTCTTTATATTTGACGCCTTTAAAGATTCATCAAGCCATCATTTCTGGATCTTCTTAGACATTTGTGGTTAGACTTTTAACTAGAGCTTACAAAAGTGCATATAATTTTATTCACAATTGAACATGAAAAAGAAAGTTAAGTTACCATGGTTTGGACCTAAAATTTTGATGGGTTAAAAGGGCAATAATTGTGTCAAAATTTTATACTCAAAGGTCAAATGGTAAATGAAACGGTGGGGGAATGCTCTTCCAAGGGTATAGAATGGACATTAGAAGAGTGGGAGTGTAAAAATCCTTTACTGCTAGAGGTAAATGTATAGAAATATCCTTCCACTGTCTCTTTTATTCTTCTAAGAAACAAAACTTAGTATTCAAGTAAAACAAACAACCTTAAAGTTATAGAAATGCCCTTCCATTGTCTTTTCTTCTTCTTCTTCCTTTTTTCTTTTTAATGAATTCACATTGAGTTTAAATTACCAATTAATGAATTCACATTATATAATTAATGAGTTTTATTTTACGTTCCTCAGATAACAAAAAAAAAAGAAAAGAAAAACGTTCTTGTCTAATATATGAATAAAACTTTGTTAGCTTTTAACTTTGTCATGTATAACTTAAAACTCATGAAGGTAACAAACATTTTTTTTCTCTAGTAAATTAATGATTTTTTTATATATTAAATGAATGGTTGATGGCTTGGAAGCAGTGGTCGTGGTTGGATAAGGAAGCTAAAAGAACGACAACACATTTTCCAGATCTGGAAAAGTCACACTTTGGATGGACATGGATACACAAATTATTGAAGACTTAAAACATTCCTTTTTCTTTTACTCATTGTAATATATTAATAATTTGAGTCCTAACTAAATACGTCTTCTATATTATGAACTAAATATTATTTTAGTACATTAAATCTATAAAATGAGACCCTATAACCAATTTTTTTATTATTGGTGGTGTAATAGTTATAGAATGACTGATGATATTGAATGTTACCAATTTATATTTTCTATTTGTCTTTTGTTTGTCAAATAGTTAATTGCTTCATCATTGATCGTGAGATTTTCTTTGCAATTGTGGGTGTACAAAACTTCTCATCATCATCATTTATTTTTATGTAATATTGCATTCTTTTATATTATACTTGAAATTGATAACCATCTTCTCTTAGGATTTACACCTATGGATAAATCGTGGATGCACAAGAGTAGGCTATCCAAATATTATGAATTAGGTGTAGAAAACTTCATGAATTTTGGATTTTCTAATACAAATGATGGCTCTATTCGTTTTCCTTGTTTGAAATGTGGGAATTGTGAAAAACAAAGTCGCACTACTATTAAAGATCACTTATATGTCAACGGAATTGATGAAAGTTATAACATTTGGTTTTGGCATGGTGAACAACTACTTAACTCATCCTTATATGGAAAATCTTCTAAGTTTGATACCCACATGTGTGAAGAGAATGATGTTGGAAGTATAAATGAAATGATTGAAGTTGGAGGAGTATTTAAAAGACCCAAATGAATTTAAGAAATTGCTTAGTGATGCCGTAAAACCATTATACGAAGGATGCAAAAATTTCACCAAATTGTCCACATTAGTCAAGTTGTATAATTTGAAAGTTAGGTATGGATGGAGTGATATTAGCTTTTCAGAACTACTGAAAACGGTAAAGAAAATTTTGCCTACTACCAATGTGATCCCAACATCAATGTATGATGTGTAGAAAACTTTAGGTGCACTAGGAATGAATTATGAAAAGATTCATGCATGCCCTAATGATTGTTGTTTGTATATAAAAAATATGCTAATGAAATTGAATGTCCTGAATGTGGTGAGTCAAGGTGGAAGTCTGCTAATAATGCAAACAAAGGAAAAAAACAGATTCCTAGAAAAATTGTATGGTACTTTCCACCGATTTCACGTTTCAAAAGATTGTTTCGAAGTATTAAAAATGCTAAAAATTTGATTTGACATGCTAATGAGCAAGTAGTTGATGGAAAATTACGACATCCTACAGACTCTCCAGCCTGGAAATTAGTAGATTTAAAGTGGCCAAACTTTAATTATGAACCTAGGAATATTCGTTTAGCATTGTCAGCTGATGGAATCAACCCACACGGTGAAATGAGTTCTAAATATAGTTGTTGGCCCGTAGTGATAGTTATTTATAATCTTCCACCATGGTTGTGCATGAAAAAAAAAGTTCACGATGTTATCAATGTTGATATCGGGTCCAAGACAACCAGGGGATGACATTGGCACATACTTAGCACCACTAATTGAGGATTTAAAACTGTTATGGAAAAGTGGTTTTGAATGTTATGATGCTAATCAAGAAGAACTATTCAATTTAAGAGCTATTTTATTATGGACAATAAATGAATTTCTTGCATATGGAAATCTTAGTGGATGTAGTGTGAAAGGGTACAAGCCATGTCCAATTTGTGGAGATAATATGTCCTCTATAATATTAAAATATGGGAAGAAAATGTCATACCTTGGACATCGAAGATTTCTAGCACGCATCCATCCATACCGTAGTTAAAAGAAGTCATTTAATGGTGAAAAGGAACTTGGTGAAAAGGAGCTTAAAACAATTTCAGAACCTTTGTCTGAAGAGACCATATATTCAAGAATAAAAGACCTTGAATTTCCAAGAGGAAAGAAAAAGACAAAAATATAGCCTATGAAAGGAATTGCAGGGAGTTGGTGGAACACAGTGTCTTCATTTTTTGAGCTACCATATTGGAAAGATCTTCATGTTAGACATTGCCTAGATGTGATGCACATTAAAAAAAATGTTTGTATGAATATATTGGGTACGTTTCTTGATATTCTCGAAAAAAGTAAGGATGGTTTGAATACTCTTACAAAGGATGAAAAACATTGTGTTCTTAAGACATTGTCAGAAGTAAAGGTACCTGAAGGGTATTCCTCCAATATTAAAAACCTTGTGTCGATGGCTGATTTAAAACTTAATGGTTTAAAATCTCATGACTGTCACATGGTCTTACAACAATTGTTTCCTATTGTGATAAGATATGTGCTCCCAAAACATGTTCGGTATGCCATCAATCGGTTGTGTATATTTTTCAATTTAGTATGTAATAAATTCGTCGATGTGTAACAACTGAAAAAGTTGGAAGAAGATATTATGGTGAATATGTGTCTGCTACAGAAATATTTTTCTCCTTCATTTTTCACCATTATGATGCATCTCACTGTACACATTGTTAGAGAAGTCAAACTTTGTGGGTCTGAATATCTAAGATGCATGTAATCCTTCGAAAGATACATGAAAGTTCTAAAAAACTATGTGAGAATTATACATCATCTAGAGAGTTGTATGGCAGAAAGTTATATAGTAGAAGAAACTATTGAGTTTTGTTCAGACTTCTTATCTGCGCTTGATTCTGTTGGGCTAGGCATTAATAGATTAGATGCATCTTTAGACAATTCAAGCTTTGATAGACCATTGTCTTCAGAAGTTTCCTTCAAACCTGAACAAGATCTTCTATACCAAGCTCATTGGTATGTTTTGGCAAATACAATTAATGTGCAACCATATATAGAGTAAGTTAAAGTTTCAATTATCTTGTCTTTTGTTTTTTATTTAATTTTATGACATAAACTTAACTTTATGTTACAATGTTCCAATGTTCAAGTAAACACGTGGGGGTATTGCAATTGAAATACCCAAGTAAGGTTCTTCATAAAAAATGGACACAAGAAGAACACAATTGAACTTTCATATCTTAGTTAAGAGAAGAGGTAAAATTTTAAACTTATTGATATTTATTTTATGGTGAACATTGTAATAATGTTAAGGTGCTTATCATGGTAGGTTGCATCTGAGATTGGGATGGAAAATGTTGAAGTTTCAGATACCTTGAGGTGGATTGCTTATGGCCCTCATCCTTTTGTCATTAAGTATAACAATTATGCCATTAATGGATGTCGCTATCACACAAAGTCTTATGATTAAAATCGAAATGTACAAAATAGTGGTGTTAGTTTAGTGGCAAAAACAATGCAATTGTCCAGTTCAATAGATAAAAACCCCATCATTGGAGATATGTCCTTTTATGGAGTGATTCAAGACATATGGGAACTTAATTATAATACATTCAATGTTGCAGTGTTTACATGCGATTGGGTTGACAACAATAGTGATATGAATATCGATGACCTTGGTTTTGTGTTAGTTGATTTAAAAAGAATAGGTCACAAGTCTGATTCATTTATAATGGCAACCCAAGCGAGGCAAGTTTTTTACGTTGAAGATCCAAGTGATGCAAGATGGTCAATTGTGCTTACTCCACCATAGAGAGATTGTGAAGATCAATCAAATAATGACGAACTTGGAGATATCTTGTTACATTGTCAAGGAGTACCTAGTGATATGCCAGATATCAATGAAAGTAATGATTTGGATGAGAGTATCTCAACATATGTACTATCAGACTGTGAAGGAACATGGATTCCTAAACAACACATTGTGGGTGGGTTTCTACTTGTTATATATGTACATATTATGCTATGTTTTATTTTGCATATGCCTAGTATGCCTAATATAATCTACATTCAAAAATTACTTTTTAATATTGCTTTGACAGGAAATTCTCCTTACACATAGAGCCAAAGATAATAAGTGATGATAAAGACAAGGAGGTTGGTGGATTAGTTGTTGGAGGAGTTGATGAACAAGTTGTAGAGAAGCCTAAAAAACAAAGGAAGTGGGGACTTACAATTATGTTCGATGTGACTCGTGTTAGAAGTGAAGGTGAGAGGAAATTGTTGGAATATAATGAAGATGGCGTACCCATTGGAGAAAATGGGGCGAAGAAAAACTCTTTTATTGGATCGTGTGTACACGACCACATCCCCATTAACTATGCATCATGGACAAATGTGCCTACTGAATTGAAGGAAAAGATCTATTTCATAGTTAAGGTAAATTTGCTTATAGTTTTTGTAGAGTTTATTTCAATTGACAATGTGACATTAACTAATCTTCAATCTCAGGCTGCATTTATAATTGATAATAGATCTAGAACTAGCGTTCTTAAGACTGCAAGGACATTATTCTATCAATTTAAGCATTGGTTGACGACGAAGCATATCTTCCCATTCAGGAATGAGCTTAAACTTTTGAGACGACCCCCAGACATGTATTCTTACATTAACCTAGGACAGTGGGAAGAATTTGTTAGATCTAGATTGTGTCCACATTTTGAGCTATCAATGAATTTATTTAGATGTTAGGTTTTAAATATTTGTTAAGAAACTTTATAAAACCCCAATAAAATGTTATATTTGTGCAGGACAAAAGAAAAATTCAACAAGAGAGACGGAAGAAGAATAACTATAGCCATTGACTTTCAAGAAAGGTTATGCTAATCTTCAAGAGGAATTGATAAGAAGATGTTGGAATTAGTCTTAAAGGCTTCTTAATCAATCTAATGCATTGTATATGTTGAAATGTAGAAAAATATACCTTCAGAAGAAGGTGATCTTGACTGAGGTAGCATATGGAAGAAGGCTCGTGTAAATAAGAAGGGACAATATGACAATGAATACATTCAATATGACAATATGACAATATGACAATGAATACGTTCAAGAAGTTGTGAATCGTATAGTAAGTCACACATTACAAATTTACATTCTTTCGAGGTTTTAAGTTTTATGAAATTAAGTTATATTTTTTTACATTTTTAGGATAAGATCTCAAAGACTTGTGTTCACAAAGAGCCATCTTCCAACGATGTTTTGGCACAAGCTTTAGGTACACATGAGCGTAGTGAACGTGTACGTAAAGTTTGTGGGTTTGTCACCTCAACTGCTTACTTCCATACAACAAAACACTCAAAGAAACGAAGTGAAGAAATTGAGAAGCTTAGTCATGAGAATGAAAAAAATTGTTTGCAAGTTCAAGAATTAGAGAGTATTCACATATCAACACAATCTATACCAACGTCTGCACATGGATCTTGCTCTAAACCAACATTCAAATATGAGACGATTCAATGTCAAAAAATCCTAAAAAATGAGAAAATGAATGTCACAACGAAGATGGTTTAGAGGAGGTGAATGTAGATGATCAACATGAGGATACTATTGAGGTAATTAGTTAACTTTTGACAAAATTTGATGCATGAGTTTCTGTATAAGTCTTATGTAGTTTAGCATTGTTGGGTTTATGACTTTCTTAGGTTCCTAATGAAAAAGAAGATACATGTGAGTCCAATATCAACATGCCACTACCTTTGAAGACAATACTTAGATTTTCTTAGAAGGTAATGGACAAAGATTCAGGCATTCGTTACCAAGTACCAAAATATTGATTTCTATAACATGCGAGAAGTCAAGACTTTCACATTGGTGGCATATATGGTGTAAGTACTAATTCGTCAACTCTAGACTTTTTATATAAGTGCTCGTTTATTGACTTTTCCATCTTTCTTAAGTATTTGCATTCACAAGATGTTTCAAATTACATCTTTGTTGACCCATCCCTTATATATGTTGGTCACAACACTCAAGAAGTTAGAGATTACAATTTATGCCGTAGATTAATGGCTTCGAAACAAAACCAACTCGTTCGGGCTCCTTTTAATCTATGGTAAGTAATAATATACTAATCAATTCATTAAATTGTATTGCTTCTTCTTCCATTGATATTGAAACACATATTAACAAAAAAAAAATGTAAAGTAAAATCAGATGACAATCATACCGTAATAGAAAAAAATCCTTAGCAATTGACAAAAAAGAAGGTAATCATATGGTAATATGTGGTAATTAGAAACTACTTAATAATTGACAAAAGATTAAAGAATAATGAGATGGTAAATTAGTATCATTAACGATTAGATAATAATGTACATCAAATAGCAATCAGACAATAATCAGAAAACAATCAAATAGTAATCGATATCATTGATAATTAGTGGTAATAAGATGACAATTAGATAGAAATCAGAGGATAATCAAAGCCAGTTACACATTTTTAACTATGATGACATTTTGGTCATCAAAATATTTCAATTGGGTTGGGCTTGGTATTATGTCATTCCTACAAAATTTAAAATGTTAGGTCATGAACTTAATTTTTATTTTATATTTTGCCACTAGTGCAAATGCCTAAAATAAAAGAGAATTTATTAAAGATAAATATAATTAGTTTAATAGATGTTTAAATTAATAAAAAGAAATAAGATAAACAAAACTATTTTAAAAACTTATTAAAATTACATATTTGGGAAATCTTATTAAAACTATATATTTTCGAATCGTACTAAAAATAGATACTACGAATTAGTTAAATATATATATTGGAAATGTTAAGTAAATAAAGGTATAAATATTTATTAAAGATACAATTTCAAGTAGGATATAATACTATAACTAATGGGAAATTACATCAAATGACAAAACATTTAGGAAAAAACAGTTAATCATGGCACTTATGTTTTGTATACTGCGAATATGACAAAATTAGTGATATCATACGACTATCAGACGATAGTCATAAAGCTATCGAAGAGCTATCATAGGGTAATCATAGGATTATTAGCTTTTAAATTTTCTACATTTGCAATTTAGAAAATACAATGACGTGGGTCTTATTATCATAAATTCTCTTGCTATTTTTGCAAGAGCCTCATAACTAATGGAGATATTAAGGATAGAAATTTCTTTGGTATATAAAAGATTCGCTGCAATTTTCTCCATCAAATAAATCTCTGATTCAATTAGGATAAAATTCAATAAACGAGTTTGTAAAATTTCGCAAATCCAATCACCTTGTTAATGTCTGATCCATTTAAAATACACTGTGGATGAAAACCATGAAATAACACAGAATTAGAGGCAAAACAAGACTTACCTGAAAATCATAAATGAGCACGTCAATATTTTTCTAAAACTTGTTCAGTACACTTTTTGCTCAATTTTCAATCGGGTAAAATAATTTTATCAATTCATCCAATTCCCCATTAATAACTCATCCAAGATAAAAACAAAATGTACCGTCTACTAAAGAGGGGATGGTCCAAAAACAAAAGCTTAACAGAAAAAAGAATGAAACGTTGGGCCATAACCCATTAGTAAAGAGAAGTCTAAGGTTGAGTGGACGTTGATTATATGGGTAGGCTTTGGCTGACCCAAATATTAAAGACGGTTTGGGTGTATTTAAATAATCACCTTAGAAAGAAAGAAGATGATAAATAAGGGATATAGATATGGGAAATGGGGAAGTCCATGGGCATGTCTCCTTTGGGAATAGAGTAACATGAGCATCATAATACTTGTCACCCAAATTGCCCCTTCAATTCCTTCTTTTTGTTGTTTCACTTCTAAAACCATTTTGTGGTGCATTTCCTTCACATGCCCTAATAAGTCCCTTCTACAACAAACCCACATGCTTTCCCTTCCATTATTGAATACCAACTTTTCTTTATTTTCTTTCTTTCTTTCTTTATTTTCTCTTTGTAAACACAAAACCCAAACTCTATTTTCCCAAATATGTTTTAGAAAATTTGGAGTTAAAATTAAAAACAAACAAATCCTGCCGTTTGGTTCTTTATGCAAATAACATTAAGCATATTTGCATGATGTCCGGCTGGGTATGCTCTTAATTTTAATAATTAATCACATCGCTATTATTATAAAGCTTACCAAACTTTTATGAGAGACAAATTTTGTGCCCATTCTTTACAAAATTTCTTTCTGCAACTCAGTGTTCACCCCTGTTGTCGGCCTATATTTTTGACGTAATTGAAATCACTTGACTTGGCAAGCTTTTAAAATTGTATAATCATCTAAAACTACCGAAATTATTTGAATTGAAGATGCCACCGCAACGTATATGGTGATTTCTTACTATTATTTTGCCATATGTATGAAACAGAAAATGTAAAGATTTCAAATATTTATATGTAGTATTTATTAAACAATTTGAATTATGAGTTTCACCACTATTTATACCAAAATATAGATATAGAAAATACATCTAAGCTTATGTGACAAAAGAGTAAGTTTATAATTTGCACAAGAACGTAACCTAACAAATATGAAGATGTACACAACCGTGTGGTACTTACCACACAAACTCTAATATAATACTTTAAGTTAGAGAGTATAAATGTGTCGCAGATCAATTGTTTGAGTACAAGAATATAGTTCAAACTATATTCTGGGGCCGTTTACTTTGAGGGGATTCTAGATGCCCGTGTATTAAGGAATTCTAAGAATAAGATTGTCGAAAATTAAGTTTGATTAGGTTTGGTTGTGCATAAAAATGTTATAAAAAATGCATGAAAATAAATTATTTTTTATTTAATTTGTAGAATTAATCATGAAAACTCTATAAAATTTTAATTGATTAATTGATAAACAATAAGTCCACCTCAAACTTTTGGGAAAAAATTAATTATTTTTATGGAAAGTGATACATGGGCAACGAAAAAAACAAGATCTATTTTACTCTCATTATTGCATCTAAACAATTTAGAAATTAACATGCAACACTACCCTAATTAAACGAACTTAGGGTTAAAAGAAAATGTACCTTTGAAGTTTTCTTAATCTTCGTAATCTCCTGATGAACACGAACTGGAGACAACCACTAATGTTGACCTGCTATTCTCCGGACTTATAACTGGGTTGTGGGACTCAATAAGTGAAGGAAATTTCGAGAGAGAGATGAAAATTGGAGGTAGAGTTTATAGTTGAGATTTGAGAGTTTGTAATTCAAAATTACAAAAATTACCAAAAGTCTTCTATCATTTGAAATGATGTCTATTTATAATGTAATTACATGCAAAAATGCACGTAGTTAGTTCATAAAATCTCAATACCTAACATTCCAGTAACCATTAGTGGAACTTAGTGCGTTACGTGTTTACATCTCATGTAGTCACGTATCCCACTAATTGTTAGTGGGATTATTCAACAAAATGTTGGATTTTCTCACTAAGTTTAGTGCAAGGGCACAATATGGTCATTTGACCATTCAAGTCAAAGTTGAACTGACTTTTTTAAGCCAAAAGCAACATTTTGAATTTTTACTGTTTGTCCATCTTGACTAATTTCGACCTCTCGAGCATGAACCCACATTCATTTTTCTGAAATCTAAATCATACTTGAATATAAAGCCGGTCAAAGTTTGACTCTCCAAAGTAAAAAGTCAACATTTTGACTTTTTCCAACTTTGACAATTTCCATCAATTATGAGTTTCCAAATATGAATTTGCATTCATATTTTTTAATATTTAAATCACATTTAAACATAAAGCTCTATCTCAAATTGATAATTGATTGCTATATCACACATATTCGTCGGTTTCTCTCTATTGATCTAATTCGAGCTATTCTAATTATTCCAACATATCGTTCTAAGTTAATTCCATACAAGCTAGCAGGAAAACCTAATGGATCTATAGATCATGGGCTTCCAAAGATCCAACATTAACTGAGTAAACTCTTTTAGACCGAAGTAATCAACATTCCTTAACTAACGGGTCATTCCACTAAAGTCTCGAAGTTGCACTCCCTTCACTATAGATATATTTGTGCCCATATAATATAATCATGATTTGTAAGTTAATTCTTCACAAGTTGTTCGTAACCTCGGCTGGGTCAAAATATCATTTTCTCTCGAGATTACATCTTGCTCCCTAAGTCCCACTAATCCACTATTGAACAATTGGTTTAAGGTCCAAGCTATAAACAAAATCCCTCCTAGGCAATGAGAGGGTGGGGGCTCTTATTTAAGACTTGAATTTTGTCCTTAAGGGAACAACCTATCTAGTAATCCTAACGGATATAAGTGAATTTTGTCTTACACCTTATGTCTCAACTATCCACTCAGTCTTACCCCTGAAATAGGAGGCTTATTGGCCTAGCGTTGTTGCGCTACCCTCACCTTATGTAGATCTAAGAATAATTTCATGTGACAAGAAGTTTATAGTTAGCTAAGGATTAAGATTAAGTTACCTAGGTCATCAATAACCAAAATAATCGGTTTTATATAGTAAACGACGTTATAACTTAAAAGTGACTATTTCATGCTTCTAGTCTTATGTGTGAGACCGGCTTCTAATTTGAGTATAAGAAGTAAAATCTGGCTAAGTATTTTGAAATTTGTGTTTTGGATAAGAGGAGGTGTTTTAAAATAAGACTTCGTGATAAATAGTTGGAGTTTGAATCAATCCCCGAAAAGGATTAAGTGATAAAATTTTATATGGTTAAGTATAAGTTTTGCGATTAAGAAGTTAGTTTGCGATGATGTTTTGAGAAAAGAAGAATTTTCAGTAGGACCTATATAAGTCTAAACGCTCACAAGAGAAATAGTCTTCACGAGAAAGTTGGGTAGTCCGCGAGAAAAGTTATGCGTTAAGACTTTCGAAAGTTATGTTAAGCGGTTAAAGCTATTAGCAGAATGGAATTAGGCGAGAAGAAAGGTTTGACAAGAAAATGTCAAATCTGATTTGATCGGGATTAACTTGTAAGATTAAGAATTTAAGCATGGCTAAGATAAATATTAATTTTACTCGTGTGAGGTTTTAAGTAGGAGCTGGCAAACGGACAAAGAACTAAGGATGACTAACCTGGGTTAAGAAATAATATAAATAGAGGATTTGGTCATTAAGTAAGCATGAAGATTTTGTTAAAGAGCTAAAGTGTTGCTTTTTTGCTCTTGCGAAAAAGAAGACGAAAAACAAGGTGTTAAGTGTTGTTGTTTGTTTCCCGAGAAGGCTATGCGAGAAAGAAGAAGAAGATATTTCGGTTCTAAGGCTAAGTATTGGTGGGTGTTATTTTCTTAAAAGTATTTATATGATTCAAACATATTTTATAATGTTTAAAGCTTGATTTGATGACAATGATATTGATTAAGAAATGGTTTTCAAATCATTAGTTGCTTCCTTTGAGTGAGCTAACTGTTATATGCACATAAGGATGAAGGTAACCATGTAGAAAAGACATGCATGGTGGAGTGAAGCTGGCCAATGTAGACAAGGACTGTATTGTGTTAGCCGACCTGAGCAACAAGGATGAATCTGTATGTTCTCAGATGTTGTTGATACAGACCAAGCGTAGAGACTGATTTGTGATCCTTGGTGAAACGAATGATTGTGACTAATGTGTGTTTATGTGAGAAGATGCTTTATGCGAAATGTTTTGTGAAATGATGTGCTAATAAACTAATTTGTGTTGAAGTTTATGATTTGGCGAAAAGGATTTATCAAAGGATATTGTAAAAAGGTTTTAATAAAACCTCACTAAGTCTTTTAGACTTACGTTTTAAAATGTCATCTTCCAACAAGTTGAGGCCAAGTAGAGAAGAAGGTTGAAGAGCTTGCAGCGAGTTGAGAAAGATACCAGGCGTTTAAAAGTTTTGATTAATGTCATTTATTTTTTGTCAAGGTGTTTTAATTGTATGTTCATGTATTAAACACCTATTGTTAATAAAGTTTAAGTTTTGGTTATATTGACTGCATTAAGCTTTATCGCCTAAAGCATATTATTTAAAGTTTTTGGCGTTTAAACATGGTAAAGGATTTAAGATGAGTGTCTTTGGCGTTTAATCGTGTAAGAGATTCTCAAGTGTTTGGCATTTAATTTGACTTCCGTTGCGTTATGTTTTTCACTTGGTAGTTTAAAGGAGTTAAGTTCAAGCTAGGTGATAAGACAAGTTGCAAGGTTTTAGGTTAAATTGTGTCTTATCTGCACTACTTCCTGCGTTGTTCTGGTTGTTTTGCGGGGCAGGGTGTGACATATGTCTCCACGTGAACAATTCAGGATAACATCGATTGTACTAACTACAAGCAGACCACATTCATAGTGTCCACAGTTATACTCAAACTCGATCCACATTTATGTCTCTACCTAAAGTTTAAGTTTACACTAGATAGCTTAGAGACCTTAGTTTATTCGATTCAAGATTATAGTATTCAATTTTCACTAATAAGTCTTCAATAACAATTTTATTGAAAAGAATATAATTTTAAACAACAAACTACAAGTTTTATGATATAAGTTATAACATATTTAACAATAAAATTATCATAATAACTAAATTATTATTTAAAAGTATTTGCAACATGAGTAATTTATAATTAATGGTGTTAAAAATAGAAAAATATGCAAACTATTTCTAGTTTATAGAAAAAAGCCCACGTTTAAATACTTTTAAAATGTCAAAATTGTTCATTTCGAATTTGAAATTTGAGTAGCTATTTCATTAAATTCTTTGATTTATTTCAACTTTGCCCACTTTTCTTTGCTCTCTCATTTGTCTCGTCCTTCATCGAAATTCACTCCAAGTAGTTTCTCATTTGTCTCTTCTTCCATTAAACTCCACTTCAACTGATTTCTCCTTTTATCTTCCTTCACTAAACTCCATTCTAGGTATCTTTCTTCTTTTCTTCTTTTTTCTTTACCTATTGCATCACAAGCTTGACTCTCTTGAAAAAGTTCAGAGAATATAAGACTGAATTTGAGAATCAATTAGATAAAACTATAAATACACTTCGATCAAATCAAGGTTGAGAGTATGAGTACTTACGATTCTAAGACTATTTGATAGAGCACGAAATCCAGTCCCAAACTCATTGCACCTAGTAAGCCTAAGCAGAATGTTATATCAAAAAGAAGAATTTGAACATTATTGGACATGGTTTGCTCTATAATAAGCTTTTCTCGATGATCCTCGAGAAAATAAGAAATTTGTATTGACAAATGCTACATTCTTAGAGGAAAACCTCATCAGAAATCATCAAACCAGGTAGTATACTAGTATTGAACATGATTTCCTAAGACGTTACAGATAAACCTAGTCCATCTACTAATGTAGTTGATAAAACTAGAGAATCTTATTAGTCACATTCTTCTCAAGATTTGAGAGTGCCTCAAAGTAGTGGAAGGGTTGTTCATTAGCCTAATCGTTACTTGTTTTTTTTTAAATCAAATAGTCATACTTGATAATGGTTTAAATGATCCATAATTGGCTTATAAGCAGGCAATGGATGATGTAGATTATTTAACTAACATCAAGAAATGGCTAGCCATGCAATTTCAAATAAAATATTTGAAAATGTGCAATGTGTTCTCAGGATCCAAATTGTTCGCAACCACAAGAACAACATACTAGCCATGTCTCAAGCATCTTATATAGATAAAATGTTGTCTAAATATAAAATGCAAAATTCCAAAAGGGTTTGTTACATTACAGATATGGAATTCAATAGTCTAAGGAATAATGTCCTAAGGTACCTAAAAAAGTTAAGGATAAGAGACATATTCCCTTTGCTTCCATTGTTGGAAGTTTGTTGTATGCAATGTTATGTACTAGACATGACATTGGCTACTTAAAAACAATGAATTGTTGTGAAGAATATCCTAAAACAATTTAAAAAATAAATAAAAACTACGTACTCATGATAGTGCTATGGATTTTATCCTTATTGGATACAGTGATTTTGATTTCCAAAGAAGCAAGAAAGTCTATATCAGAATCAGTATTCTAAATGGAAGAGCACTAGTGTGAAAAAGCATAAAGTAAGATTATACTACCTTATCTGGATAATTGTGCATCGTAGTGACATTGTAGTAACCTTGATACTTGTTAAGCATATCATACTGTTTGGTTAATAAAGTCTTTCACGACTAAAGAGTTTAGGTCTATGAAGTTTGAGCACTAGCAAAAGTGTGAGAATATTCGGATATATGCCTTACTATATTGTATTCATATGAGTAATTTTCTTACGATTAAATTCAAGTTGTTTTCTCACACTAGGAGTTTTCGTCCAAGTGAGGGTTTGTTGGGATTTATTTCCTAAAACTCGTTTGTAGTTTAAATTATATTCTATTCAATAAAGTGGTTATTGAGGACTTATTAATGAAAATTAAATACTATAATCTTGAATTCAATAAACTAAGGTTCTGAGGCTATCTAGTGTAGAGTTGAACTTTATGTATAGACATAAACGTAGATCACGTTCGAGTACAAACAATGTGATTTTGAATCGTTCATATATAGACATGGAACTGGGGCATTCTTTGTTAATAGTTTACATAAAATTGAAACCATGAAATAGTCATTTTTAAGTTATAACACCGTTGACTGTATAAAATTGACTATTTTAATTATGAATGACCTAGGTAGCTTAAACTTAATCCTAAGCTAATTATGAATTTTTTGTTCAAACAAAATTATCTGTAGATCTGTATAGGTGAGGGCAGCTCCCCAACACTAGCCCAATAAACCTCCTATTTTAGGGGTAAGATCGAATGGATGGCTAGGACAGTGTGTTGGGATTTATGTTCTAAAAATCATAGATTGTAAATATAATCCATTGACTGTTATTAATAAAGTGTTATTATTTTAATTTCAATAAATGTTATTGATTATATTATTAGTCTTGTCTTAATAACCAAAATCCAATAAATTAACATCCTAAACTGTTTGATGAGTCTTGAATAGTATGTAGACAGCCTAAAGGGTCTATAGTATATGGATAAGACTGGGTACCTTATTCTGGTAACACTATGGATATGGCACACTTTGTATTTGATACAAACGCAATTATCCAACGCGTTCGTGTAGGAGACGTGTGAGTGACGGTATCCTATGCAATGAGTTTTTATAAGATCGAACCACGAAATAGTAATCACTAGATGTATCTCCGTTAACTAGTTGAGTTTCTACTTCATTAGGATGACCTATGTAACTTAGTCTTAATCTTGAGTGTGTTATGAACTCTTGTTCACGATAGATTGTCCGTTGATTTGTACGGGTTGAGAGTGGACAGATCACCGACTCAATAAGCTTATCATTTTAGGGACAAGACCCAGTGGGGAGCTGGGAACATAATTACGGAATATGGAATTCACTCCTCCCTACTTTAGGGTAAGTAGATGAGTGTTTCCTTAAATGGTGTCTCAAAGCCTTGAACAAAAGGCCCTACTCTCTCTATGGCATGAGAGGGGTTTTTGTTTATTGGTAGGACCATAAACATGTTGTTCATTGGAGGAGCACTGGTATTTAAGGATTAGAGGTAACCCAAGGGTAAAACGGTAAATTGACCTAACTAGTGTTACAAACACTCGTGAAGGAATAACTTACTGTTATTGGTCTATATCCGTGGACACAAAAATATATCTACAGTGAGAAGAGTTCAGTTGTGACTCTTTAGTGGAGTTTACACACAATTAACTAATATTGATTAATGTGGTTAATGAGTTTAACCAATTAATCTCATATCGTTATAGCTTCTGATATGTAGCTTCATTAGGTCCCCTTCCTAGCTCGTAAAGGGCAATGAGATTTATCTATATTGGTTGTAATTTGAAATGTTCATATCTACTTTGGGAATTAGTTTAATGTATAGATACATTATAATATAAAGTTTATCAAACTTTGTTATATAAATTTAATTTTTGATATGATTCAAAATTAATTTATGAGAGTTAAAATATTTGAATGCGTTCAAATATTAATTTAATGTGAATTGGATTCATATTAAAATTATTGATTATGAGAGAAACTTATATTTGAATATGATTCAAATTTAATATAAGATATTTAATTTAGCTATTAATTAATAGTTTAGTTTTATTTAATTAAATCTATAAGATATTGCATAGATATTCATTCAAATAAGATTTGTATGAAATATTAATTAAATATGATTTAATTAATTATATTAATATAAATATATAAGATATTGGAAAGATATTCATTCAAATAAGATTTGTATGAAATATTAATTAAATATGATTTAATTAATTATATTAATATAAATCTATAAGATATTGGAGAGATATTTATTCAAATAAGGGTTGAATGAAATATTAATTAAATATGATTTAATTAATTATTAACTAATTGATTAATTGTTAATTGATTAGTAGATTTGATAATAGAATCACATGATTCTCTCCTACTCCTTTAACTATTCCAAGAAGGAAAGAGAATTATAAATATTTAGAAGAAAACAGTTTTCTTTAACCAAATTCATCAAGAAAAAAGCCAAGGTTTTTTCTCTCTGCAAAAAGAAAAGAGTTTCTCTCAAATATCTCTAAACATTTTCCCATTTCAATTGGTTCCCACAAACCAATCTAGATAGGAAGGTCTCCAACGGGTGGTGTTCCAAATTCAGTTTGATAATTTGTAGATTCAGAGACGTCATCGAAAATAAGTTCTCTGTATCTTTTAATTTAAAAGCATGCTTAGTTTTTATTTAGAATTTGATTTTAAAATTTTGTCAATATACTGGTATTTTAAGATTTCCAAATTAATTTGAGTAATAGTTCTTTAAATTCTTTCGCTGCCATAGGGCTTTTATCCCTTCATTAAAAACATTGAAATATTTTCTTGAAAGTATTTGAAATACTTCCTTGATCATGAAATCATTCAACATGGTATCACTTGAAAACTGTTAATAAACATTTGTAGTAAATCCTGACTTGAAATAATAACTTGAAAATGATGTTCATAAATCATTTAAAACATTTTGTTACTGACAAGCTATTCCTTGTAAAGCCTGAAATCATGTTCAAGAAATACTTTAGAAATCATGATGTTACACACAAGCTATGACTTGTAGAGCTTGAAATCATGTTCAATAAATATTTTGGAAATCAATGTGTTATTCACAATACTTGTACAGATCCTTGGCCTAAAATTCCTCATAATCCTCCATGTTCTGAAAGGTTCATATTTTATCCATAATTAATTCCTTAAACATGAAAATGTCCAAAAGTTTTCTTAAAAATTCCAAAAGTATCACAATAGCCTAAAACAGCCTAGCAATGCCCATTGACATGGTGAGTGAGACTGGTCACGCGCGCATGGCCTGGGGCCTGCTGCATGCTAACCACACTAAGGTGGGGCACAAGCCACATGCTAACCTCGCAATGGGGTTGCCGCGCATGTGCTTGCCGCCTAAGCAGTGTCCATCGCGTGCTTTGTGCCTGTTGGTGCTTCCTGCACACCGTGCACCACCCCAACCTCTTAAGGTAGGGTTATGAACGCAGCTATAGCGCATACGTCGCCACTTGGCTGTGCCATGACCTTGTCATGTGCGTGCAACCTTATCCAAAATAACCTCTAAACTCAAAACGCACGCCCATTTCGCCCATGCATGCATGAGTCACGACCATTGTCTAAAATATTGTTTTACTTTCAAAATAACGACCTAACTTTAAAAATTCATCTCTATTGACAAAACTTGCTTATACAAACTTTCTCTAAATTGTCTTAGCTCTTTTACCTCAAATTTTCAAAGGAAAATTTCAAAAGAAGAGTCATGTAGCCCACTTGGAATGCACAAGCACAACATCACTCTCTCATAACCTAGACGCAATTTCTGAATATTCAAGACTAATTTGAGTGAAAATGCCCGTGTGAGTTGTGAGAAACTCCTTGCTGAAGTTAGCTATTTATAAAAAGTCTTGCATGAAATTATCTTGACACCTCAATCTTGCTTAATCCACCCTTAAACCTTCTTAATGATGGCAAACGGGAACATGCACAACGGAATAAGAATCAAACTTTTCTCTAATTGCAATTAAACAATTTAGTAATTAACATGCATAATAACCCTAATATAAACAAAGATGGGGTTAATAGAAAAAACTTACTTTTGAAGCTTTTCTACTCTTGTATTCTCTTCACGAACTCTGCGTAATTTCCTCACGAATTTGAAGTTGGGACTACCACTAGTGTTGGCCCTCTATTCTCCAGATTTAGAACCGAGTTGTGGGACTAAAAAATGGTGGAGGAAAATAGAGAGTTGTGGGACTAAAAAATGAGCTAGCGATCTGAGATCAACTATCTAAACTCTTTAGACCGAGTTAATCAACCTTCGTTAACTAACAAATCATTCCAGTAAAGTCTTATAGTTGCACTTCCCTCACTATAGATATATTTATATCCACGTGATATAAACATGATAAGTAAGTTAATCCTTCACAGGTTGTTCATAACCTCGGCTAGGTCAAACTACCGCTTCACCCTCGAAACTATATTTTGATCCTTTAGTCCTACTGATCCACTATTAAACAATTAGTTTATGGTCCAACCTCTAAACCGAATCCCTCTCAAGCCAATGAGAGAGTGGGGTCCCTTGTTCAAGATTTGGATTCAGTTATTAAGGAAACAACCTATCTACTAACTCTAAAGTGGATAGGAGTGAATTCTGTCTTGTGCCTTATGTCCCTAGTTATTCACCAGATCTTAACCCTAAAATGGGAGGTTTATTGGGCCATGGCTAATGAGCTGGCCTCACCTATGTAGATCTAAGGATAATCTCGTGTGAATAGAAGTCCATAGTAGCTTAGGATCAAGATTAAGTTACACATGATTTCTATATACGAAATGTTCGATTTTATAAAGTTAACGGTGTTATAATTTGAAAGTAACTATTTCATGGTTCTAGTCTTATGTAAACTCTTTACATAGGATGCTCAATTCCATGTCTTTACATTAACGATTCAAGATTACATCGTTTGTAACCACTACAAAGCTAGTCGCATCCATAGTATTCCCAGAATAAGGTGCCCAACCGTATTCGTATATTATAGACTATTTAGGCTATATACTCGAACTTGATCCGTTTATGTCTCTACATAAAGTTCAAGTTTACTCAATAATAGCCTCCATACCTTAGTTTATTGGCTTTAAGATTATAGTATCAATAACGACTTTATTGCATAGAACATGATTACAAACTATGAGTTTTATGACATAAATTTCAACAAACTCCCACTTGGACCAAAACTCCCAATGGGATAAAATCAATGTTGAATTTAATCACGAGAGACCAAAATACATATGAGTTCCATAAACATATGAATATAATAAACTAGGGCACATACCCAACAAGTCTCTCACTTATCCTAGTTTACAAACATCGAAGACCTAAACTCTATAGGTGATCCTTAAACACTTTAGTCGTGAGAGATTTTATAAAACGATCAACAATGTTTTGCTTAGAAAGTATCTGGGTCACTACAACGTCACCATGATGTACAATTTCCCTAATAAGATGGTACTTGTGTTCGATATGCTTTCTCCGTTTATGCCTAGACGTTCTCTTGAATTTGAAACTGAACCACTATTGTCACAATATAAAGTTATTGGCAGATGCACATTTGGAACAACTTCTTGATCTGTCAAGAATTTCCTTAGCCATACTGCTTTCTTTGTCGCTTCGCAAGCTGCTACGTATTCAGCTTCCATTGTGGAGTCAGCTATACAAGTTTGCTTTACACTTTTCCATACTACTGCTCCACCATTTAGAGTGAATATTAATCATGATGTAGACTTTCTAGCATCTTTATCAGTTTAGAAATCAGAATCAATGTATCCAATAAGGATCAAATCCTTAGTACCACACACGAGCATGTAGTCTTTTGTTCTTCTAAGATATTTTAGAATATTCTTAACGGTTGTCCAGTGATCACGTTTAAGATTGGACTGATACCTACTGACCATCCCTACTGAGTAGCAAATGTCAGGTCTAGTACATAACATTGCATACATCAAACTCTCAACTACATAAACATAGGGAATATTTCTCATATTCTCAACTTCTTGAGGTGTCATAGGACATTGTTTCTTTGACAAATGAATTTCATATATGTACGAAAATAGACCCTTTTTGGAATTATGCATTTTATATCTAGGCAACATTTTGTCTACATAAGATTCTTGGATTTTTTTTTTCCGAATAATTTGGATCCCTAGAACATATTGTGTATCTCCCAAATCTTTCATTTGAAATTGTGTAGATAACCATTCCTTGATGTCATTAAGATAATTCGAATCATTCCTAATTAGTAGAATATCAACAACATATAAAAATAAGAATGCTACAATAGAATTGATAACCCTTTTGAAAACACAAGGTTCATCAACATTTTGTTCAAAGCCATAAGATTTGATCGCAGTATCAAATCTTATGTTCCAAGATCTAGATGTTTTCTTCAAACCATAAATGGATTTTAGAAGCTTACAAACCTTTTGTTCTTGACCTTGTTCTATAAACCCCTCTGGTTGAGTCATATACACTCTCCTCAAGATTACCATTCAGAAATGTTGTCTTGACATCCATCTGCCAAAATTCATAATCATAAAAAGTGGCATGGACAATAGTATTGTAATCAACTTGAGCATAGCAACAGAAGATAAAGTTTCTTCATAGTCTACTCCTCTCTTTAGGTATAACCCTTTGCCATAAGTCGAGCCTTAAAAGTCAGTACTTTACTGGCTTGGTCATGTTTTCTCTTGTAGATCCATTTACAACCAATAAGTTTTACATCATTTGGTTGATCTACTAGAGTCCATACAGAATTGTCTGTATGTAGACTTCACTTCGAGGTCCATGGCTTTGATCCATTGGTCACGGTCTACATCATTCATTGCCTATTTATACGTTAATGGATCCTCTACGCTTCATCAGGTATGACGAGTTGAGTTTCAGTTAAACCCAAGTAGCTGTCAAGTTGATGAACAACCCTCGCACTACGTCGAGGATCTCTCAACTGTTGAAAAGGATGTGATTGACCAGATTTTCTAATTTTACCAACTACTTTAGTTGATGAAATAGGAATATTTGTAGCATCTTTAGAAATCTCATGTAATACTAGTTTAGTGCGTGGTTGATGATTCTTTATGTGATCTTCCTCCAAGAATGTAGCATTTGTCGATATAAATAGTTTATTATCTTAAGGATCGTAAAAGAGACCACCTCTTGATTCCTTTGGATAACCTATTATCACACCCTGACGCAGACCTGCTTGCTTGTCTCGCAGAACACGGTGCGACTTGAGCATCCCTGATGTGATTAAACGCCAAAGACACTCGTCTTAACTTCCTTAACTTTAGGTGAAAGGAACTTAAAGCAAAATAGATAAAACAAACTTTAAACTTTTATTTTCAACAAGGCGTTTAGTACATGAACGTAATGATACAACACTTACCAAAAGATAAAAACCAACACTTAAACTTCAACGTCTAGTAGCTTCTCGCCTAGCAAGCCCAAACTCCCTCTCCTTTTTGGCCTTAACGCCTAAGCCCTAGAAGATAAATTTCTAAACGTAAGTCTACAAGACTTAGTGAGGTTTTATGAAAGCCTTTTCACAATACCTTTTCATAAATTTTATTTTGCACGAACAACATCAAATCATTTCATTTCGCATAAACATTTCTTTATGCTTAACAAACACATTTATAACACAACAATTTCACTCAAATACACATTAGTTAACAGTCATTCCTTTCGCCAAGGATCCCAAATCGTTGTCTACACTTGGTCTCATTACCTTGTGTTTGACTACTGTATCAACAGCATCCGAGAACATACAGATTCATCCTTGTTGTTTAGGCCGTTAAGCTTTATACGTTTCTTTCAATGCATATGTCAGCTACTTATCACTATGTAGTCCGTACACCCCATAGTGGCCTTGACTCCTTATGTGCGCATAAAATTTAGCATCATCTCAAGGAATCAACTAATGATTTGAAAACCATTTCATAGCATTGAAAGCATAATCGTCAAAACAAGCTTTAACATTATAATCATACTTGAACACATATAAACTTTTCATAAAAATCTCTTTTTGAAACACTTTCTCATTTGAAATCTTCTTTCATAATAGTAAAAGGGAAATTACAAGAAAGATTTTAACATAAAAACATTTAAGAAAGTCACTCACAAATTTTACTAAAAAGCTCCTCTTCTCCTTCTCGCGAGCCTCTTCTTGCGAACAAAACCAGCAGCTTCAACAATTTTCTTTTCTTCTCCCAAATTCTATTTAAAAAACTCTTAAACCAGCTTAATCATGCTTAAACTCTTCTCAGATCGTCAGCTCCTGCTTCTTAATGGAGCACGTGTAAACTTAAGATGTGTCCTTAATCATGCTTAACTTGAATTTCACACGTGGCCAAGTAAGTAGACTTGTGAAATTTCTCTAAACTTTTCTTACTTCTTCTCACCGCACTTCACTCCGCGAAAAAATTTTACTCGCCCAACCTTTCATGCGAAAAACCTTTTCGTGAAATCCTTCTTTGTAAAATACTTGATTCTTCTCTGGAAGACCACCCAAAACGCCTAGTTTCACTGTCAAAACTTTCACTTCTTAACTTAAATTTTTGATAAGGGTCTTACACCTATGAATATGCATAATTTTGAACGATGTTCCAATTTCTTAGGATTTTGTACCAACACATGTGTCGGGCATCCCCAAATTCTAAAGTGACGTAAACTTCCTTTAGGTCCTTTCCAAAGCACATAAGGTGTTTCTGAAGCACTTTTAGAGGAAACATTATTTAAAATAAAGACAGCTATCTCTAAATCATGTTGATAGCGTGTAGAAATACCATTATTATAGATCATTTTATTAGAATAATGAGGTCAAAAAGCATAAGAAGATAATCAGTACACGTAACTTGTGTTGTAAACGCATAAGTACTTGAAAATACACTTTACATAAGTATTATGCCTGTTTCACGAGATTTTAATATCTAAACACAGAATAATGAACAAAGAAAGAAAATAGTGAACCTTGGGAAACATTTCGTACAAGGACTACAACTAGGAACTCATCTGGCAATTAACATCTTCAGGCGAGGAACAAAGTTATCATAGGAAGAAGGGTCACTAGAAGACAAGAGTGGTAGTTGGAGGTGATGTGACGTGCGACAGACACTTTTTGGTGGATGTTGCTGACAAGTTTAGAAGCACTACAAGAAAACGGAGCTTTCCCGACGCCAGAAACGACGTCACTGAAAGCAACGTTGGCATTCCTCGACTTTCTGCGACATTTGTTCTAAGGCGTTGCTAAATACCACTTTCAGCGACGTGTCAAAAAAGAACGTCGCTGAAAGTGTAATCATTAATTTAGTGTTTCACTTTTCTGCGACGTCCGTCCCGGACACTTCTCAAAAAGCCGAACGATTCGTTTTGGTCAAGAGTTTCCACGACGTACATCGCCTCCACGTCGCGAAAAGCGTACTCATTAATTTATTGCTTCACTTTTCTGCGACGTCCGTCCCTCACACGTCGCGAAAAGCCGAACGATTCGTTTTGGTCAAGAGTTTCCGCGACGCACATCGCCTCCACGTCTGGGAAAGTGTAATCATTAATTTAGTGTTTCACTTTTCTGCGACTTCCGTCCCGAACAAGTCGCGGAAAGCGAAACGATTCATTTTCGTCAAGAGTTTCTGCAACGGTCGCCTGCACGTCGCGGTACCTTCCGCAACGCAATGTCAAAACGTCATCAAAATGATTCGACTTTCTGTGACACCGCGGTGACGCACGTCGGGGATAGTCGAACGTATTAATTTCATAATAATTGTTTTAACACTTTCGGCGACGTGGTTTTCCTTTAACGTCGAATGGTAACAAAGAAACATAACGTTTCACATTTCCGCGATGGGTGTCAGTGGCAAGTCGCGAAAAGTGAAACGTAATAAATTTATTTTTCATTTTTCGCTATGTGGTTGTCCTTGAATGTCGCGAAAAGTAAACATAACTTTCAATTTTCCACGACGTGTGTCTGTGGCACGTCGGGAAAAATGAAACGATATTTATTAAATTTCCACTTTCCGCGACGCGCCTCTAACACACGTCGCGGAAAGGGGAAAGGTAATAAATTCGTTTTTCCATTTTCCGCGACGTCAACAACCTCCACGTCACGGAAACGTGCTTTCTGCGACGTTTTTAAAGACGTCGCAGAAAGTCCCGGCTATTTCAACCCAGATTTGATTCGGAAGTGAGAAAGAAAGGGAGAAATCGAGAGAGAAGAAAGGTAGAAATCGAGAGAGAAAGTGAGAGAGTCGTTGTCGTCGCCGTTGTAGTTGTCGCCCGCCGTCGCCGCACCGCCTCTGTCGCCGTCGTCCTTGCCGGGCGCCGTCTTGAGGTCGTTTTTTTGTAATTTTTTTGGATTTATGTTTAGGGTTTAGGGCTTATGTATATGTTTATTATTTATGTGTTAGTATAATTTTATGTGTGGGTATTTGTTATGTGTATATTTAATGTGTATGTATATTTATATTTAGGTATATGTTTATTTTGTATGTGTTATGTGTATATGTTTAGGGTGTATGTATATGTATATATAGGTTTAATTTTATGTGTTATATGTATATTTAAAGTGTAATGTGTAATATATATGTATGTATAGTTTAGTGCATATGTATATGTATGTATATATTTTTTTATTGCAATTAGAAAATTAATAAAACTTTAAATAATGTATGAATTTAGATGAAATTTGAATATGTTTAGGGTTGTAAAAATGAATTTCAATATTGAATTTGATATTCAATATGAATTTCATATTGAAATTGCATTTGAATTTCAATTTCAAATGCAATTTGAATTTTTAAAATTGTTAATTAACGTAACTAAAATGGAGCATGTATAAAACTAATATAACATATTTATTTGTTAGGCTTTTTAACGAGATAGACAAGAGTTGGATGAAAATTAGGGATAAGTTTTCTGTTGAGTACAGAGAAGGAGTTTTTCAGTTTTTAGAGGTCGCAAAACATCACACAAATTATTATGGACAATTAAGGTGTCCATGCAAGAAATGTATGAATTCAAACTAGGACTCCTTAGAGGGTGTGAGGCGACATCTATTAACCACTGAAATAGCCTCCTCCTATATCAACTGGGTGTATCATGGAGAGCCTTTGACATTGAACATAGGTATACAAACATTTAATGAAGGAACAAGTAGTAGTTACATAATAATTGATGAAGGGACTAGTAGTAACCCAATAGTTGATGAAGGAACCAGCAATAACCTGGTTACTGAAGAAAATGAAATGTTGAATATGTTGCATGACTTACAAGTTGGTATTGAAGAAGTAGAAGAGAGGGAGGAAGGTTTAGAGTTAGAAGAAGACAAAACAAATAACGTATTTAAGGAGTTACTAAATCAAGCAAGTTGTGAGCTATACCCCAAGTGTTCTGAATTTTCGTCATTAAATTTTTTGGTTAAAATGATGCACGTGAAGATTCTCAATGGTTGGAGCAACAAGTCCTTCGATATGATGTTGGAGTTAATAAAACGTGCATTTCCATTGTGTGGTACTAACATCCCAAGTTAGTTCTATGAAGCCAAACGAAAATTACGTGATTTGGGCTTAGGGTACGAGACTATCCATGCTTGTAAGTATGACTGTGTATTGTTTTGGAAGGAGTTTGAGGACTTGCAACATTGTCCAACTTGTGGTGAGCCTCAATATAAGATTAATTCCAACAGATCAGGAAACAAAATTCCATAAAAGGTGTTGTGTTACTTTTCGTTGGTGCCAAGATTACAACGACTGTTTGTATCGCAAGAAAGTTCGACAGACATGCGATGGCATAAAGATAAACGATTGGAAAAAGATGATGTGTTGAGACATCCAGCCGATGGAGAGGGATGGAAGCACTTTGATTCTGAATTTCTTGATTTTGCATTGGAGCCACAGAATGTTCGTTTGGGGTTAGCTTCAGATAGATTCAATCCGTTCGATCATATGAGTACCTCGTATAGTATGTGGCCTGTGGTGTTAGTTCCATACAATTTGCCACCATGGAAACGCATGAAAGAGTCAAACTTTTTCATGTCATTGCTCATTCCCGATCCTCAATCTCCCGGCAGAGAAATTGATGTGTACCTACAGCCATTACTTGAAGAGTTAAAAAATCTATGGACGTTTGGTGTGCGTACGTATGATTGTCTAACGGATCAATATTTTCAGTTGTATGCAGCCTTGTTGTGGACAATTAATGATTTTCCAGCATATGGTGATTTATCCGGTTGGAGTACAAAAGGATATCAGGCATGTCTCGTTTGCATGGGGGATAGATCATCGTTGGGAAAACACTGAAAGATAGCATTCATGGGACATCGATGGTATCTTCCAGACAATCATGTTTGGCATAGAAGTAGACTTCATGATGGAAAGGTAGAGCGTAAATCATCTCCAGTTGTAATGAATGGCCAAGAAATACTGGAACAACTAGATTCTTTGGAGTTTCCAATAATGAGTAAGCATCCTTCGTTAAAAGATAGAAAAAGAAAAAGATTTCTTAATTGGACTAAGAAAAGTATTTTTTCGATCTTCCTTATTGGCCAAAACTACTTATTCGTCACAAACTTGATGTAATGCACATTGAAAAGAATGTTTGTGACAATTTGGTCGGTACATTGTTAAATATTGAATGAAAGACAAAAGATACCACGAATGCCATATTAGATTTACAAGATTTGAAAATAAGAAAGGATTTACATTTGGTAGATGTAGGTAACCGATTGGTGAAACCACATGCGAGCTATAAATTGACTAACAACGAGCGGATTGAGTTCTGTAAGTTCTTAAAAGCAGTTAAGTTTTCTTATGGATTCGTTTCTAATATTTCACGATGTGTGAATGCAAACGATGGAAAAATATCAGGTCTCAAAACGCACGATTGTCATGTACTGCTACACTGACTTCTTCCAATCGGTGTTAGGGCATTCTTACCAAAAAAATATGTATACTGCAATTACTGAACTGTGCAGTTTTTTTCGTGATTTATGCCCCAGGACGATAAGAATAAGTGACTTGGATATATTGCAGTCAGATATTATAATTATATTGTGCAAATTGGAAAGAATATTTCCACCTGCTTTTTCAGCGTCATGGTACATCTTGCAGTTCACTTGCCATATGAGACGAAAGTTACTGGTCCAGTTTCTTACAGTTGGATGTATCCCATTGAAAGAAGTCTCTGCACACTAAAACAGTATGTTCGTAACAAAGCACGTCCTGAGGGGTCTATTGCAAAAGGATATCTTATGAACGAATCAAGTACTTTCTGTTCCCGCTATCTGAAGGGGATTGAAACCCAATTCACTAGAGATGATCGAAATGATGATAGCATTAAAGAAGATGAGGTCATTGGTGAGTATGAAGTATTCATTCAGAAAGTATGACCATTGAGAGCGTCATGTTTACGAAGTTTATCGCATGAAGAGAAACGACTCTTTCATTGGTACATCCTCAGCAATGTAGATGCAATAGCCGAATACCGGAGGTACAAATTTCTATACATATTTTAGGGTTTTATACTTTGCCGACACACAAACTAACAATTGTGTACTTTAGGAAACACCTGCTTCTGATACGTCATTGAGGTGAAAGCTTTTCTGAACTGTTTAAAAGACACCAATGAGCATTTGTTGATTGGTTCAAAGCTTAGGTACTTCGAGTGAATGACTTTGAGCATTTCTACTTTATACATATTTTATACATACAAGTACTTTTATACTAAACCAAATTTTAGGTTATGGCAGAAATGTGTGACAATTCAAACATTTTTTAAGATTTAATTTCACTCGCAATGGGACCATCACTAGATGTTCGCTCTTACAGTGGATGCATTGTCGGTGGCATACGATTTCACACGTTGGAGCGTGATTCCCGACGCACAAAACAAAACAGTGGAGTCATGGTAATCAGGAAAGGGAGTGGAGGCAGTGCGAACAATAATTTTTACGGTGTTTTGAACGAAGTGTTGCACGTTCAATATCCATTTGGATGACGTGCTTGGTTATTCAAGTGTCGATGGTTTGACACAGACAAAAATAAAAATCATAGAACGCACGAAGAACTAGGCTACAAATCAATAAACACGTCTCGTTTTTGGTTCGCTGAGGAACCTGTGATTCTCGCAACCCAAGCACATCAGGTGTTCTACCTTGAGGATCCTAAGAATGGTATCAATTGGAAAATTGTTCAAGTGGTGCAAAATAAACGTGTGTGGGACGTCCCAGAAGTGGAAGATATCGAGAATGATGAACTTAATGTAATGGAAATCGTCGTTGAACATCAAGTGAACGACCACATCATTGAGGATGACACTCTGTGTAGGACTGAAGTTGATCCTACAATAGTGGAAAGACCAAATGTTTGTCATGTCGTGGAAAATTTCATAAACGATGAAGATGACGAACAATCATCACATCAAAGCGAGTCATGCGATGATGAATAACAATGTTTTTTTGACGTATACACACATTTTATCATTTTTCTATACATTAATTACGTTGTGATACTCACGTTTATTTGTTTAATGTTTCGTTGATTTTTATGTATGTAGATAGGAGTCTAACTTTCCGAGTAGTATGCTTGAGGAAGATTATTTACTTAATCTTAACGCGTTGGATAATGCGGGTGGTTCGTCGTCAGTAGGTGACACTTCAGGTTAGTAATAATATCAGCATATTTAATACAATTTCTCTCTCATATGATTATGTCTTTAAGTTATGCTTGTTGTATATAATCACAATATTGTTTTTAGTAGACCCCTCTCATTCGACTCCCACTGCGAGGAGAGTACGACGACATTCTAGAAACATAGATGTCGAACAATACGTACAACAGAATGGGAGAATTCCCATTTCCATCCCTCTAGTGGGCAGATGTGCCACCGGAGTGCATCGAGGTCGTCAAGGGCGGCCTAACGGTAAGTCTGTAAATTCATAAACATTTATGTATGTTTTTATTTCCTTATTAAAACTCTACTGACTTGAAATATATTTCTTTTGTAGCAAGTTTTCGTGTTTGATCGTAACGATCCAACACTGAATAGATTTGTTGAGCATCAAATGCTCACTGCGTGGAAGGAATTCAGGTCAAGTAATCATCGCCATTTTAAGAAATTTAGTGACCCTGAACAAGCACGAGCAAACCCACCTCCGAGATTGGTCAATCGGGTGGAAGATTGGCACTTTCTATGTGATAACTACATCACTCGACAGTTTTAGGTAATTATTTATCAACTTTTATGTTACAATATTTCAATTATTTAAAAGTATAATGTTTTGATCATCGTCATTTATAAGAGCAATCAAGTATGTGTAAGGTTGTCAGGGCCCGACAGCCTTACAACCATAGAAGCTGCACAAAGTCATTTCTTCAGAGATAAGTAGAGCTCACTGAACTGCACGGTCGTCCTGTAGATCGTGTCGAGTTATTCAAAGAAACTCACGCCAGTAGTAGTGGCAAGTTCATTTCACCAGCTGTAGAGGATGCTTTCGTAAGTTTTAGAAAACTTTAGGTTTGGTTATACTTTAATTATTCTATGTTTTCAAGTCTAATAATCTCTCAAACTTACAAGCTTCTGTTGTACAGAATCAGATGGTGGATCTTCAGTCTCAGCCAGTCCTAGAGGGTTCTGAACCAGTAACTCAGGACGAGATATGCAAGACAGTTTTGGGTAGACGATCAGGCTACTCAAAAGGTCTTGGTTGGGGCCCAAAACCCAGGTCTAGGACTGCCGCTTCATCTTCTTCCTCCAGTATGTATGACTACCAGACACACAGAGCAGAGGCTAACGACCTCAAAGCGAGACTTGACAACACTAACCGAATGCTCGAAAAACAACGCCTGAGGGAGGAGGAGAGAGATTGTCAAATTGCAGACCAAGAACAACAAATGGAAGAGATAAAGAAGATGCTTGAGGAGATGAGTCATGCACAGAGAGGCCCGTGATCACTTGGGTACGCACTTTTCAATATTTAATTTTTTTAACTTTCCATACGTGATATTCTAACAATACTTTCATGTTATTTGTAGGTTTGGCGTCCACTGCAGAATAGCATTAGATCTTAAGTTTTTGTTTTATGTAATGTTTTGAATTATGTAATTAATTTCTTGTATCAAACATATTTAATTTATCATTTGATTTCGTAATGAATAATACTTTTATTTCTATCAGTTTACTACAAATTTTATTACTTTGAGTAAACTAATGAATAAATAATAATAATAATAAAATTAAAAAAAAAAAAAAACCTTTTGCGACGCAGACGTCACGGAAGGCTTATGCGACGCCAGTGTCATAAAAGCTTTCCGCAACGTTTGTGTCGCTGAAGCCTTTCCCGACGTTTGCGCTGCAGAAGCCTTCCGCGACGTTTGCACCGCAAAAGCTTCTCGCGACTCTTGCACCGCCGAAGCTTTTCACAACGTATTGGGACCGTGCGCGGGGGAAATATTTTGCGGCGTGGCAGCTAGCGGCGTCGCGGAAAGTATCCCCGACGGACTTTTAACGATGTTGCTGCCAACGTCGTGTGCGGCGTCGCGGTAGCTTTTTGTCACGTTCTTTGTGTTTTCTACGACGTTTCTGTGTGTCGGGGAAGAGCTGGTTTATTGTAGTGAAGATAAAAGTTTCCCTCCCAAATGCTGCTATATAAAGTCATCTCCGTCAACCTACGAGAAGGATGCCTGAATGGGCACAAGAGGTCAGGATAGGCCTACATTCTTTATATATATTTCACATTTATACCTTTTCAACCCATCATTTCTTGACTTTTCATTTGTCAAAGTGTTATTAGTAGTATTAAGTCAATGATAGTTTTTTATAAGAAGTCTAGCTTATAATCCCTATCGCATTAGTTGAGCTATATTCATCATTTGGTCAGTGTCAATCGCCAACTACCCGAGAAGGCATGTAGCAATGATAAGGCTAATGCGTGCAAGGAGGAATTTGGCAACAAACTCCACCTTAGCGAGATAACTTCAAACATTTGTATTCTGAAAGGCGAACAAGTATAGACATTAGGCGCCGAGAGGTTGCTGTTGTTAAACGTGAAGTTCTATAAGTCTTATAAGTGAATATTTCTAGATATATCTCACCTAATTAGACTTAGTCATGTGGATCCTGAAAGGAGACTATGTGTGGCATTTAATACTCTGAGAGGAGTACGCCTTAATAATAAGTTGGTTGAGTAAGTTAAATCGCATCGAAGCTCTCGCATTGCTTAATCACCTAATAGTGCGTAGACCTTCCTTCACTCTTTCTCACATACAAGTTAGTTCGCATACAATTCCATTTCACACCCATTTACTCCCCTTTACAGATTCTTTAGGAGTACATAAACAGTTTTAATCCTAGTTCTGATTCTTTTATACCTTAATAGTTAATTCTTATACTGCCCAACTAATGAGTAATTCGCTAGAACTAATGTCTATCAACAATTCCCAGTGTTAGACCTTGGATCATCCAGCCAAACCTACTCTTTCACTTGCAGTTGGTTAAGCAGTAGGAAAACTTGTACTCAATGAGGACTTAAATATTAGGAGATGAAGAGGTATATTGTAAGCATCATACATAACCCATGACTCATCACCTAGAATTAAAGCATGCTATATAGAGAGTTACGGTGAGCGCAGTACACGAGATGACATGGCTTAGTGATGTATCGAATTTGCGTTACACGCACACGAAATTAGTAAGTCTAAATTGACAACCAAGTTTTTGGTGTCGTTGCTGGGGAATTGACTTTTAGATGTCAGAGTAAAGTCTTACTTTGAGTTTGGGCAAAGCATTTGATTTTGGTGAATCGCGAGATTAGCCACCATAGTAATCTGAGATTGCTTGAACCAACCCCGAAATTAATGTATCTTTTAGATGATGACCTAGAGAAATATCAATGGATGCGGTTGGTCGCAAATGAAAATGAGAATCTCCTTCAAGTCATCAATAAAAGTGTCCTCACGCTGAGCTAATGAAAAGCACAATTTCAGTTAGCTAAGCCACAAGGACCAAGAAAGATCTTTTGAACAATGCGTTGAATGATTGAGAGCAGAGACGTATTGCGATGAACAATCAGGACGTTGAGAGTCATGAGGCAAATGATTAATGAAGTTCAGGCATGATTTGATTAGGAAGCTATGCAGAGCAGAAGGGATGATACCATAGCCCCTCCTCGACAAAGAACCTGAATGCATAGATGTACCTGTAATGTATAATTCTTCCAATTTTTCTTATCTCATCCTTAGACTAGTGTACATCTGTGAGTAATTCTTTTATAGTTTTTAAAATTAGTTTTGTATTCAACTTTGTATATCCTTTAGTCTTTCATTAGGGAGCAAGAGTTTCTCAAAAAATTTAGTAGGTCGATAGTGTTAAGGTTTTATGCGATGAAGCCATCTTTCGAGAAATTTTTGTCAAAATGCAGTAAGCGTTGTGGTCTTCTCGTAAGATGTCGAGTAAAAGTGATGCGTTTTAATTAGGGTTTCAGAGAATTTGAAACTATTCATTTCTTTTAAAAATTCAAATTTTAATAGTCATGATTGCAAGCCGCCCTTGAAAACTGAAACGTCATGTCAAGACACTAAGTCTCAATTTAAAACGCATGATGTTAACCTCGTGGTAACCACTCCTTAACCCGAGTTAACGTTCTCTTTAAAAGCCCTTCCAAAGCCTTAATTACAATATTTTCGTCCCGTGAGTATTTTTCAAACTTTCATTCTCTCTAAAGCATTTTGATCATCTTTTCCGGCAAGCAAGTAAGAATCCTACCCTCGCTCTTTACGTTCTAATCCATTTGAGTTTTAGGACATAAATCCCAACAAACTCCCACTTGGACTAAAACTCTAGTCTCTATGGGATATACATAATAAAGTAGCCCTCAAATATTGGAAATGGTAAAATGTGAAAGTATATTACACAAAACGTATATATACAAATACAATAAACTAGGGCATCCTCATACCCATTACACATCTCCCACTTTCCCCAAATTCCCTAATGTACATATCTCGCAGACCTAGACATGTCAGTGAAAAAAGGATCAAACATTACTCTAATTGCATCTAAACACTTTAGTAATTAACATGCATAATAAACCCTAATATAAACAAAGATGGGGTTAAAAGGAAAACTCACTTTTGATGTTTTTCTCTTCTTGTATTCTCCTCACAAACTCTTTGCAATCTCCTCACAATCTCAGAGTTGGGACCACCACTAGTGTTAACCTGCTATTCTTTGGACTTGGAACCAAGTTGTGGGACTCGAAATGGTGGAGAAAAATAGAGAAAGATAATACTTTTTTTAGGAGGAATCTAACCTTTAGATCTTTTGTTGTTAAGAGAAAAAGAAGTTCTTGAATTATTTTGTAATTCACAGTTACAAAATTAATTCTTACACTTTTTAAAAGCAAAGAGACCTTTCATCTTTGCAATAAACGACTTTACAAGCAAGCTACATGTAAGGCTCCCTTACCTCACCACATGGCATTCTCAGTGGGGTAGGTGGCTTGCATGCAATAAGACACTTGCATTTCACATGCAAGTGATAAGCTTGCCCAATCTCGACAAGTGTTATTACTTAAATTAGTCTAAGGACAATATGGTAATTTAACATTTAAATCAAATTCAAAGTTTGACTTTTTATAGTCTAAAGTCAACATTTTGACTTTTCACAACTTTGACCATTTCATCAATTTCGAGCTTCCGAATATGAATCCATATTCATATTTTTAATATTTAAATCACATTTCAACATGAAGCTCTATCTTGCTTAGCCAACGACTATATCACATATGTTTGTCGGTTTCTCTCTCTTTACCTAATTCGAACAATTCAAATTATTCCATCATAATGTTCTAAGTTAATTTCTTGGGAGCTAGCGGGGGAACCTAATGGACCTATAGATCATGGGCTCCAACGATCTGAGATTAACTGACTAAACTCTTTTGGACCGAGTTAATCAACCTTCATTAACTATCGGGTCATTCCACTAAAGTATCGTAACTATAGCTATATTTGTGTCCATGTGATATAACCATGATAAGTAAGTTAATCCCTCACAGGTTGTTCGTAATCTCAGATAGGTCAAAGTACCTTTTTACCCCTTAGACTACATCTTGCTCCTTAAGTTCCACTGATCCACTATTGAACAATTGGTTTAAGGTCCAACCTATAAATCGAATCGCTATCGGGCCAATGAGAAGGTGGGGCCCCTTGTTCAAGACTTGGATTCAGTCCTTAAGGAAACAACGTATTTACTATCCCTAGAGCTGAAGGGATAAAAGCCCTATGGCAGCGGAAGAATTTAAAGAACCATTACTCAAATTAATTTGGGAATATTAAAATACCAATACATTGGCAAAATTTTAGAATCAAAATTCAAAATAAATTCTAAGCATGCTTTTAAAGATAAGATACGAGAACTTACTTTCAATGACGTCTCTGTATCTATGACTCAATCTCCAAATTGGGACACCACCCGTCGGAGACCTTCCTATCCTCTGGGATGAGATTGGTTTGTGGGAACCAATTGGGATGGGAAAAGATTAAGAGACATTTGAGAGAAACTCTTTTGCAGAGAGAAAAGGCTTGGCCTTTTTTTTTTTTTTCTTAATGAATTTTGGGTTAAAGAAAACTGTTTTCTTCTAGATATTTATAGCTCTCTTTCCTTCTTGGAACAGGAAAAGGAGTAGGAGAGAATCATTAGATTCTCTTAAATCTACTAATTAATTAACAATTAATCAATTAGTTAATAATTAATTGAATAATATTTAATTAATATTTCATTCAAATCTTATTTGAATAAATATCTCTCCAATATCTTATAGGTTTATATAATTAATTTAAATCATATTTAATTAATATTTCATTCAAATCTTATTTGAATCAATATTTCTGCAATATTACTTTATAAATTTAATTCAATCAAATTTAATTAAATAAAACTAAATTATTAATTAATTCTCCAATTAATTAATAGCTCAGTTAAATATCTTATATTTAACTTAAATTAATTTTGAATCATATTCAAATATAAATTTCTCTCATAATTAATAATTTTAATATGAATCCAATTCACATTAAATTAATATTTGAACTCATTCAAATATTTTATCTCTCATAAATTAATTTTGAATCATATCCAAAATTAAATTTATATAATAAAGTTTCACAAACTTTATATTATAATGTATCACTATACATTAAACTAATTTCTAAAGTAAATTTGAACATTTCAAATTACAACCAATATAAATAAATCTCATTGCCCTTTACGAGCTAGGAAGGGGACCTAATGGACCTACAAATCAGAAGCTACAACGATCTGAGATTAATTGGCTAAACTCATTAACCACATTGATCAATATTCGTTAACTGTGTGTACACTCCACTAAAGACTCACAGCTGAACTCTTCTCACTGTAGATATATTTCTGTGTCCACGGATATAGACCAATAACAATAAGTTAGTCCTTCACGAGTGTTCGTAACACCAGCTGGGTCAATTTACCGTTTTACCCCTGGGTTACCTCTAATCCTTAAATACCAGTGCTCCTCCAATGAACAACCTATTTATGGTCCTACCAATAAACAGAAACCCCTCTCGTGCCATAGAGAGGGTAGGGCCCTTTGTTCAAGACCTGGAAACACCATTTAAGGGAACACTCATCTACTTACCCTAAAGTAGGGAAGAAGTGAATTCCATCTTGTGTAATTATGTTCTCAGCTCCCCACTCGGTCTTGTCCCCAAAATGATAAGCTTACTGAGTCGGCGATCTGGCCACTCTCACCCGTACAAATCAAAGGACAATCCCTCGTGATTAGGAGTTCATAACACAGTCAGGATTAAGACTAAGTTACCTAGGTCATCCTAGTGAAATAAAAACCTAACTAGTTAACGGAGTTACATCTAGTGGTTACTATTTCGCGGTCCGGTCTTATGCAAACTCATTGCATAGGACACCCTCACTCGAATGTCAACTACACGAGCACGTTAGATCATTGCGTTTGTATCAAATACAAAGTGAGCCGTATCAATAGTGTTACCAGGATAAGGTACCCAGCCTTATCCCTATACTATAGACCCTTTAAGCTGATCTTGAACATTGATCCCTGTATGTCTCTACATACTGTTCAAGACTCATTAAACAGCTTAGGATGTTAGTTTATTGGATTTGGGTTATTAAGACAAAACTAATAATTTAATCAATAACAATTATTACAATAATAACACTTTATTAATAACGGTCAATGGATTATATTTACAATCTACGAGTTTTAGGACACAAATCCCAACAAGAGCGGGTAGGAGTGAATTTCCTCTTGCACCCTATGTTTCTAGTTATCCATCCAGTCTTACTCCTAAAATATGAGGCCTATTGGCCCAGCAACATTGAGTTGCTCTCACCTATGCAGATCTAAGGATAATTCTGTGTGAACAGAAGTTCATAGTTAGCTCAGGATTAAGATTAACTTACATTGGATATCTATAAACGAAATTGTTGGTTTTATTAAAGTCAACAGTGTTATAACCTAGAAGCGACTATTTCTATGGTTCAAGTCTTATGTAAACTTTTTACATAGGATGCCCCCACTTCCATGTCTCGACATGAACGATTTAGGATCACATCGTTTGTACTAACTACATAGCGAGTTGCATCCATAGTGTCCCTAGAATAAGGTGCCCAATCGTATTTGTATACTATAGACTATTTAGGCTATATACTCGAACTTGATCCACGTTTATGTCTCTACATAAAGTTCAAGTTTACTCAATAATAGCCTTGGGTCCTTAGTTTATTGTCTTTAAGATTATAGTATCAATAATGATTTTATTGAATAAAATATGATTACAAACCACAAGTTTTAAGACATAAATTCCAACACCTCGAACACTTTAGCCAGAGAGTCTTCGTAAATGGATCAGCAATGTTGTGCTCTGAAGCGATCTTGGTGGCGATCACATCCCCTTGTTGTACAATCTCTCATATCAAATGATACTTTCTCTCTGTGTGTTTTCCTCGTTTGTGGCTTCGAGGTTCTTTAGAATTGGCTACTGTCTCACTATTATCACAATATAAAGTGATGGCCATGCATGTTTGGAAAAACTTTCAAATCATGTAGAAACTTTCTAAACCAAACTGTTTCTTTTGCTGCTTCACAAGCAGCGAGATATTCAGCCTCCATTGTGGAGTCTACAATGCATCCTTGCTTTATGCTACACCATACCACAGCTCCCCCATTTAAGGTGAACACTGATCCAGATGTGGATTTCCTAGAATCCTTATCGATTTGGAAATCAGAGTTAGTGTATTCTGTAAGGATTAAATCCTTAGCTCCATACACAAGCATGTAGTCTCTCGTTCTCCTAAGCTACTTGAAAATAATTTTAACCGTCATCCAGTGGTCTAACCTTGGGTTGGACTGATACCTATTGACTATTCCCATTGCATAACAAATTTTTGGCCTAGTGTAGAGCATAGCATACATTACCCTACCCACAGCTGAGGCATAGGGAATATGTCTCATATCTTCAACTTCTTGAGGTGTCTTAGGACAGAGTTTCTTGGACAAGTGAACCTCGTGTCTGAAAGGTAATAAACCCTTCTTAGAGTTTTGCATCGTTCTTAGAGTTTTGCATCGAATATCAAACCAACATTTTATCGATATAGGTTGCCTGAGACTGTGCTAGTGTTTTATTCTTACGATCCCTTATTATTTGGATCCCAAAAACATATTGTGCTTCTCCCAAATCTTTCATTTGGAATTGGGATGCTAGACAAGTTTTAACGTCAGTTAAGTATCCTACATCATTTTCAATGAGAAGGATATTGTCCACATAAAGTACTAAGAAAGCTATTTTACCTTTGTTGATTTTCTTGTCTACACAATTTTCATCAACATTTTGATCAAAACCATAAGATTTGATCGTAGTATCAAAACTAATGTTCCAAGATTTCGAAGCTTGTTTCAACCTATAAATGGATCAATTCAGCTTGCAAACTTTTTGCTTCTGACCTTGGGTTATGAACCCCTCGGACGGAGACATAAAGATACTCTCTTCAAGATTGCCATTTAGAAAATCAGTCCAGACATCCATTTGCCATATTTCATAATCATAAAATGTGGTTATGGACAAGTGATCCTTATTAACTTTAACATAGCAACAGGGAAAAAAGTTTCCTCATAGTCAACCCCTTCCCTTTGGGTATACCCTTTTGCTACAAGTCTAGCTTTGAAGGTCAGTACCTTTCCAGCTGAATCTCTTTTTCTCTTATAGATCCATTTTCACCCAATAGGTTTTACCCCTTTAGGTAGATCTACAAGCTCCCACACTGAATTGAAGTACATAGGCTCCAATTCAAGGTTCATGGCTTTGACCCATTGGTCCTTGTCTATATCATTCATTGCCTGTTTATAGGACAATGGATCCTCGACACCGTCAACTAGTATGACAACCTGAGTTTTAGTTAAATCCAAGTAACGGTTAGGTTGTGATACAACCCTTCCACGTCGAGGCATTCTCAACGATCACTACAACAAAAACTGTCTACTATGACATTTGTGTATCTCACAAAATGGAAGGGAGAAGAAAAAACTGTCACAAATTGAAAAAATTCACGTTTTTGGTGGGAGAAGACGGAATTTTTCGGATAACACTTTTCACGTCAGTTATTTGATGTCATAGAAAAAACATAAAATAATTTTTTATTTTTTATTAAAATAAAAAAGAATAAATTAAAATTACAAATTTATATTTTAAAATAGATAACACTTTCTCCAAATCTAAACCCTTAATTTTCCCAAATCCTCCAGCACGCGAAGAAGGGTATCTCCAATCCGACCATCTTCCGGCTCAGTCACCACCACCACCCCCTTCATGCCCGTCCGTTCAATCCAGCGCTGCCACAACCTCTTCTTCTGAACGATGAAACATCCTCTGCCTCAACCTTTTCAATTCGTGCTCGTCATCTCCAAACCTTCGCAATCTCTTCAAAGTTCAAACTGTGGTCGTCACCCCCTTCACAGGTAAGCTTCTGTTCCTTCTCTCTTTCTCTTTCTCTCTGTGAAATTGTTCTCTCTAATTCGTTCGTGCAACTCCATGGGCCAAACTAGGTGTGTTTCTATTTTATGGGATTATGTTTGTGAGTTTGAGTTCTTCCCATTTTCTCTTTTCTAATTTTTGACTTTCTGTTATCTGGGTAAAATCTCTAAAGGAAACGATGGATTTCTCTTGAAATTTCTGGCAGTGTTGAGGAGTTTTAGATAGTGTACATTGGGTCATTACCTTAATTTGAAATATGGGTTGAGCTGAAATTTCTTGTCGTCTATGTTTGTTTGTTCATAACAGAAGCCACAGCTGCTAAATTTGTATGTAAAGAAAGGATTTTAATCAAATAATTGTTTTGTTTAAAAATTTGTTACTGTTATTGTTAATGGTATGTTTGATTTGTTTTTGAAATGTATATGTCTAAAGAAGCTTTCTAAACTTTACTCTTAGGAACAATTAAATTGATTTTTTTTAAGGTTGAGTCTGTTGTCTTCATAGTATGTGTTTGATTGGATTTTGATATTCCATCAACAACCTTCAAAATATATATGTTTGAAATATTTAATCAAAGTTGTTAGACTAAAGCACCTTACAAATAGTTTTCATCACAAAAGTGTAATTCTCATTTGAATTGGTTTTATAATTTTCAAATACAACTTTATAAGTTGTTGCAAAAGAAGTGTTTGAATTGTCAAAATAGTATTTTTTCTTTTCACCTATATTCAAAAGCTATATTCACCTATAACTTGTTCCATGCTAAATAGACGCATAGTAATTTACGACAAAGTTATAAAAACAAAAGTGTAAAATACATCAAGTTCATTTGTTAAAGCATATGGATGCAGTTATTTGATTTGAATTTCTTTTTTCCAAGTTTTTTGAAACGTTAATGAAGCAATGGGTTAAGAAATTCCCAAGTTTGTATATGAAATCAGTGTACTGTAGGATGTAATTACTCATTGATTTCCTTAAGTTGTTGGCCAATATCTATTTTGTAATCAGGTTCATTTAGGGGCCAATTTAGAAGATTGAATTTTTATACATCTACATAATGGACAAGTCATGGATGATGGAAAACAGGATGTCTAGAGAATATGATTTAGGAGTTGAAAGGTTCATTCAATTTGGTTTGAGTCATGCCAAAGGTTCTAATTCAATTAGATGTCCATGTTTGAATTGCAAGAATCGTTTACTTAAGGATGTCTCAACAGTTCGGTATCATTTATATGTCCATGGCATTGATAAAAGTTACAAGGTATGGTTCTGGCATGGTGAAGATTTGAACTCAGAGAATGTTACCGGCATAATGGAAAATACAGTGGACGAAAATGATGAAAACGATGATTTATTTAATACAGTTAATATGGTTCATTCCGTTCACGAACAATCTTCTAATGCATCCAATACCTTTGATACTATGTTCGATGACGCAAAGAAACCCTTATACCCAGGATGTAAGAATTTCACCAAGTTGTCAGCCCTCGTGAGATTGTACAACTTAAAGGTTAGGTATGGTTGGAGTAACACTAGCTTCTCTGAATTATTGTCCATAATAAGCGATCTCTTATTTGAAAACAACAAAATTCAAAGTTCCTTATACGAAGTGAAGAAAACACTAGGTGCCTTAGGACTGAGTTACCAAAAGATCGATGCATGTCCTAATGACTGTTGTTTGTATAGAAAAGAGTATGAAAACATGACAAAATGTCCTAAGTGTGGTTTGTCAAGGTGGAAAATTGCTAAAAACTCAAACAATGAAAAAAGTGGAGTGGGTGCCAAGTAGATGTGGTACTTCTCAATAGTTCCAAGATTTGTAAGAATGTTTAAGAGATTTGAGAATGCTAAGAACTTGCGTTGGCATACGATCAATAGAAAAGTTGATGGTATTTTGAGACACCCGGCTGACACTCCATCATGGAGGTTGATTGATCACATGTGGCCAACCTTTGGGTCAGAACCAAGAAATCTTCGTTTGGTTTGTCCACTGATGGAATTAACCCATTTGGAGATCTATCAACGACCTACAGTTGTTGGAAAACCATCCACGAAAGAGGCTTCAGATAATGAGGTTGAAGATGTACCCAATGATTCAAAATCGGAGAAAGACACAGCTGACGAGGCAAAAGTGAAGGAAGAAATGGAGGTTTATTTTTTTTAACCATCAATCCATACAGTAACATGCTTGGTTTGTATACTGTCTTGACTGTGCTTTTTTTCCTATTGGTGAATGTATGCAAGGAAGAAGAGATTGTACCGGATTTGACTTCAAATCAAATGAAGGTTAGTTTTCATCACAGTTCATGAATCCAAATTGTTGTGTGCTTATTTAATATGTCTACGTGTACGTACACATATTTAACAATTACTTCTACGTAGGTTGGAACCCCGTGTATGTTTGCATTTGAAACGCAAGATAATATCATTGCCCATGGGACAATATTTGAATCAGAAGTTGACGGAGACAACATGAAGGTGTCTCTAGATGTTGTCTTAGATAGTGAATGTGTGATTCCCATCCCGACCAAGAAAGGACTGAAGAAAATGTCACAGGAAGTGGGTTCACACTTGCTATGGACACGTCATCTTATCCTTACTGGGAATGCGAAGGTAATGTATGTTCTTGCATTGCTATTTCATTGTAATCAATTTATGCTAACCCTAATTGTAATATTTGTTGTAGAACAATACTGGGGGTTCGAGTAAGGATCCGACCATAGTATCTAGCCCAGTAGATCAACATTGTCCCGTGGCACTTTGATGTTTGGTACGCCTAGTAGAGCACATGGAGTCATCGATTCAAATTACCACACCTGTTGAGGTCTTCGGTGTGAGAAGGAAATGTTGTGTAATGATTGAGTCGCTGAGAGAGTTCTCCTCAATGCAGCCAACATGTACAGCATGCCTCGATGCGTACATGATGTAAGATATGTTCTTACAACTCTTAGTGTTCATTAAAGAAACATATAAATTTTTATTTGATTTTGCTTCATTGTCATTACACTTGTAGGTACCTATACACAATTATGGATGCATGGAAAACTTTGAGTTTATTCAAGTTTTTAGATGTTGGATCTGTCAGTTTCTCGAGGTATAAAGAATCGCGCGCACAATTTTTGAATGCAAAATTGCTTGGTGTAGAGTATGATCAACTACTACTATTCCCTTACAATTCTGGGTATGTGCATGATCTCTTTACTGTCGTTCATTTTTTGAATGCACTATCTAATATTTAGTCATACTATTTCAAACGTATACTTAGTAATCACTAGAGTTTGGTCGCTGTAAATCACACGAAGGGTCTTGCGTTTTGGATAGACTCATTGAAGAATCGAATTGAGAAAGACATGTTTGAAGTACTTGAAATGTATGTCGTACTTACTTATATCGTTCATTTATTTTTATTGTATGCAACACCCTTTATGTGCGTAATAATCTTCAAATATTTTGTAGGTCTTTCAATATGTCAAATAAAAAGAAACCAAACTGAGGGTTGTAAAGTTATTTGAATTTGTCCATAACGATAGTTCTAAATTAATTATTACCTTTAACATACGTGTTTTAATTGTTTATGAGCTTACACAGTGTCCCAAGCAATCGAGGATCGTAGAATGCGGGTATTACGTCATGCGGTTCATGCATGACATAATTTTGTCAAGGAGTACTTCTGTTAAAGACATCGTAAGTATACAAGTTTTAAAACTATCATGTAATTTATTTTGAATCAAACTAATTTACATCCACTTTATTATCTATAGATGAAAAGTTTACCAAATACGTACGCTCAAAGTGATATCGATGAAGTTAGATCTGAATAGGTGGAGTTCGTATCTAAGCATGTATATCGTGCTTAGCATCATATTTTTCTTAAACTGTTTTGAAGTATTTTGGTGGTTCCTATTTTGTGGAACATAGACACATGTGAATGTTGAAGATCTTATTTTGTAACAGACTAAAGGAGCACAAAGGTAAGTTCATAATTCTCGTCTAACATTTATAAACATGTTTCTAACTGAGAATTAAACGGATATGTACGTGTGTGCATTTATATTTTCTCTTAGGAAGACTCCATTATTTTTTTAAGTGTAAGTCCATGTTGAAGGAACCCTTTTGTTTGGGGCGTACAACTCACAGCAATTGCCAGGCGCAATTCGACCCACGTCTCAATGACATACGAGCTTGTCAATCTTGCAATGCTTCATTTCTTGGGATTCTACCTTGGTATGGTATTTGTAGTTTTTCAATTGTCACTGCTTTTTGTTTGTGTTGGGAGGGGGCTGAAGACTAATGACTGGTTTTTTATGGTATTCTTTAGACCAAATCTGCCTCTTTTATAGCAAGTTGTAGGTAACTATTGTGTGCCCCATTGTCACTGCTTTTTGTTTGTGTTAGGAGGGGTCTGTAGGTACATTTTTTTTTCTCTCATTCTTTGTTTTGTTCATATTCTTGGTATAATGTATTTGGATTGTGTTTGTGTATTTGGTACATTGTGTTATGATATTGACTGAAGACATATGTTCTGTGTGTGCCATTTTCATTGCTTTTTTATTATGTTGGGAGGGGGCTGGAATGAAGGGTTGGAGGGAGGGGTGCTGAAGACTAATGACTGGTTTATAATGGTATTCTTTAGACCAAATCTACCTCTTTTATCGCAAGTTGTAGGTAACTATTGTGTGCCCCATTGTCAATGCTTTTTGTTTGTGTTGGGAGGGGGTTGGAATGAAGGGTTGGGGGGAGGGGGGCTGAAGACTAATGACTGGTTTATAATGGTATTCTTTAGACCAAATCTTCCTCTTTTATAGCAAGCTGTAGGTAACTATTGTGTGCCTCATTGCCACTGCTTTTTATTTGGGTTATGTTTGTGTATTTGGTACATTGTGTTGGAGTTTCTATGAGCTTATTAGGTTAGTTGAGGATGAAATATGAACTTTCATGGCTTAATTGGAAAGCTAGCAATCAGATAAAATCCCCTAGCTACAATGACTTGTGGATATATGCCTTCATGGTTTACAATGACCTGGTTGTACCTATATGCTTCAACATGGATGACTTAATGAGAACCGAGTATAATGGAATAAAAGCGTGATGTAAGAACAAAGGTTGTAACATGGAATAAAGAGATATGAAATGTATTTCAACTCCTTAGGGCTGGAAATAGTTAGTTTTGTTGTAGCCTAACACTAGTAATTGGAAGCACTCATTAATAGCAGAGTTATGATTCTTGTATATCAGGTCAAGAACTTCATATTTTCTCCAATACTTCATTTGTGATATATGCATACAATCTGCAATCGAATACTTCATTTTCGAGTGGGGTTTTCTTTGTTTCTTATTTTCTCGTTTTATTTTCTTGCCTTGTAGAGAAGAGGAAGGGTTGGCCGTGTCCAATCAGGAGAATGCTACCATCTACAAGTTTATTGATACTTTCAATATTTCTTTCTTAATGGTTTTGATTGAACCTTCTATATAAGACCAATCTTCACTGGTGCAACAAAATGTTTCCTTCAGCTTCACTTATTTTGAATCAAACTATCATCATCTAATTTGTTCTGGTTGTAGGAATTTAGTTAGAATCAAACTATCATCATGTAATTTTTTTTCTTTCTTTCTCTGTTTTGTTCATATTCTTGGTATAATGTATTTGGATTTTGTTTGTGTATTTGGTACATTGTGTTATGGTATTGACTGAAGACATATGTTCTGTGTGTGCCATTTTCATTGCTTTTTTATTGTGTTGGGAGGGGGCTGGAATGAAGGGTTGGGAGGAGGGGGGCTGAAAATGTTATCACAGAAGTTTGGGCACTCTAGTTATTCTTCTATAATCTCAATATTGTTTTTTTCAATCTTACATCAACAGTAATGTTCCTTAATTACCTTTAAATAGCTTTATGTAGAACCTCCTCATAGGTAATGTCCTTTAATCATCCTCTAAATGAGATTTTGTTTTCTTACTAGGTTTGGAAGAATCCATTTGAAGCATTGAAGCCAATTTGGAGCAATTTATTGATATAACATCTTTTGTATGGTTGGTAGCCAACTCTTGCTTCCAATGTATATATTTTAGGCTTCTTGCTTCCAATGTCAATGTATATTTTTTTTCTATGGAAACTACATTTGAACTAAACAAATGGTTATTAGTCAATTGGTGTAAGAATACTTCAAAGTGTATCTTTATAAAGTGTTGACTTATTGTTTTCATATGGGTGTGATGTATTATTGTTATTGTTATTGAAGTTGGTAGTGTAATAGTTCAGCGGCAAGAAAAACAGGAATTGAGGAATACACAATAGGAAAAATATCATAATATACAAATTCGTAATTTTTTTTTCTGTCGTCAATACCGAAACCATGACAATTAAATTTTATAAAAACTGTCACGATTGGTCTATCCATGACAGGAAAATAATGTCGTAATATATTAATACGTGACATTTTCATAACTATCGTCAATATCGAATCAATGACAATTAAATTTTACAAAAAATTGTCACGATTGGTCTATCCATGACAGGAAAAAAATGTCGTAATATATTAATTCGTGACATTTTCATAACTGTCGTCAATATCGAATCAATGACAATTAAATTTTAAAAAACCTGTAACGATTGGCATATTCTTGACAGTAAAAAAATGTCATAATATAAGAATTCGTGACATTTTTGTAACTGTCGTACATGTGTAAATGGTGACAGTTATTTGTTGTCATAAAAAAAATATATGACAGTTATTTGTTGTCATAAAATACTAATTAATGACATTTATTTTTTGTCATGAAAACACATATTGTGATAGTTTTTTGGAATTGTCATAGAAGGACTTTCCACGACATGAGATACTATGACTATAAATAACTGTCACGAATTTTTTCGCGACAGAAAATAACTGTCGTCATAGACCATTTTTCTTGTAATGGATTGAGAAGGATGAGACCAACCTGATATGTTGGTTTCATCAACTCTTGATGAGGGACCAGCTTCATCAACAACCCTTGTTGATTCATTAGTAGCTTCATTTAATACTAATTTGCTTCGTGGTTTATGATCTCTCATGTGGTCTTCACCTTTTCTCGCATACAAGTTAGTTCATAATTCCATCTTCCATCCATTCACTTCCCTATACAGATTTTCTCGGTGTGCAAAGTAGTTTTATTCCTGGTTCTAATTCTTTATTACTTTATTTAATTCATTCTTTTATAGAACCCAGATGCTAAGTAATGTCTATAACTAATGTCTTGAATCAATTTCCTGTGTTTGACTCTGGATCATCCAGGTAAACCTACTGCTTTGCTTGCACTTAGGTGAGCAGTAGGAAAACTTGTACTAAACGAGGATTCAGTGGTTATGCGATGAAGAGGTACATGGTGAGTAATTTGCATACAGTGATCATGACCAATGACTCATCGCATAGATTATAATAGTAAAACAACCCATCAAATACAATGGAATCCTCCTCAAAAAACCACCACCAAGCTCTTGGCGTCGTTGCCAGAGAATTGATTTATTTCAAGCATTAGAGTAGAGTTTTACTTTAATTTTGGGCAAAGCATTTGATTCTGGTAAATCACGTGATTAGCCAAAAATCACACGAAGAGGTTCAAGGTACCAAAGTAATTTGAGATTTCTTGAACCAACCCCAGGATCCATGTATCTTTCGGTAGATGGCCAAGAGGAGTCTCAATGGATGTGGTTAGTCGCAAATGAAGATGAGAGCTTCTATGAAGTCATTAAGCAAAGTGTGCTCGCGCAAAGCTAATGAAAAGCATGTTTCACTATGTTATGCGGTAAGGACTAATAAAGATCAGTTGAACATTCTGATGAATGATTAGGAGCATAGACCTGCGGTGATGAACAATCAAGATGCAAAAAATCATGTTGCAAGTGATCTATGGAGTTCAAGGATGTTGCGGACAGAAAGTTGATTTACGAAAAGGAGTGAGTCAAATGCATTAGGTATTCTGACCTTCTTGTACATCAAAGCCGAGAGTAGGTTTCATTGGGAAGCGTTAGGGTTTTAGGAAATAGGGAACATCTTTTCTCTCATAAAGCTCTTAAACTTCAAAGATAAAATAAGTACGTTGTACCTCGAGCCACGAGTAGTCTGTCAGGTTTATCATGCCTTATTTAATTTGAGATGACCTTAACCATACGGTAACCAAACCTTTAATCCTAGTTAAGAGAGCCTATTTAAACTTTCCAAAATCATAAACCTCGGCATTTAGTCAAACACAACAAGTGACGAAACCATAATTTGCCAAATCCTTCAAATCACTACCATTCCAAAAACTCTTCTCCTATTTCATCAAGATATTCCTTTTATGTTTCACAAAGAAATGCTTCCCTTACAAAACTCCTCATAAGACTACAATGTCTTGAATACCAAGTGACCCACCCTCTCGCCTCATTATGCGATAAGCTTACAAAAAATGAAGGATGGTAAGATAGGTTAAGAAGGACTGAAGGAGAAAATATGGGAATAAAAGAAAATGTAAGGGAAGAAGAAAATGAAAGCGAAAAGAAAAACAGGAACAAAAGAAAATGTAATGAGAAGAAAGGAGAAGAAAACAAGAAGAAAGAAGAGGTGCAGCAGTCGGTTGAGGAAGAAGGAATGATTTTTCCATTAGAAAGCACTTCCTCACCTGTTGTTGAATCTACAAGGTTGGAGACAAGGGTCTGCGAAAAACTGAACAAGTAAAAACTCGGGCCCTTGGAAGAAGGAATGAAAAAGATGAAGAGGGAGAAGAAGCAATTTGGGGAGTTTGAGAAAGAAGTGATGAAAAGTTGCTGTAGGGGGAGAAAGTGCCCACACGCAAGGGGGAAAAGAGAGTTATCATTAAGAAACCCCTTGCAAGCACAAGTAGAGGAAGGTGAAAAGGAAAGTGGAGCAAGAAGGCTCAATAAGGGCAATAATTTATTCTTCTGCCAAAAGATTGCAGCAAAGAAAATGGTTTGGCCATGGACAAGTTGGAACGTCATCACCTCTCCTACGAGCAAGGAAGAGCACAACGCCTCAAAACCAAAGAAGGTAATGAAGAGGTTAAAAGAAAGGATGAGGATGACGTTGAAGCCAAGGATAAGAAAAAAAATCTCAACATAACGCGTACAAGACAAGGAGGAAGCCTTAGAACCGAAGAGAGGAGAGTCCCGTGAGGCTAAGGACTCCAATGATATCTTGTCGCACGGTTTGCACGAAGAAGAAGAAGAAAGCATGCTCACCTAACATCTACTCCCTATTTCAACTCCCCCGGAGGAGACTACTCTCAAACTCCCCCCAACTCTAAGACGCCAACCTCCTCATTTCTAATTCAAATCAACCAACCCGTAAACTATAAAGCACCTACTTCCACCTAAACAATCAAAAAGGCCTCAGGCTTTGTTTAGCACTCTCCATGATGCGCCTCGATTCGATGGTACAAGTGAGGACGCATCCACCAGAGCCATCTTCATAAAGACCCCCTTTACCACCGAAACCTCAAAAGAAGTAGATAAACTTTAAAATTTTTAATTATGTCTTATGTAATTTTTAGTTCTTCTTACTTTTCACTGTTATAATATAAGTCACAACTTTTGATATAAAGCTTTCACGTTTAATCTTTCTTGTCCCAAAGCTTGACTCTCCATTTTGTAGTATTCTAATTTTTCTTCGCGATTCAATGACACTTCAATGAAATAAATTATGTGAACTAAAGTTTCATTTGTTATTTAGGCGTCCAACTTGTTAAGGAACCTTACTTAGAAAATATTTCTCTAGTTTACTAGGCGTGCAAGCTTTACCTCAAACCTCTTTTTTAAAAAATTTCTGCAAATAACCTTATCATTCAATTGTAGCAACGAGGACATCGCTAATCTCTAAATTTGGTGGGGTGTACGAAATCCGCATTCAAACTTTTGAAACCATTTGGAAATCCTCTTAAGATGTTTAAAAACAAGGCGTTTAAAAAAAAGTTAAATCTTCGCCAAAAATCTAATAATTTTGTATTCAATTAAAATAACAACTCCTACGTTGCCTCCTCTCGTAAAAATTCTGAGAGTGAGTAATAAGAGGCAATAAGAGTTACAGTTGAGGAGAGAAATAGACTCATAGAGAGCCTATGATTCACTCAACACCAAACCTAAATTAAATATAATAAAAAGCATTCTTTCGCCAAATAAAAGGAGTCTAATTTTTCAGAAAATTTAGCCTTTCTAAATTTGAAAATAAGATTTATTGTAGGAAATGAACAAAAGTATTTTAAGTATTAAGCTTACCGCATTCTAAACTTAGAAATGCTTTCATAGCAAGAAGTATGCAATGAGAGTCAACCCCGAATAACAAATAAAACTTGCTCGCGCTTTGAGAAGTGTAGAAACGAAAAGGGGAAGGTAAGTCTTCAAAGAGGAATGGTCCTTGAGGACAAGCATAATACGGAGTGATGCTTGAGGACAAGCATTATTTTAAATTTGGGAGTGTGATAACGTGTATAAACATATATTATTATAGCTCCTTTTATTAGAATAATGAAATCAAAACGCACAAGAAGATGATCAAATGCGTAACTTATATTGTAAATTCATAAGTATTTAGAAATACATAAGCATCATACCAGTCAACACCTAAGGGGATAAAGACCTGAGAAGGTCAATCCCTAGAAAGAGAGAGTGGCAGAAGGGAGCAACCTTTCTACCGTCTATAAAGTTTTCTTCTTCTTCTCTGATCAAGTAAAAGTAGAAGCTCAACATCTGAGTAGGAAAGAATTCATACCTTTGTTGCCCCCTCCCCCTAACTTGTAATATTTTTTACTCTTCTTTCTCTTTTTTTATACTTCTTTGTAATATATGATGTTCTATTGTACAATAGCCAAAGGCCTACATTCTTATCTATATATTACATGTTTATACCTTTTTAATCCATCATTTCTTGACTTCTCACTTGTCAATGTGTTATTAGTAGTAGTTAGATTTGTGATAAGTTGTTGATAAGGAGTCTAGCTTATAAGTCTTATCGAATTAGTTGAGCTATATGCATCACTTGGCCAGTGTCAATCGCTAACTACCTGAGAGGGCAAGTAGCAAGGATAAGGCTAATGCGCACAAGGAGGAGTTTGGAAACAAACTCCACTTTGAAGAGATAACTTTTAACATTTGTATCCCTAAAGGCGAACAGGTGCGAACATTAGGTGCTGAGAGATTGTTGTCCTTAAACAAGAAGTTATATAAGTTTTATAAGTAAAGTTTCCTAGATGTATCTTACCTAATCAAGCACAGTCATTTGCATCCCAAAAGGTGAGCAAGTGTGGCATCTAAACACTTCGAGAGAAGGTTGCCTTAATCATGGACTGATTATGAAGGTATATCTCATCGAAGCTCTCGCATTGCTTAACGGCCTAATAATGCGTAGACCTTCCTTCACCTCTCTCTCGCATACAAGTTAGTTCATAATTTCATCTTCCATCTATTCACTTCCCTTTACAGATTTTCTCAACGTGCACAAGTAGTTTTATTTCTGGTTTTGATTCTTTATTACTTTATTTAATTAATTCTTTTATACAGCTCAGTGCTAAGTAATGCCTAGAAATAATGTCTTGAATCAATTCCCTGTGTTTGACCCTAGATCATCCAAATAAACCTATTACTTGGCTTGCACTTGGGCAAGCAGTAGGAAAACTTGTACGAAATGAGGATTCAGTGGTTATGCGATGATGAGGTACATAGTGATTAATTTGCATGTAGTGATCATGATCAATGACTTATCGCATGCATTACAATAACAAACCACTCATCTAATACAGTGGAATCCTCCTAAAAAGCACCACAAATCCTGAGTTTGTGTTCATGAGGAGATATCGAAGAATCAAGACGCTACAAAGGTAAGTTTTTCATCAGCCCTATTTTTGTCTCAATTAGGGTAGTTATGCATGTTAATTACTAAAATATTTAGTTGCAATTAGAGTAGATTTTGATCCTTATTCCACTGCGCATGTCTTGTTTTTTCATCATGAACAATTTGTGAACTTTACACCCCTACACTAGTACAAAATTGGGTTTTAATGTCAGTTGAAAACTGACATTTATGATAGTATTAATAAAGCCCTTTAATGTCGGTTGGGCTTTGATGACAGTTTAAAAATGACATTAAAGAGGTCAACAATATCGGTTTAAAACCGATATCATAGATCCCCAATAATATCAGTTTAAGACCGACATTAAAGTCTTACCTTCTTAGTCCATTTTTACAAATTTATTTTTATTAAACTGTTGCATTATTGTCCATCTTTTATGACTCTAAGTAATTAAAGATGAAATCTTTTACTTGTATATCTACAAAATGAAACCATAATATTGTGTACGTTTATATATACAACTTGGCTCCAAATACAAAGAAAGTGAGAAGTTTAACTATTACATTAATCATCCTTTACAGAAACAAAAAAAAAAAAGGAAAAAAATACATTGAGAGAGCAATAACAAAAACTGCAACCAATAGCAGGTCAGGATGCTCCACAAATGATCAACTTCAAGATCTTGTCATAAAGATGAGGGTCTAACTAATTGCACTCAATTGTAGCAATTTCTTCTATTGCAGTCATTCGTTTAGTGATAACTGGGTGCAAGACATCAAGATAAGTTGACATCCACCATAAACAATCAAATTTAAGAAATATATATAGTAGTAAACGTTTTAGCATTTTATTGTCAACTTGCGGTTTGCAAGTAGGGCAAATGTATACCTTGGGAGTAGATTCTATCTTGCACAATAAAAGTGATACCATTCTTCACAAATATCACAAGAAAGCATTGGTCTACGATCATTTTGCTTGCGGCAAATGTAATAAAGCATACTTCGATTTCTTAATAAATACACCCATAAGGCCAATGAACTAAACACCAACAGATACATATTCTCTCATTTTAAAAAAATGGATACATGCTCTCTTTTATCTCCTTTAAAATATAATTAAGAAGAGGTTGACAGAATGAATAGTTGATAACATGAGTAGGTAAATTTTCACCCTCTTTGATCAATTCAAAAACTTTTTTCAATTCAAGTGCCCCACAGTCGGCTGAAATCTGTAGAGAACAAAAGATGAGATGTCTAAGAAGACAAGGTGGGTAGAGCAAAAACATATCAACATTTCACGGACCTTCCTTGCAAGACTTCTCCACTTTGAGCAAACAATCTTCACTTCCAAAAGCTTCCGTCTGTAACAATCTTCCGGCAAAATGCTTATCACAGATCCCTGTCAGGTGTTACTGAAGTCAGTATTTAGTATTTACACAACAGTTACTCTTGGCATCCAATAATACATGTCATCAGAATTATCTTTCGTCCAGTTTCAGTTTGGTCAAAATAAAATATAGATGGCATGGAGGACTACTTTCCCATTAGCTTAACAAATAAAAATTACAAGATGAGAAAAAAAGCTAAAAAGCATGATTGGTCGAATAAAGATTCATTTCATTTGCCATGCTTGTGAAGTGCATGCATGCGCATCATAGCTTAATGAACTACAGATCAGCTTAGAGAAATGTGGAGCAGTTAACAGCATCTCACCAAGCCCATTAGAGAGACTCAGCACTAGTCCTACTCACCCAACAAAAGGGACCAACTTAGCTAAGGGCTAATTAGTTGGTATGTGTGCATAGTGTTTAGGAATCTACCTTGGTAATATTCAAAAGTTCTGCATACTCGAATTTTGGAACTTAAAATAACTGCTGCGAAAATGGATCACTCAGATCATTCGAATCAAGTAGACTGTAGGAGAATCACAATCAAGAAATCAAGAAATCAAGAAATGAAATACACTTGTTAACAGAAACCGAAGATTTTCAGTTAGTCTTATATCAAAGGAAAACTTACAGATTAATCAAGCTAGGAAGGGTTAAAAGTGACTCGGGAATAGACCCCGTTAGACGATTTTGACTTAGAGTTCTGCTTGAATGATAATAATGACTCATTATCTCAAGAATAAACCATAATTACTACAGACACTCGTGAAATATCTTCAAATTTTGACATCATTATGAATTACTTACACGGACTATAGTTTCTTAAGATTACCCAGGGATGATGGTATTTGGCAAGTTAGGCTATTATTTCCCAAATCCAAACTAATCAAATTTGTCAGGTTTCCAAAATCCTTTGTATCTCCCCAGTTGTGTAATTTCCCTGTTCCAGACAAATCTATATTAATGAAGATGATTTGCTGTTCATTGCTAATAAGCAGATTTACTTCAAACACCAGTTTAGAGAAACAAATTTAATAGGAAAACAATCATAATATGCTTTTCACAAGTTATGCAATATTTTTCCTTGCCAATCAAGAAGAAGAAATCAAATTTTTATTCTCTATCTAAATTGTTCCACTCTAGAACAATCTACAAACATCGTAAGGATTAACGAGATGGACAACTTTTAATTCCACATCACAGACTAAACGCTTAAGGTACAAGTCTATGAGCAGCAATATAATAAGAGGCGTCTCAATTTTAAAACACCATCTAGAGATGCAATTCATACCTTAAAAATCAGACAGGGCAGATAATTAAAGCAAGTCAGTATTAGAATTGGAAGATAGAGTTCTCCCATCCTAACCAACATCATTTTCATTAGTGGGCGTTATGAAATCCATGCAAAAAGGATGAATAGAGCCATTGCTATGCTATATCGGCAAAGACAACCATCCAGTGACAGTCAAATATATGGAAAGAGGCCCAATTGGTATAAATATGAGTTAGTTTGTGTCATTAATTACAATAAAACATGTCATTAATTACAATAAAACAGAAAAAAAATGAAAGAGAATATCAAGTAGAAGCAAAAAGACTGACCAAATCCCCAAAAAAAAAAACATCCCTGTAAGTTATGATCACGGAGTAACCAGAACGAGCCAATGTTACAATCAAATGGGGAAAGCCTAAATTCATATATAAGAGACACGAAGAATTCATGCTTTCATTTCAAAATTCTTGCCATTCTAATTTTTTCTCATACTTCAATAAACAAAAGCTTAGTCAACAATTAAAGAATTTGATCGATATAATAAACCTTTTAGTGAATTCAAAATCCAATATTTCAAATTATTTAATTATACCATAAATATATAAAATTCATGGTAAAGTGTGAATCTTCTACTCTCAATATTTAAATGGCCACTTTCTAAAATATTTTTAAGAAGTACCTATGAAACTCTTAAGTCAAATCCAGAAGACTAAAATGAAACAAAATCAAACCAAATGCATTTTTCATTTTAACTTTGAACAAATTAAATGAATTAAATGAAGTACTTTAAAGGATAAGAGTCGTACGCAGCAAAAAAATTTAACATAGACCTTAACTCAAATTAATTGAAAACTAAAAATACCACTACATTGTACATTGAAAATAGTACAGAAACAAATTTATAAGGCTAAGCATGCTATATAAAATTAAATTACACGGTAGAGGAAAGAAGTACTCACTCTCGTTATCGACTCTGTATCTGTCAATCACCAAATTGAGACACCATCGTTTGGAAACACTTCCTATTTTCTAAGCTAGAGATGTTGGTTCGTGGAATCCAAAAATTGAAAAGAAATTTTTCTTTCGAGACAAATCGCACTGGCAGACTATCAGAGAGCAAACTCCGTCAATCTTGGCTGTATTGATAACTCCCAGTTTAAAGAAGATGGAAGTTAGAGAGAATATGGGAACATGGTTCCGTATTAATTTAATAAATTTAATTAATAATAATATTAAATTAATTAATTAATTAATTAAATCATATTTCATTAATATTTCATTTAAATCATTCTCACTAATTTAATTAGTTTAATTAAGTCAAATTTAATTAAATAAAATTAAATTAAACTATTAATAAATTCTTCAATTAATCAATTGCTAAATTAAATATCTTATATTTAATTTAATCCAAATTTGAATCATATTCACATATAAACTTCTCTCATAACCTATAGTTTTAATGTGTTGTTGGAATTTATGTCAAAAAACTCATAGTTTATAGTTTAATATTATATTTTATTTAATAAAGTGGTTATTGAGGACTTATTAGTGAAAATAAGAATACTATAATCTTGAATCCAATAAACTAAGGTCCCGAGACTATCTAGTGTAGACTTGAACTTTATGTACAGACATAAACGTAGACCAATTTTGAGTATATAGCCCAAATGGTTTATAGTGTATGAATAAGGTTAGGTGTCTTATTCTGAGAACACTATAGATGTAGTATGCTTTATAATTAGTACAAACGATATGATCCTAAATCATTCATGTAGAGACATGGAAGTGGGGGCATCCAATGTAAAAAGTTTACTTAAGACTGGAACCATGAAATAGTCACTTTTAAGTTGTAACACCGTTGACTGTATAAAACCGACTATTTCGATTATTGATGACCTAGGTAATTTAATTTTAATCATGAGCTAACTATGAACTTATGTTCACATGAAATTATCCTTAGATCTGCATAAGTGGGGGTAGCTCAATATCGCTGGCCCAATAGGCTTCTCATTTTAGGGGTAAGATTGGGTGGACGACTAGGGACATAGGGTGTAAGATGGAATTCACTTTTACCCGCTTTAGGATTAGTAGATAAGTTGTTCTCTTAAGAACTGAATCCAATCTTGAACAAGGGTCCCACCCTCTCATTGGCTCCAGAGGGATTTGGTTTATAGGTTGGACCTTAAACCAATTGTTTAATAGAGGAGCAGTGGGACTTAAGGAGCAAGATGTAATCTTGGAGGTAAAACGGTATTTTGATCCAGCCGAGATTACTAATAACCTGTGAAGGATTAACTTACTGATCATGGTTATATCAGATTGACAAAAATATATCTCTATTGAAGGGAGTGCAACTATGGGACTTTAGTGGAATGACCCGTTAGTTAACGAATGTTGATTAGTTCGATCTAAAAGGGTTTAGCCAGTTAATCTCGGATCGTTGAGGTCCATGATCTATAGGTCCATTAGGTTCCCATGCTAGCTCATATGGAATAAACTTATAACAATATGTTGGAATAATTTGAATTTTTCGAATTAGGTAAAGAGAGAGAAACTGACTTATATATGTGATATAGTTGTTGATTATTAATTTGAGATAGAGCTTTATGTTTAAACATGATTTAAATATTTAAAATATGAATACAAATTCATATTCAAAAGCTCAGAATTGATGGAAATGATCAAAGTTGAAAAAAGTCAAAAGGTTGACTTTTGAATTTGAAAAGTCAAACTTTTGATCTACTTTATATTCAAATGTGATTTGAATTTTGAAAAAATAAATGCTTATTCATGCTCGAGAGGTCGAAATTAGTCAAGACGAATAAAATGGTAAAAAGTCAAAATGTTGACTTCAAACTTTGACTTGAATGGTCAAATGGCCACATAAGATGTAAACACCTAGCCCACTGAGTTCTACTAATGGTTAATTGATTATTTGGTGTTGAGATTTAAGAACTCATTGGGTAATATTTCTGTTTCCTGTTTCCTGTTTCTATTTTCATTTTTTTAAGAAATTGAGGTGTTTGGTAACGTTCCCTATTTATCGTTCTAAAAAAAAAGTAGAAACATTTTCCATTCTATAAAAAATTATTGGAAACAAAAAAAAATATTTCTTCCGTTCTGTTTTTCAATTATTTTTATTGGTTTTCTTTTTCTTTTTCCCAATTATTTCTATTGGTTTTTTTTCTTTTTTTTCTCAATTATGTTTATTGGTTTTCTTTTCATTTTTCTCAATTATTTTTTTTATTTCCTTTTCCACTTTTCCACTTTTCCACGTGATTTCATTTTTCTTCCTCTTATTGAAGAAGGAATTAAAGTCTTTGGCAATAGAAGATTTTACAGAACAATTCCTTAATTTAATTTAGAAATCTCAAAATACCAATACATTGGCAATATTTAGAAACAAAATTCTAAAAAGCTAAACATGCTTTTAAATTAAAAGATACATAGAATGAAAAAGTCATGTAGTTTGACTCCTCTAAATCTACTAAAACTCCAAATTAGGGACACTACCCGTCGGAGACCTTCCTATCCTTTGGGATAAGATTGGTTTCTAGAAACTAATTGCAATGAAGAAAGGTTTTCAAAGAAACTATTTGTAGAGAGGCAAAAGCATAGGTTTTTGGGAAAACTGTTGTTTTTTCTACCTATTTATAACTCCATTTCCTTTAGGGAGTAGGAGAGAATCACGGGATTTTATTAATTTAAAAAATAATAAATTAATAGATATTTCAAATAAACTAATTGATTAATTAATAATTAATTAAAGCATATTTAATTAATATTTCATTTAAATCATATTTAATTAATATCTCTCACCTATCTTATAGTTTTAAATTAATTTAATTAAATCAAATTAAATTAAATTAAATTAAACCAAACTATTAACTAATTCTCCAATTAATTAATAGCTAAATTAAATATCTTACATTTAATAAAATTTGAACCATATTCAAATATAAATTTATCTCATAACCAATAATTTTAATATAAATCCAATTCACATTAATTTAATATTTGAACTCATTCAAATATTTTATCTCTCATAAATTAATTTTGAATCATATCCAAAATTAAATTTATGTAATAAAGTTTGATTAAAATATAAACTTTATATTATAATGTATCACCATACATTATACTAATTCCCAAAGTAAATTTGAATATTTCAAATTACAACCAATATAAATAAATCTCATTACCCTTTACAAGCTAGAAAGGGGACCTAATGGACCTACAGATCAAAAGCTACAACGATATGAGATTAATTGGTTAAACTCATTAACCACATTAATCAATATTCGTTAACTATGTGTGTACACTCCACTAAAGACTCACAGTTGAACTCTTCTCACTGTAGATATATTTATGTGTCCACAAATATAGACTAATACCAGTAAATTAGTCCTTCACGAGTGTTCATAATACCAGCTGAGTCAAATTACCGTTTTATCCCTAGGTTACTTCTAGTCCTTAAATACCAGTGCTTCTCTAATGAACAACATGTTTATGGTCCAACCAATAAACAGAAACCCCTCTCGTGCCATAAAGAGGGTACGACCCATTGTTCAAGTCCTGGAGACCCATTTAAGGAAACAATCATCTACTTACCCTAAAGTTAGGAATGAGTCGACAATCTGGCCACTCTCACCCGTACAAATCAAAGGTCAATCCCTCTCGAATAAAAGTTCATAATACATTTCGGATTAAAACTAAGTTGTCTAGGTCATCCTAATGAAATAAAAACTCAACTAGTTAAGGAGTTACATCTAGTGATTACTATTTCGTGTTCTGGTCTTATATAAACTCATTGCATAGGATACTCTCACTCGCATGTCACCTACACGAACTCATTGGATCATTGCGTTTGTATGACATACAAAGTGAGTCATATCCATAGAGTTACCAAGGTAAGGTACCCAGCCTTATTCCTATGCTTAGACCCTTTTAGTTGATCTCGAACCTTGATACTTGTATGTCTCTACATACTGTTCAAGACTCATCAAACAACTTAGGATGTTAGTTTATTGGATTTAGGTTATTAAGATTAAAATAATAAAATAATTAATAAAATTTATTGAAATTATAATAATAACACTTTATTAATAATGGTCAATTGGATTATATTTACAATCTATGAGTTTTAGGACGTAAATCCCAACACTTATCTCCATCGTCTTTCCCAAATAACCATCCTCTTCCTCTTCCAATCATCATCTTCACCATCCTCCTCCTTGCTTCTCATAATCTTCCTCTACACGACGTCTTCTTCTTCATCGAATATGAGTTTTTCTCTTCCTCTTCGTGCGTACCTGCTTTTTAGCCTTGGGTTTTTGTCTTCCTCTTTGTCGTGGGTTTCGGTTCTTCTCTTCATCGTAGATTTTCGTCTTCCTTCTCGATGGCTCTGTCCTTCAGATCTCAATCTTCATGTCGATCTCCATAAGATTACTAGAAGACCTTCCCATCTAGGTTTGATAAAGTGAGTGGGGTAATGTTTAATTGAATTAGATGTGAATAAAATAACATGAAAAAGATAAGAAATAAATCTCAAAGAAAATCAGGAAACATGAAATAGTTATCAAACACATTTTCTATTTCTGTTTATTTTTTTCAAGAAACAATAAACAGAAATAATTATCAAACATATTCATGTTTCTTGTTATAAAAAAAGAAGAAACGGAGAACAGGGAACAAGAAACAAGGAAGAGGGAACGGGAACGTTACCAAACAGGCCCTAAGAAACTAATTACATGCAATTTTGCATGTAATTAGCTTATTTAGAGGGCATTTTTCAATTTGGAGAGAACATTTTGCAAAATTTTTTTTTTATGAATTACAAAAATTATGTCAACCTAATTTTCTCTTCCAAAATCTCAAACTAAAATTCCTCCTCAAAATTCCATTTCTATCTCAATTTTCTTTACCTAATCGGGTCCCACAACTCGGTTCTAAGTCTAGAGAATATCGGGTCAATTATAGTGGTGGTCCCGATTTTAGTTCGTGAGGAGACATCGAGGATTTTAAAAATCTTCAAAGGTATGTTTCGATTAACTCTAATTTGTTATAATTTGGATAGTTTATGCATGTTAATCTCTAAAGAGTTTAGATGCATTTAGAGTTTTTTTTAATTTTAATTCATTGTATGCTTTCCATCATGTGTATCATACACACATTAAATTTTAACCTATAGTTTTAATATGAATCTAATTCACATTAAATTAATATTTGAACTCATTCAAATATTTTATTCTCTCATAAATTAATTTAGAATCATATCCAAAATTAAATTTATATAATAAAATTTAATTAAAATATAAACTTTATATTATAATGTATCACCATACATTATATTATTTCCAAAGTAAATTTGAACATTTCAAATTACAACCAATATAAATAAATCTCATTACCCTTTACGAGCTAGGAAGGGGACCTATAACAATAAGTTAGTCCACAGATATAGACCAATAACAGTAAGTTAGTCCTTCACAAGTGTTTGTAACACAGCTGGATCAAGTTACCGTTTTACCCGATATGTTACTTCTAGTCCTTAAATACCAGTGCTCCTCTAATGAACAACCTGTTTATGGCTAACCACTAAAATGAAACCTCTCTCGTGCCATAGAGAGGATAGGACCCTTTGTTCAAGTCCTGGAAATACCATTTAAAGGAACACTCATCTACTTACCTTTCGGGAAGGAGTGAATTATTTCATCTTGTATGATTATGTTTCCAACTCTTCACTTGGCATTGTCCCCAAAATGATAAGAATATTGAGTCATAAATCTGGCCACTCTCACTCGTACAAATTAAAGAAAAATTCCTCATGAACAAGATTTCATAAAACACTCAGGATTAAGACTAAGTTACCTAGGTCATTCTAATGAAATATAAACCTAACTACTTAACAGAGTTACATCTAGTTGTTACTATTTCATGGTCCGGTCTTATGCAAACTCACTACATAAGATACTCTCACTCGCATGTCACCTACACGAACGCATTGGATCATTACACTTGTATCCAATACAAAGGAATCGTATCCATAGTGTTACCAGGATAAGATACCCAACCTTATCCCTATACTATAGACCTTTTAAGATGTTTCTAGAACATTGATCCTGTTGGAATTTATGTCCTAAATCTCAAAGTTTGTAATCATATTCTATTCAATAAAGTCATTATTAATACTATAATCTTAAAGCCAATAAACTAAAGATCTGAAGCTATTATTGTGTAAATTTGAACTTTATATAGAGACATAAATGTGGATCAAGTTCGAATTTATAGCCTAAATAGTTTATAGTATACGAATACGATTGGGCACCTTATTATGGGGACACTAAGGATGCAGCCCGCTTTATAGTTAGTACAAATGATGTGATCCTGAATCGTTCATGTAGAGAAATGGAAGTGGGGGCATCCTATGTAAAGAGTTTACATAAGACTAGAACCATGAAATAGTCATTTTTAAGTTATAACACCATTAACTTAATCTTAATCCTGAGCTAACTATGAACTTCTGTTCACACAAAATTATCCTTAGATCTGCATAGGTGAGGGAAACTCAATGGCACTGGCCCAATAAGCCTTCCATTTCAGGGGTAAAATCGGGTGGATAGCTAGGGACATAGGGTGCAAGACGGAATTCACTCCTACCCATTCTAGGGTTAGCATATATGTTGTTTCCTTAAGGACTGAATCCAGATTTTGAACAAGGGGCCCCACCCTCTCATTGGCTCGAGAGGGATTCGATTTATAGGTTGGACCTAAAACCAATTGTTCAATAGTGGATCGGTGGGACCTAAGAAACAAGTTGTAGTCTTCTGGGTAAAATGGTACTTTGACCCAGCCAAGGTTATGAACAACCTTGTGAAGAATTAACTTACTTATCATGGTTATATCACATGGACACAAATATATTTATAGTGAAGGGAGTGCAACTACGGGACTTTAGTGGAATGGCCTGTTAGTTAACGAAAGATGATTAACTCAATTTAAAGAGTATAGCTAGTTAATCTTAGATCATTGAAGCCCATGATCTATATGTTCATTAGGTTCTCCTGCTAGCTCATAAGGAATCAACTTAGAACATTATGATGGAATAATTTGAATTGTTTGAATTAGGTAAAGAGAGAGAAATTGACGAATATATTTGATATAGCCATCGGTTATAAGTTTAAGATAGAGCCTCATGTTTAAATGTGATTTAAATATTAAAAATATGAATATGAATTCGTATTCGAAAGCTCGAAATTGACAGAAAAGGTCAAAGATGTAAAAAGTCAAAATGTTGACTTTTGACTTTGAAATATGACACTTTGATCGATTCTATATTCAAGTGTGATTTGAATTTTGGAAAAATAAATGCGAATTCATACTCGGGAGGTTGAAATTAGTCGAGACGAATAAAATGGTAAATACTTAAAATGTTGACTTTTGACTTTTTAATTGTCAAATTACTATATTACCCTTGGAAGCACATTGCATGTAATTAACAAATGGTTTCATGCATGTGAGACACCTACTTGGTGATATGCCAAGTGTGGAGAGTGGAAGCTCACAACATACAAATTCTGCATGTAGTTTTCTTATAAAAGGAATGGATTGCAAATGAAAGTTTAGTAGTTATTTTGGTTGAAATTGATTTTGTAATTTGGAATTGCAAAATGAAACCAAAATTCCTTTTCTCTCCACAAGTTCTTAAAGCCAAGTTCATCCTCCTAAATCCATCTCTCTCTCTTTTTTCTCCACCGTTCGAGTCCCACAACTCGGTTCCAAGTCTGGAGAATAGCAGGTAAACTCTAGTGGTAGTCCCGATTTCGAGATCGTGAGGAGATTGCGAAGAGTTGTTGAGGAGATTACAAAAAGAGAAAAGCATCAAAGGTGAGTTTTTCTTCTAACCCTATCTTTGTTTATATTAGGGTTATTATGAATGTTGATCACTAAATTTTGTTTAGTTGCAATTAGAGTAAAATCTATTCTTTATTCCACTGCACATGTCTACCGTTTCCATCATCCCTATATGTCTCTACATATTGTTCAATACTCATCAAACAACTTATGAAACAAATTTATTGGATTTAGGTTGCTAAGACAAAACTAATAATATAATCAATAACACTTTATTGAAATTATAATAATAACACTTTATTAATATCGACCAATGGATTACATTTACTATGTATGGGTATTAGGACATAAAACCCAATAGTACTTTCAAAACACCCAAACCAAATCCCAAAGACTAACATGAAACCATATGCATCATAGGGCTTCAAAATCATATTATTTCTCACCGCCCAACTACTCATCAAACCAATCAACCAACTCTTATTTCTCAACCGTTAACACTTGGCTCTGCCATAAGCGAAATCACTCTCAACGCAGCTTTATCGAAAAAGATACGAAAGAAAAAAACACCTCATAATAAAATCAAATCAACTCCAGAAGATAAAGAGGAAAAAAATATGAAAAGATGGTGAATAAGAGAAGATTTAAAACAAGTACCTATTAAGAGGGACATAAGAATATTCCTGAAGATTCGTGACCTATAATAATAAATCGAAAGAACAGAAAAAAAAATCTAAAAATACAAGACAAAGAAAGAGAAAGAAGAAGAAGAAGATCAGAGAAGCAGAATATTAGATGGAAACTAATTAGTTTGAGTAAAGCTATGCATATTCAGAAAATCTTCTTCTGCCATTGCTAAAGCTTCTTCTTCTTCTCCTTAATCCTTTAGATTTTTAATTAATGGAACTTTTTTTAGTTCTTCTATGCAATGATCATCAATTATGGTTCACGCAGCTGTTCGAGTAGGTTTCATGAAGTAGGAGATAGGAGATGAAAAGGGTTTGAAGATATAGAAGAGACAGTAGTGAGATGGAGAGAGGGAACTCTTCCATTTCTTCATCTCTTACTATATATATGAATCCATAAAAAAACAAGTGAGGAAAGAGACAAAATTTTAAATTATTATCTTTAATGTTGGTTTTAAAAAAGTAGGTCTTTAATATCGGTTTTAAATCAACATTAATCCTTCCTCTTTGATGTCAGTTTAAAACCGACATTAAACATCCACATTTTAAAAAGGGACATTAAAGATCCGTTTTCATCTTTTTTAACCGACATCAAAGGTCATATTTTTTCTATTACTAACTTCCCCTTTTAAAGAATCTTTTTGCCTAACCTCTTTGTGACATCTAAATTCATAATATCTGGTCACCTTTCACCTCTTAATTCTGAGCTTACACCTTCAACTCGTTGAAATTTAAGTCTTTGCATGACTATACACCTATAATCCAACTCCACTGAACATTTAGATTACAATATTCTCAGCCAGAATAAGTTAAAGATCATCCAAAGATCACCAATTAAACACTCTCCTATCTCCAGTCACGACTGTCACAACCCTAGAATAGCTTTGATATCCTTCAAATTTTCTCTTTTACCTTTAATCTTAGTCAGACTCGACTCCAAGATTTTCTGGGACCCATCTCTAAAATCTTTCTATTTTCCATCTCAAGCTGCCATAGTCTTCAAGATAGTCTCGAGTTTACACTTCTATCTTTCATCTCGATCATATAAGATCGAGTTTTTCCTTCTGTCTTAAATCTCAACCAAGATCTCATAAAGTTGCCCTGAGATTCCCTTTCCAAGGCACTTAGCTTCTTGTTTCCCAAAATGACCTTTCTTTTTTAGGCACCACTACAAGAAATCGGAAGAATTTCGACACCAGAAAAAACGTTGGCGAAAGGTGTATCGGTGTTGACTACACTTCACTAACGGAACGTTGCTTGAGTTGGCAAAAGAGACATTTCACGACGTATATATATACTTTCGCCGACATGTGGTATGGGGCACATCATAAAAAGTTTAAAGAATAATTATTATTTAAACTTTCCTTGACGTCTATTTGCCACACGTCGGAAAAAGTGTACGTATTGAAGTGACAATGGTCACTTTTTGCCGACGTGTGGAAGGGTGCACGTCGGAGAAAGTGGAAATCATAACGACAAATTTTCACTTTCTCCAACGTGTGGCAGATAGACGTCGGAGAAAGTTAAAATAATAATTATTATATAAACTTTTCCCGATGTGCCCCTGCCACACGTCGGGGAAAATGTACATATTGAAGTGACAATGGTCACCTTTCCCCGACGTGTCGACGTGTGGCAGGGGGCACGTCGAAGAAAGTTTAAATAATGAATTAATTATTTAAACTTTTCCCGATGTTTTCAAAGACGTTGGGGAAAGTCCACTCTATTTCTTCCCCCTTCAACACAGAACCGAATGCAAAACAAAAAGAAGAGAAAAATCGACTAAGAGAGGGAGAGAGGGAGGAGGAGATCTGTGCTGCCATTCATCCGTCTTTGCCGCCACCACCGTCGTAAGTGTCCTCGTTCGCCGCCGAAACCCAAGGTTGTTATTTTTTTTATTTAAGAAATTAGAAAACTTGAATGTATATAAATTTATATTGAGTTTTGTTATTTTGTATTGAATTTTGTTGTTTTGAATGAATATATATTTGTATGATATAATGTATGTATGTGTATGTTTTAAGTAATATGAAAAGTGTATGTATGTGTATGTATAAAGAAAAATAGATGTATATATATTTAGAATTTAGAAATTACATATAGATAATTAAAAATGTATGTATGTATGTATTTTGGAATTTAGAAATTACATACATAATTAAAAATGTATGTATGTATGTATATTTGGAATTTAGAAATTATATACATAATTAAAAATGCATGTATGTATGTATGTATATTTTTTCTATTGTAATTAGAAAAATATATAAATTAAAAAAATGTATGAATTAGGAAAATATGTATGTACGTTTGTTTATTGAATTTAGTAAAATATGTACGGATTGGAACTTTTAATATGATAAGCAATGTATTATGATATAAATATGTAACAATTTCAAATTTAAATTTTAGAGTTTATAAATGTATATGATATAATATTCCGTATTTAGAGTTTAGATTAAATTTGAATGAGTTATATTGAATTATGGTTTAGAGTTTTAGTGAATTTGAGATTGTGGGTCTTTATCAAATTCGATATTAAATATGAATTTCACTTTCAAATTGCATTTGAATTTTTGGAAATGTTAAATAGCCTAACTAAAAAAGTTGACATATTTGGGAGAGGTCTGCATACACCATTGAAGTGATCATTGTGTTTAAAATGTTAGATAATGTATAGTTAATGGAAGATTGGACATAAATTATTCATAAAGTAAATTTGAATAGTTGGAGTATTTGAGATAAGGGGTATAAAACTAATCTAACATATTGATTTGTTAGGGCTTTTAACGACATGTACAAGAGTTGGATGAAACTTAAGGATAAGTTTTTTATTGAGTACAAAGAAGAAGTTTTCCAACTTTTAGAGGTTGCAAAAGATCACACAAATAAATACGGAAAAATAAGGTGTGCATGCAAGAAATATATGAATTCAAACTAGGACTCATTAGAGGGTGTGAGGTAACATTTATTAACCACTGGAATAGCCTCCTCCTACATAAAGGTGTATCATGGAAAACTCGTGAACTTGGACATAAGTATGTAAACATTTGATGAAGGAACGAGCAGTAGTAATCCTTTTGATAAAGGAACTAGTAGTAACCCACTTACTGAAAAAAATGAAATATTGGGTATGTTGCATGATTTTCAAGCTGGTATTGAACAAGTAGAAGAGATGGAGGAAGGTTTAAATTTAGAAGAAGACAGAACAAACGTGATATTTAAGGAGTTACTAAATCAAGCAAGTTGTGAGCTATACTCCGACTGTTCAGAATTTTCTTCACTAAACTTTTTGGTTAAAATGATGCATGTGAAAGTTCTCAATGGTTGGAGCAACAAGTCCTTCGATATGATGTTAGAGTTAATAAAACGTGCATTTCCAATGTGTGTTACCATCATCCATAGTTCATTCTTTGAAGCCAAATGAAAATTGCATGATTTGGACTTAGGGTACGAGACTATTCATGCTTATAAGTATGACTCTGTATTGTTCTAGAAAGAGGTCTAGGATTTGCAACAATGTCCAACTTGAGGTGAATCTCGATACAAGATTAATTACAACAGATTAGGGAAGAAAATTCCACAAAAAGTATTGCGTTACTTTCCGCTGGTGCCAAGATTACAGCGATTGTTTGTATCGCAATAAAGTTCGATAGACATGCGATGACACAAGGATAAATGAGTGGAAACAGAGGATGTGTTAAGACATCCAGCCGATGGAAAGGGATGGAAGCACTTTGATTTTAAATTTCCTGATTTTGCTTTAGAGCCACAAAATGTTCGTTTGGTGTTAGCTTCAGATGGATTCAATTTGTTCCGTCATATGAGTACCTCTTACAGTATGTGGCCTATGGTGTTAATTCTGTATGATATGCCACCATGAAAATGCATGAAAGAGTCAAACTTCTTCATGTCATTGCTCATTCATGGTCCTAAATCTTCTGGCAGAAAAATTGATGTGTACCTTCAACCATTACTTGAAGAGCTAAAAAATCTATGGACGTTTGCTGTGCGTACGTATGATTGTCTGGCAGATCAATGTTTTCAGTTGTATGCAGCCTTATTGTGGATAATTAATGACTTTTCGACATATGGTGATCTATCCGGTTGGAGTACAAAAGAGTATTAGGTGTAAACTCGATATTTTCTTGGTCTATTTTATTTTATTTTTTTATGTGAAAGGAATAAAAGAAAAATGGAAATTAAGTGTGTGTGTGTGTGTGTGTGTGTGTATATATATATATATATATATATATATATATATTTAATGGTTTTTATTAAATAAAATAAAGAGAAAAAAAAAAGAAAAAGGGAAGAGGATTTGCACTTTGCTTATAAAAGAACCTCCCACCGCCAACCTTCTTCCAAACATTTCTTCACCATTTATGCACCAAATTTTAGAGGGACTTCAAAGGGAAGAAGGCTGAGAAAGGAAGAAGAAGAAGTTCAAGAAGTGTTTGTTGAAGAAGACAAGAAGTTTGCAAGACCAACTTCTCTATAGTTCACTAAGCATATCTCCGATTTTTTATTGATTCAGAGCTACACAAATAGAATTAAGAGGTGAGATTTAAATTTACTGAAATCTAATTCATTTTCAAACAAATTTTATGAAGAAAACTTGAGCAAATTCTGATATTCATTGGGTGAATTTTGACAAAGAAAACAGGGCAGGTGGTTTTCAAGTGAAATTAGAAGATCTCTGGTTTGTTTTGTATTTTAGGGTGTACCGATGGAGTTAGGATCTCTATTTGGTATGGTTGGAAATATTATTCGATTTACTACAACTTTCATGAAGAAATCATGAACCAAAAACGACTAAAAATAAGTTAAATTGTAGGGACAAGTTAAAGGGGTAGTGGTACGCGCGATTATTGGGTGGTTCAGTTTCGAGGGATACCTGAGATTATACACAGGGAATCAGATTTACATATCTTTAGGTAAGTTTTAGAGGACCTCAAAATAAATATTTTGACATAAAGAAATCTCATTTTGGTTAAGTAGTGGGAGAGTTATAATCATTTGAATTTTGTGCTGCGAATGTGGAAAATTCTGAGAAATGTGTCGAGTATGGTTTATTGTTTTTTTAGGGATAGACTTCTTTAGCATTATCCTTCGTGAGCCATGCAACCATAACATTTGAAGATCATAATATTTAGGTTTCTAATACTCGGTTCTAGTTGTTGGACAAGCCAAAAGAAAATAGGTCGGATTTACACATCGGGAAACTAGTCTTAGACTGTGAGTGACCAAAACTAGTTTTGAAAATATTTTTTTCTCCTAATTATTAATTATGATTGACTGATCTACACGTTTATTTACAAGCTTTAAAAATTATTTGAATTCCATGATTATTTTCAAGTATGAGTTTCGAGACTAGATTTTTTAATGAAAATTTATGCTAGCACGTAATTATCGAATGTCTGGAAAGTATTTGAACCACTGTGTTTCAAACAAAGCATGAGTTACCAAGTTTTGTTTTAAGAACTACAGCTTTTCACGAACAATCTAAGTAAACTTGGGCTTTACGAAAGATAAAGATAGCAAGCATATTTTAATGTTTTCATACGATTTTTCTGATGTTTCCATTAACTACATGACTGAGGTGTTGAGCCCGAGGCTATATGGTACCGTGTGCACACAGGTTAGATTCCATTGTTGACGTTGAGTGTACTCCATAACAACGATGCTGTCATAAGTGCTGGGCGGGCCTCACTATGACAAATACGATGGGGTGCTGAGCGGGCCCCACTACATCGTAGAGCTTGTAAACGTTTGTTGTACTGGGTGTGCCCTACACAACGTAGATTTGTCATGTTAGTTAAAATATTTTGATATACTTGATATGCCTTGCTAGATTTCAATGACGTATATACTGAGTATTTGAGGAAGCTATTCTTACTATTATATGTCTATGTTTACGACTTGTATAAACAGATTTATATGTGTAAGCTTTATAGCTTACCCTTCCAAAATGTTTTACCCACTTTTCAGGTAGAGATCGAGTTCCCAGTGCCTGATAGACTGCCTTAGTCTTGCTGAAGCTCCAAAATCGATTGCCAGTACGTGGTTAGAGTTGTGCATAGAGTCTGTTGTGTTATGATGTATATATCTTAGTATGATATAGATACTCTATAGTTTATGTAAGCTTTAGGAGCTGCGGTTGTAAAAAACCTTTCTTGGTTAAGGTGTCTCTAGGTTTACTCGTGAAATCAGTTATTTTCGGGCTACATTTCATGTATGTATATGATTAGTCGAGGATTCGCTGTGTTATGTTGCATGTACAATAGTTTATATACTAGATTAGCAAGTTTATCATGATTAAAGATTTCAGCAGAGTCGACAGATACAAGTAGAGAAAAGCGTTGTCGGTCGGCTTCACGCCGTCTTTCAGTCTAAGCTAGCAGGTAGTCTGGGAGGGGGTGTGACATCAGGCATGTCCTATTTGCATGAGAAATAGATCATTATTCGGGATATGCAGAAAGATAGCATTCGTGAGACATTGACGGTATATTCAAGATAACCATGTTTGGTGTAGAAGTAGGCTGCATGATGGAAAGGTAGAGAATAAAGCACCTCCAATGGTAATGAATAGCCAAGAAATCTTGGAACAACTAGATTTATTGGAGTTTTCAGTAATGAATAAGCATCTTTCGTTAAAAGATAGAAAAAGAAAAAGAGTTCTTAATTGGACTAAGAAGTGTATTTTTTTTATCTTCCTTATTGGTCGAGACTATTTATTTATCACAAACTTGATGTAATGCACATTAAAAAGAATGTTTGTGACAACTTGGTCAACATTTTAAGAAGTTTAACGATCCTGAACAAGCACGGGCAAACCCGCCCCCGAGATTGGTCAATCGGGTGAAAGATTGACACTTTCTCTATGACCACTACATCACTCGATAGTTTCAGGTGATTTATATAGTTTTACGTTGAAATCAATTAACATTTATTTATTTAATTTGTTTGAAAGTATAACGGATCATCGTCATTTTTGGAATGTAGGAGCAATCAAATATGTGCAAGGTTGTTAGGGTTCAACAACCTTACAACCATAGGAGTGCCACAAAGTCGTTTCTTCAAAGACAAACAGAGCTCACTGAACTACACGGTCGTCCGGTGGACCGTATCGAATTATTAAGAGAAACGCATGCTAGTAGTACTGGCAAGTTCGTTTCACCAGCAGTAGATGACGCTTTTGTAAGTTTAAGAAAACTTTATGTTTTGTTATACTTTCAATTCTGTTTTTAAGTTTGATCATCTCCCAAACTTACAAGCTTCTATTGTGCAGAATCAAATGGTGAAACTTCAGTCTCAGCTCGTTTCAGAGGTTCTCAACCACTAACTGAGGATGAGATATGCAAGACGATTTTGGGTAGATGACCGGGCTACTCAAAAGGTCTTGGTTGGGGCACAAAACCCAAGTCTATGATGAGTTCCACTTCATCTTCTTCCTCTAATATGTATGACCACCAGACACACATGGCAAAGGTTAGCGAACTAAAGGTGAGCCTTGAACACGTTGATCGCATGATTGCAGAACAACGCTTAAGGGAGGAGGAGCGAGATCGACAAATGGCAGACCAAGCACGACAAATGAAAGAGATGAAGGTCGTGATGACTTGGGGTACGTACTTTTCAATATTTAATTTGTTTAATTTTGCATATGTAATATTCTAACTCTACTTTTATGTCATTGTAGGTTTGACGTCTCTAACTAGAGCACTAAAGCATTAGCTTTCGATTTTTTTTGTTAATGTAATTGTTTTGAATTATGTAATTGTTTTTGTATTGAACATATTTCGTGTATATTGTTTGTAATTAAATAAAATATTTTTATTTTCATAATTTACTACAAATTTGTCACTTCGGGGTTTAGTACATTAACTAAAACAATAGTTACATAAAGACAAAAGAAATAAAATAAAATAAAAAATAAATTAACTAAACAAAAAAAATGATATTTAAAGTCTTCCCCAACACACGTTTGTCACATTGGGGAAGGCTTTTTGCGACGTCACATCGCGGAAAGCCTCCCTGGCGTGTTGACAACGTGCGTTGATGAACATTTCCCTGTCGTCAACATGATCTGCGTTTGGGAAAGTATCCCGACGTGCTTTCTCCGACGTACCTGCCAACGTCGACTTCGACATCGAGGTAACCTTCACCGACGTTGTTCAGGATTTTTGTCGACATGGGTCTGCACCGGGGAAACCCTATTTCTTGTAGTGCACGAGTCTCACACCTTCAACGAATCTTGAGAAAATTGCATAGATATTCACCGAGATTCTTCATCTACACAGACCCATATTATTGAAATCACCGAGATTCATCGAAGAAGACCACATGCATTGACTTAAAATAATGTTCTACATCTAACTACATCAGACCATCAACTACAAAGTTTCCCATCCGCCTCAGATTTCAAACTAAAAACTAAAAACTGAAAATATAAATTAAAAACTAATATTTTCAACTAAACCCTAAACTATGAAATTGTTAAAAGTACTTCGCCCTGAAAGATTTAAGAGGACAAAGTTAAAGTCATTCACATTTGGGAGAGAAATGTATGAACTAGTGATATTTTATGTTTTTTTTAAACATTAATGAAGGTTTAGTAAGTTCAAATTAAACATCACACATACAAATTCTTTAATAAATATCAATACGTTAGATATTTTGTTTTCCTTTTCCAAACTTCATTTTAGGAAACTTAAACTCTTCCCGAGAGAAATGAAAAAAAAATAATTAGAAACCTTGAAATTGGATGGAAGGGAAAGAATTAAAGGTTTTATTTTATGGGATGGGAAGATACGAATTATTTGGAGATCATTCAATTTGTTTTTAAAACATTTTATGTAAACGGTTCTTTATAAGAAAGGTATATTAATTTATAAATATTAATAACTTATTTGGAAATGTAGGTAAATGTAACTGTTTTCGATTAGATATTTTATCGAACATTTTCAAAAATAGCAAAATAAATTAAAATATTTACAAGCTAGAGTAAAATTTTGGATATAATAGTCTTTTATCAATATAGCATATATGACTATATAATAGAATTTGCTATATGTGGTAAATATTTTTAAAAAATTTCTCTTTTACTCACATAACAATGACTTAATCAAGATTTTGTCTCTGAACAATTTTTTCTGTTAGATTATTGAATGTTCAATTTTTTCCCAAATGAAGACATTTTGTATCTAAACCATTTATTTTATTTTTCTTTTAAACATTAAAAAGATATAATTATATAATAATTACTTATTTGAAAATGCAGATAAATATAATCTTAAAAAATGTTATTTAAAGAATAATAAAAAAATCAAACAATTTACACCTGATTTTGCTGGGTCAATTTTGTTATTTTTGACAATTTCTAAAAGAAAATTGGATTTTCATTAAAAAAAGCATGGAGTTTTTTTTAAAAAAATATAAGAAAACGACAAAATATTTACACATTTTCGAGAAGGAGAAAAGTTCATAGGCCTGAAAAATACCAAAAGTGACCCAAATAACCGTTTCAAAAAATAAAAAAAAATTGCAAAGATGATGGAAATGGAAAAAAATGAAAAAAAAAAACAAACCTAGAATATTTTCTTTAAAAAATAACTGGCTTTATACACTTTCTGATTTTGTACCATAAATATTTGTTTTGTTATATTTATGAAAGGTTATCAAAAAACATACCTAACTTATTTCATAATAACTTATGCACATTTAATTTTTTTTTCTAAAAAAAATTGTATGAATTGCCAATATTTTCATTTTTAACAATTTTCCTTTATTCATTTATTTATTTTATTCCTATTTAATTAAAAGCATATCTATTTAGAAGTTTATATTTAAAGATTTTAATCCACAAAACTGTTATGTAAAAATGTAAACATAAATTTACAATTCACCTCTTTTTTCTTTTTGAATTAAAAAAGAAAAAAGAAAAAAGAAAAAAAGAAAAAAGAAAAGAAGAAAAGAAAAGAAATGTAAGTTGACTTAAATACGATTTATTTTCTGAAGGACTTAAATAGGATTTGTTTATAATTAATAATAATACCCCATTTGTAGGACCCCGGCCGAATCCAAGAAATCAGATTTTTATTGGTTGTGACGTGGAGCTTACGCAATTAAAAGATAATTCCAAACAAACGGAAAACAAAATACGTTTTATTTTCTCTTATCCGAATAGAGTATTTAATTTATTATTGTTTTGTTTTTAAAAAAAGCAATTATTTTTTAATTAAATGTCGCAGAAGTCAAATCAAAACAAAGTCCAAATGTGCAGTATGAGAAAGAAAAAAAGTCTCTGTGGAGAAGGAAAACAAACTCATAGTCATACGGTTTCTTCTTCACCTAAAAATAAAATCCTCCATTTTTATCGATAACCAAAAAACCTCCATTGATATCACACAACTCCTGCTCTGCCTTCTTCTTCTTCTTCCTTCTTCCCTCACTTTTCCCATTATCCCTCCCTTTCTTCTGTCCTCTTCTTCTTACAAGTAATTGTATTCCAACCTTTTTTATTGTTCCACTGAGAACATCAGAATGAGGATTGTGAAGGAGGCTGAGGAGGCTGTTTCAGCCTCTCGAAATCATCTGGTTTTTGCTTACTATGTCACTGGCCATGGCTTTGGCCACGCTACTCGTGTTATTGAGGTCACTTTTCTTCATCCATTGATCACATTTTTAATCATCGTTTTCTTTTTTCTTATCTTGTTGGATTCTGATTGAATATGGTTTTTTTTTTATTATAAAAATTATAGTTTTGACTTTTCAGCATGGAACTTTTGGCCCTGGATTTTTCAATTTTAGCTGAATCAGTGATCAGTTTTTTAGTTTATTTTGCATGTTTCCGTTGAATTTCGATTTTGGGGTTTTGGTTTTTGGGTTTTACTTGTGTTAGGGAATGGTGGTATGGGTCTTTAGAATTTCCCCATTTTTGTGTTTGACAGAATTGGTTTGTTTTCTTTTTCTTTTTTCTTCGGCGATCATATTCTGATTTTCGAAAACGTTTGATGTAATGCTTATGTGAAAAGGTTGTTCGGCATCTTATAATTGCTGGGCACGATGTTCATGTGGTCAGCGGTGCTCCTGAGTTCGTTTTCACTTCTGCAATTCAATCTCCTCGGCTATTCATACGAAAGGTAGTCTGATTTCCAATGCCAGTCCAACAGAGATTTTCAGTTTTATTCTTCCTCTTGATGTTTGATTAATTTTTGTGTTTTACGTTTGCGATTTTATATTTTATTTCATTTGATGAGTGATACCAATTTTAAGTTTATGCAGTTTTGAATGGACCATGCCATTGCTTCTAACCGTCAGTACCATTAAAATTGCATATGCAAACCATACCAATCCTATGCAAAATTGTTTTTGAGATGCTTATAGTCTCATTACTGATCAGGTATTGTTGGATTGTGGAGCCGTTCAAGCAGATGCACTGACAGTGGATCGCTTGGCATCACTGGAGAAGGTGAATGGAGAAATATTTCATTTTCTTCTCGCCAGTAGTTTGTTTCCATTATTTTTCCCTGATTCGATAAGAAAATAAAGTTACATTGGCTACCAGCTACTTCACTTACTTTTGATACGTTTCTACTGGATCCCTTTCTTTTCCCTTCTAACTGTGTTGACGATTTCTTCTTTGTTTTCTGATATATTAGTATCATGAGACAGCTGTGGTGCCTCGTGCTTCTATTTTGGCAACTGAAGTAGGGTGGCTCAACTTGATCAAAGCTGACTTAGTGGTAACTGCTTCTTGTAGTACGTATACTAAATAGTGAAACGTAAACTACCTAGTATCATTAAGATGATATGTTATAATTATTAAACCACCAATTCACCCAAAAGCTTAAGCTGGTTGTTGAAGGCAAATTTAATTATATACCACTAACACTCCCCCTCACTTGTGGGCTTGAAAAATCAATATTAATTGGGGAGAAAATGGCAATGCAAGGCTTGAACACAGGACCTCCCTGGATCACCTGCTCTGATACCATATTAAACCATCAATTCACCCAAAAGCTTAAGCTGGTAGTTGAAGGCAAATTTAATTATATACCACCAACAATAATCTTTTAATTGGTTGATTTTCATCTATCTAGTATCAGACATTAAACGACCTTGGCAGGATATTCTTTTGCTTTAAACAACATATTTAATATAAAGAAGGTTTGACTGATTTAGTTCTGCTCCCATGGTAATCAGGTTTCAGATGTTGTACCAGTTGCTTGCCGTGCTGCAGCTGATGCTGGAATTCGCTCTGTTTGTGTCACAAACTTTAGGTATTTGTCTATTTCTTGTTATCAGAACTTCAAGCATCTCTTAAATTTAAATGCTCTTTTCACTTGGTAGGAATTTAAAGGTTCGGAAGTATCTTCCATTGCTTCAAAGCTTTCTTGTTTAGCTAATGATTGTATGAGTTGGTATTTGCAGCTGGGATTTTATCTATGCAGAGTATGTGATGGCCGCAGGGCATTATCACCGTTCTATAGTCTGGCAGGTGAATCAACCTCTTTCTGCATTAATATATACTGTAATATTGGTAATATTGTGCAGAAAAGAAAGAAATAAAAAAGCCTATCCAATGAGGTCTAGATCATGATGATTAGAGTTATATTAAAAGAAATGGCCTTGTTTTAACATTACCTTGTTAATTTCGTAGGGTCTAAATCACTCATTGAATGAACTTGCGCTGATCTTACGAAGTGTATTTATTGATTAGAGATGTCTAAAATCATTTGTTTTTGGGATGTGATGTATTTTTCTCATTGGGAGTTTCACGGGGACAATATGTTCACAAAATGAGTTTAAGTCAAGATCGGGTTTTCCAGCCACCTGAGAGGATGTAATTTTCATAATTTCGGACTACTCTGTTCGTTGATGTATTTTCATGTTATGGTGCATGAATCTAAACTCTAAAAAAAAATTCAAAATAAAATTTCAATGACAATCTTCTTTCGCCCACAGTCTCTGTATTAGGATAATTGAGATAATAATGTTTTATAATTTAACGTTCTGTAATCTCCTTGCACAGCCCGATTGGTCATTTCTTGTATTAACTCGTTATGTCTCTTTTTCAGATTGCAGAAGATTATTCACACTGCGAATTCCTGATCCGCCTCCCAGGATACTGTCCAAGTACTAGTGTCCTTTCAATTTGTCTCATTTTCTTAATGATATTACAACCCAAATCATAAATTCTAGTTATGGGAGCTTGTTTATTTTAAATGTATAATTGTATAACAAACCTTTCTTTTGCAGTGCCCGCTTTTCGTGATGTTGTTGATGTACCTCTAGTTGTTAGAAGGCTTCATAAACAGCGCAAGGAGGTACTGTCTCGTGAAGTTTTGTTAAATCTCTTGATCATTTTAAGTCATTAACGGTTTCTTAATCATTATTCTAGGTGAGGAAGGAGCTTGAGATTGGAGAAGATACAAAGTTGGTTATTCTCAATTTCGGTGGGCAGGTCTGTGAAATTTATTTGTTTTCCACCTTTTATTTGATCGGTTCTGGTATATTTCTTATTGACTTCTAAATTATCCACAACGTTTACTTATTGAAGAAATTCAGTATCAATTTTTCATTGGTTTCTTTTCTGAAATTGAGATGCCTGCAAAGAGACACTATAAATAGTTTACGCTGTTGTTCTATATAAAATTTCAAATGTAGCCATATAAAATTTTCAATTGTTTCAGGATTTTGTTAAGATTCTAAACCTGAAACTCAGAAAAATCCCAACAATAGCACAAAACAGAGGCAGCACTCTTTGAAAATATATTGGTATCTATTGAAAGGAGAGACAAAGCGCACACACCGATTTACATGGAAACCCAAGTACCGGAAGAAAAACCATGATTGTTTGTTGTTATTTTCTAATGAATAATACAATAGGTACAAGAGAGAATAAATAGAATATACAAGGGAATAAAAAAGGAAAATATTTAGGAATAAGGAAAAATATTCCCATAATCTTTCCATAAATATTCTAAGTTCTAACACTCCCTCTCAAGTTGGGACGTAAATATCGATGAGGCATAACTTGCTAACACAAAAGTCGAAGTTTGGTCTGAGAAGTCTCCTGGTAAGAACATCAGCAACCTGTTGACTCGAAGGGATGTACGGAATGCATTTGCTCCCACTGTCCAGTCTAATTTCTTTGATGAAATGCCGATCAATCTCAACATGTTTAGTTCTATCATGTTGAACAGGATTGTTAGCAATACTAATAGCGGCTTTATTATCATAAAAAAACTTCAATGGTATCTCACATTCTTGATGAAGATCCGACAAAACTTTCTAGAGCCAAATTTCCTCACATATTCCCAAACTCATAGCTTTTTATTCGGCCTCAGCGGCTCCTGGCCACAACACTTTGTTTCTTACTCCTCCAAGTTAAAATATTGCCCCAAACAAAGGTACAATAACTAGAGGTAGACTTTCTGTCAACAACAGATCCTGCCTAATCTGAGTCAGTATATGCCTAAATTGTCTTTCTGTCTGTTTTTCTAAATATCAGCCCTTTACCCGGTGTTGTTTTCAAATATCTCAGAATTCTGTTGACAGCTTCCATGTGTTTCTCATAAGGGGCCTACATAAACTAGTTGACAACACTCACAACAAAGGAAATATAATCATGAGTAAGGGATAAGTAAATTAATTTACCCACGAGGCACTGATATTGTTTTTTATCAACTGGAACTTGATCATCAGAGTTTCCTAGTTTACAGTTGAATTCAATAGGAGTGTCAGCAGGACTACATCCCAACATACCTGTCTCGATTAGCAAATCAAGGATGTATTTTCTCTGAGACACGGAAATGCCTTCTTTAGATCTAGCCACCTCCATTTCAAGGAAATATTTCAGATTGCCCAAATCCTTGATTTCAAATTCATTACCTATTCTCAACTAATTTCAGCCTGATCACCAGACAAAACAATGTCATCCACATAAACTATCAGAACTGCAATCTTCCCTCTTTTGTAAACTTTTGGGGTCTGTACCCTTGGGACTTGACAAAGGTAGTGAATCTGTCAAACCATGCTATGGGTGACTGTTTCAGACCATATAAGGATTTCTGAAGTTTACAAACCTGCTGACCAAACTGTGCTTCAAAACCAGGTGGGGGCTCATGTAGGCCTCCTCTACTAGGTCTCCATTCAGGAAAGCATTCTTAACATCCAGCTGATATAGAGGCCAATCTTTGTTTACAGCAACAGATAGAAGGACTCTGACAGTATTTAACTTAGCAACAAGAGAAATTTTTTTGAATAATCAACATCATAGGTCTGAGTAAACCCTTTTGCAACTAACCTTGCCTTGTGTCTGTCAAGTGTTCCATCTGCTTTGTATTTAAGAGTGAACACCCATTTGCATCCCACAGGCTTGTGTCCCTTAGGTAGAGCACAAATCTCCCAAGTTTCTCCTTCACCGTCCTCTTCCCCTTCGAAGATATCTTCAGTTCGTGTTTTCCTCTTTTTGGTGTTTATTCCGGTTAGTTCGGATTCCCCCGTTTGTCTCTGACGATCTTCGTACATGGCCGTTAGCATTGCATGCATTTTTTCCACAGTTTTCTCTAACATCGGCAGTCTCTAAACCTCTTGTTTAATCGCTTCAACCTCAGCCTCCGAAGCGGCCAAACGCTCCTCAATCAGTTTTGCTGTCATTTTCTTCCACCTCTCCAGAGTGTCGACTGGCTCTGATACCAATGTTAAGCTTCACAGTCCCTGCAGTATGTAAATACACAGCACAACCAATACACAGAACACAATACAGTTCACACACAACACCAATATGAGAGGAGATGAGATATAGGTATATTCAATAAGGATTCCAAAAGAGTTCTAAGATAGTTTTTCAGCCAAATAAGAGGGCTGCTCTCTCCCTAATGAACAACACGTTCATCCAAAATTATCCAAAATATTCAGATGACAACCCTAGCATAAAACACCTACATATATACCCTCCTTCTGTTGCTGCCATGTTACTGGGACCACTGGCCATCCTAACAACCATGTTGTCTAGGTTGAATTTCCCTTCTTCCCCTTCCTTTGGTAAACTTGGGTGATTGGAGGCCTAGCAATACCCCCATGGAGAAGAGACACCTTGTCCTCAAGGTGGAATTCTGGGTATTGATTCGCAAGCATCGCATAGGACTCCCATGTTGCTTCATGGCTTGGTTGATCTTTCCATTGGACTAAATACTCCCAATCTCGTTCAGCATCATTCCAGCGAAGTTGGGTCACATTTTCGGGTTCTAACACCAGCTCCATTTGATCATTGAGCATTGCTATGTCCGGTTGAATTTGATGTTGGTCTCCCACTGCCTTCTTGAGTTGTGATACGTGGAAAACCGGATGTATTTTGGCAGTTTTTGGTAGGTCCAGCATGTAAGCTACTTCTCCGACTCTACCCAAAATCATGTATGGCCCAAAATATCTAGGAGATAATTTTTCACAACGCTTCTTCGCTACCGACTGCTGCCTATAGGGTTGTAATTTCAGATACACCCAGTCCCCAATGTCGAAAATCACACCGCGACGGTGCACATCAGCAAACTTCTTCATTTGTTCTTGGGCATGTTGTAAATGACTCTTCAGGGTAGCTAACATTTTATCTCTCGATTGCAACTGATATTCCACTGAATCATTCGGGGTTGTACCCACTTGGCCATAAGAAATGATAGGGGGAGGGGGCTGTCCATAAACCACAGCATAAGGGGTGTTTTTTATCGAAAATTGGTAGTTGGTATTGTACCAATACTCGGCCCATACAATCTTATCGCTCCATGTCTTCGGTTTCTCTTGGCAAAAACATCTTAAATACAGCTCTAAACATTTGTTAACCACCTCCGACTGCCCATCCGTTTGTGGGTGGTATGTCGTGCTTCTCTTTAGTTGGGTACCTTGCAATCGGAATAGCTCTTTCCAAAAGTGACTTAGGAACATTCAATCTCGATCGGTACTATTGAACGAGGATAGCCGTGAAGGCGCACTATCTCTTTGACAAACACCATAGCTACTGTTTTGGCCGAGAATGGATGTCCCAAGGCTATAAAGTGAGCGTACTTGCTTAGGCGATCCACTACCACCAATACGATGTCGAACCCCTTGGATCGTGGTAATCCCTCTACAAAATCCATGGAAATATCCTCCCAAATACGATTTGGAATAGGGAGAGGTTGTAGCAGTCCGGCCGGAGATAACGCTTGGATCTTACTCTGTTGGCACACATGACACTGATCCACATATAATTTAATATCATTCTTCATACCTTCCCAAAACAACTCTTCTACAATTTGTTTTTAGGTGCGTAATTGTCCCGAATGTCCCCCTATGACCGAGTCATGGAAGGTGTGCAAGATGGTGGGAATTAAAAGGGAGAACCAACCTGCCTCTATAAAACAGCTTGCCTTGTCGAACTGTATAGCGAGGGATGCAGTCCGGATCCGCTAACAATCGAACGAAAATATCTTTTAGTTTCGCATCCTCTTGAACTTCCTTTTCCACTACCTCAATGTCTAGTAAGGATGGAACTGTAATCACATTCAACTGGCCCCACTTGTAATGCGACAACGCATCCGCTGCCTTGTTCTCCGATCTTGCTCGATAAAAAATCTCAAAGCAAACCCCATTAATTTCATTATCCACTTTTGAACACCCGGTATTAACTCCCTCTGTTCTAGGATATGTCTCAATGCCTTCTGATCCGTATACACCACAAAACGATGGCCCAACAAGTAGTGCCGCCATTTTTCCACTGCTAGGACTATGGCCATGAGTTCCCTCTTGTAAACAAATTTTTCACGTGCTGATTCTGATAGGTTTTGACTGAAGTACGCAATCGGCTTCTTGTTCTGAGACAAGACTGCACCTAGTCCGAACCTCGATGCATCTGTTTCGATCTCAAAAGGTAGCTGGAAATCCGGCAGTGCCAGAACAGGTAGCGTTACCATGGCTTTCTTGAGGGATTCAAATGCTTGGGTTGCTTCTTCCGACCAACGAAAATTATTTTTCTTTGTTAATCGCGTAAGGGGTGTGGCAATGGTGTCATAGTTTGCTACAAATCGGCGATAGTACCCGGTCAGCCCCAAAAACCCCCTAAGTTCCCTTACGTTCTTCGGCACTGGCCACTCCAACATTGCTTTAACCTTTTCTTGGTCAGCCTCTACCCCCTTGGCTGAGACCTAGTGACCCAAATATTCAATACGATCTTTGGCGAAATGGCACTTCTTCCGGTTCGCAAACAGGCAGTGCTGTCTTAATAGTTGAAACACAATTGTAAGGTGCTCCAAATGAGTTTCCACATCCTTGCTGTACACTAGAATATCGTCAAAAAATACTAGCAAGAATTTACGTAGATAGGGTCGAAAAACCTGATTCATAAGGGCTTGGAACGTCGCGGGTGCATTGATGAGTCCGAATGGCATGACTAGGAACTCGTAGTGCCTCTCGTGCGTTCGAAAAGCAATCTTTCTCACATCCTCATCGCACACCCTAATTTGGTCATACCCCGATTTTTGATCTATCTTGGAGAAGACACTTGCTCCATTCAACTCATCAATCATAGAAATTGGAAATTTATCGGGTACCGTTGCCCTATTCAACGCTATAATCAACGCAGAATCTCCATCCCCCATCCTTCTTTTTCACTAAGATCACGGGACTAGAGAAAGGACTAATGCTTGGCCGTATAATACCTGAATCGAGCACCTCATTCACCAGCTTCTTAATTTCATTCTTCTGAGCGTGTGGGTAGCGATAAGGTCTCACGTTGATGGGGTCTGTGCCCTCTTTCAATTGGATTCGGTGGTCAACCTGTCTCATTGGGGGAAGCTCCGTCTGCATATTAAACACGTCCTCAAACTCCAGTTGTAATTGCTCGAATTCTGGTTGAAGTTCTTCCACAGATTCCTTAACCATTACCTGTCGATCCGTTTTTGAGATGCCCAAGGCTCTGAAATCGATTAGAAAACCCTGATCTTCTGACTGCCAACTTCACCAACATTTTCAACGACACTTCCATTCAGGTCAACGAGGGATCCCCTTTTAGGACTATTTTGGAGTCCCCCACAACGAATGTCATGGCTAATTCTTTCCAATCAACTGTCATTGCCCCCTGCTTTCGGAGCCACTGCATACCCAAAACCCTGTTTCTATTTTTTCCTCTGCTAACTGGGCTGGCTCCATCATGTCTTCAAGGCCCACAGCCCGCATGGATAATACTTCTGTCCTAATCACTGGGTCCAACCCATTTGTGAAAGTTCCCTCCACACGTCTTCCGCCATCTCCGGTAATGGTGCCGATAACTCCTCAAACCGTTGCAAATAATCTTTCACCTTCCCTTCTTGTTTGATCGCCAAGAATCTCGCACATTGTGTTCCCTGTTCTCTACTCCGAAATCGATTATACATTCTCTCCTTCAACTCCTTCCATGATCTGAACCGTTTCCGATTTTCCGCCCACTGAAACCAACTTAGGCCCTTACCCTCTAAACTCACAACTGCGATTTTCAACTTCTCGCATTCGTTCAGCAGATGCATTTGAAAATAATGCTCTGCTCTATAGAACCATCCGTCCGGGTCTTCTCCACTGAATACCGGCATCTCTAATTTTTTAAACTTGATTTGATCCTGTCCTGCCCCGGTGTCTGCGCTCATAGAAGTTTCTCCTTCTTCACCGTCCTCTTCCCCTTCGAAGATATCTTTAGTTCGTGTTTTCCTCTTTTCGGTGTTTATTCCCGTTAGCATTGCGTGCATTTTTTCCACATTTTTCTCTAACATCGGCAGTCTCTGAACCTCTTGTTTAATCGCTTCAACCTCAGCCTCCGAAGCGGCCAAACGCTCCTCAATCAGTTTTGCCATCATTTTCTTCCACCTCCCAGTGTGTCGACTGGCTCTGATACCAATGTTAAGCTTCACAGTCCCTGCAGTATGTAAATACACAGCACAACCAATACACAGAACACAATACAGTTCACACACAACACCAATATGAGAGGAGATGAGATATAGGTATATTCAATAAGGATTCCAAAAGAATTCTAAGATAGTTTTTCAGCCAAATAAGAGGGCTGCTCTCTCCCTAATGAACAACACGTTCATCCAAAATATTCAGATGACAACCCTAGCACAAAACACCTACATATATACCCTCCTTCTGTTGCTGCCACGTTACTGGGACCACTGGCCATCCTAACAACCATGTTGTCTAGGTTGAATTTCCCTTCTTCCCCTTCCTTTGGTAAACTTGGGTGATTGGAGGCCTAGCAAAGGCATGCGGTTTATGAGATGAGTGACAGTAAGAATGACATCACCCCAAAGATAAGAAGGAAAAGAAGTGGACAACATAAGGGAACGAGCAACTTCCAAAAGGTGACGATTTTTTTGTTCGGCAACCCCATTTTGTTGAGGGGTGTAAGCACAGGAACTTTGGTGAACAATTCCTTTAGAGGATAAGAACTCGTTAAGAGAGTGGTTTTGAAACTCACGACCATTATCACTTCGCAGGATTGTAATCTTTGTATTGAATTCGCTTCTATGGTGTGATGGAAGTCCCAGAATGTGGAGGTAACTTCGGATTTGTCAGAGATCAGGAAAACCCAAGTAAGACGAGTATGGTCATCAATAAAGGTCACAAACCATCGTTTTCCAGATGAGGTAGTGACCTTGGATGGTCCCCAAACATCACTATAGACAAGAGTAAAAAGTCGGGTTGACTTATAGGGTTGCGAAGGAAACGAGACTTGGTGTTGTTTACCTTGTGTGCATACATCACAAGATAAGGAAGAAACATCAACTTTGGAGAAAAGATGAGGAAATAGATGTTTCATATATTTAAAGTTGGGATGGCCTAAATGGAAATGCCACAACATAAAGTCTTTTTCAGAAGTGCTAAAGGAGGAAGATAAAAGACTTGTCCTAGAAATACTACTAGAGGGGGCATCATCATCAAGCAAGTAAAGACCCCTATTGTGTCGGGCAGTGCCAATCATCCTCCTCAAGCTCAAGTCCTGAAAAGAAACAGAATCAGGGAAGAATGTTACTTTGTAGTGTAGTTCACGAGTAATCTTGCTAATCAACAAAAGATTATATGAAATTCGTGGCACATGCAACACATTATGTAATGAGAACCCGTCAAAAAGAGAAATCTGCCCTTTCACTCACATAGGAAGAAGATAAAATAGGGAACGAGGTTACTGGATTCTTAGAATACATCGGTATAGGAGTGTTGGATGCCGTCGCTAGGGTATAGCCTCAATTGCTGCAATCTGTTGTGGAAGCCCTTCCAAGTGTTGCTGAGTTATTCCCGATGAGGACTTGCACAATAGGGTTGGAATGTGCCGAAAATTCACAAACCTCAAATGTTGAGTGAATTTGAGGATTCTTATCATCAGAATAATAACTAAGGTCATTGGGTGGCAGGGCATACAAATTTGACTGCAGAAGCGGTGATCGTTGATCGGAATTAGGTGTCAGAACACGAATCGGCAATTGGGGAACACTACAGGCAACGGATGAACACGAGGGTGCCACGATTGGGTTGGTCGGCGGCGTCTGAACGTGATGGACCAGCGCGTGCACTTCCTGCAGTGGCGCGTGGGCAGGTTCTGGCGGCACGAACGACGAGAATATCTGCCGAATTATGTTTCTCAGAATATCTTACGATCATTATCACTTTGCACATTGATCCGAGCATCAACGGCGGCGGCTACGATGGCACGAAAACTAGCGGCTGTTTCGTCTGTGTGATTTCCATCATTGGTTGTGTTTTCTAGGGTGCGTTCAATGTCCCGCTCTGATACCATATTGAAAGGAGAGACAAAGATCACACACTAATTTACGTGGAAACCCGAGTACCGGGAGAAAAACCACGATTGTTTGTTGTTATTACTTTCTAATGAATAATACAATAGGTACAAGGGATAATATCAAGGGAATAAAAAAGGAAAAGATTTAGGAAATAAGGAAAATATTCCCATAATCTTTCCATAAATATTCTAGGATTCTAATAAGGAAAATATTTAGAAAATAAGGATAGGATTCCAAAGTATCAACAAAATGTCAACAGACAACCATTAACACAAATATAAGCAAGGAAAAAACCAGAGTAATATGAAGGAAACAACCCAGCTCCTTTGAGAAGGCTGGAAACTACTTTTAACACAATCAATACCTAAAAACCGAATCCCCAAAAACATTCTCTATTTATACTCCCTTCACAGGACCCTCTGGTGTTTTTCTCTTTTTGGCATTGGGTATTCCCCATTTTACCCCTTCTTTTATATGGGGGGTCTCACAGATTTCTTTTACGATTATCATTACATACTCTTATTAACTTTTCCGTTATTTTTGTCTCTCCCACTGGCAGCCTGCAGGCTGGAAGTTGAAGGAGGAATACCTGCCTCCTGGCTGGCTGTGTTTGGTACCTTTTGAACATCTTATTTATATCATTTGTATTAGATAATGAGGTGACTATATGATCACAAACACTTTTACTGTTGCATTTTGACTATTGCTTCAGGTTTGTGGTGCTTCTGAAACAGAGGAGCTTCCACCAAATTTCATCAAGCTTGCAAAAGATGCATATACACCTGACCTAATAGCTGCTTCTGATTGTATGCTTGGTGAGTTATAAATATTGTCATTTATTTGTCCCTAAGTTTAATTAGGTTAATAAGGGTAGATTAATATTCTTCCTGTTCTTTCAGGCAAAATTGGATATGGAACTGTCAGTGAAGCATTGGCATACAAGTTACCTTTCGTCTTTGTTCGCCGTGATTATTTTAATGAAGAACCATTCCTGAGAAATATGCTCGAGGTGAATCAAGTTGTTGTCTTCTAATATGTTTTCCCTGCTGTAACCTTGTTGATAATTTAATTATTTCATCGTCTCATAAACAACAGTATTATCAAAGTGGAGTTGAGATGATAAGAAGGGACCTACTCACAGGTCATTGGAAACCATATCTCGAACGTGCAATTAGTTTGAAACCTTGCTATGAGGGTGGCACAAATGGTGGTGAGGTATAATCTTCTACACGCTGTATCACCATTTTGTAGCAGTTCTTTAGGATTCTATTTGGTTTGTTTAATGTTTTTTTTTCCATGGATAAAGATGATGCACTTCTCCTTTTACATCTATGTGGTTTGATTGTTCAATTTTCTAATTCTCTTTCTAAAAGTTTAGGTTGCAGCTCATATCTTGCAGGAGACAGCCAGTGGAAAAAACTACGCATCAGATAAGGTCAAAATTTCTCGTTTCATATCACTCATAATGATGATTATTTCCATAATGCTGTTAAATTTGTTGTTTGTATGTAGTTGGTGAATTAGACATCTTGTGTTTTTATTCTCATTTTCCCCTGTCAAACTATAGTTTAGTGGAGCTAGAAGATTGAGAGATGCTATAGTTCTTGGCTATCAACTCCAAAGGGCCCCAGGACGTGATCTATGCATACCAGATTGGTTTGCCAATGCTGAAAGCGAACTTGGTCTTCCTAATAAATCACCAACCTTACCTGTAGAGGGGAGAGGCGCTCATATGGAATCGTGAGAACTTTTTGCAGTTGAAAAGCAGTTTATCTTGAAAACTAGTAGCTTCTTGTTCTTGAATCTAATTTCTGTTGCTATGTTCATGACTTGTAATAGATATATGGAACACTTTGATGTGCTTCATGGAGATGTACAAGGTCTTCCTGATACAATGAGTTTCTTAAAGAGCCTCGCTGAATTGAACTCAGTATATGATTCGGGAATGGCTGAGAAACGCCAAATGCGGGAGCGAAAGGCTGCTGCTGGTCTTTTTAATTGGGAGGTTGCTATTTTGTTGTTGTATTCATTGTTATTGTTACTTTATTATTATTATTATCTCTTCTTTTTTTTATTTTTTGTGAGAATAAAATGGGAATACTTGTATGACATCTGTGCGTACAGGAAGAGATTTTTGTGACAAGAGCTCCAGGAAGATTGGATGTAATGGGAGGCATTGCTGATTACTCAGGAAGTCTTGTTCTTCAGGTAAAGTCGCACTTTTATATTTTGATGCCTTAAAAAATACAGGAGGCTCAAACTTCATTTTTGTGTAGTTTTTTCTCAAATTCAACCGTCCAATGAATATGTGATTTTATTGTAGTAACAAATTTCCTTTTAAAAAAAAACTGGGTGAATCCTGAACTGTCCCTATCTTTTGCAGTCCACCCAATTGTACAACTATGGTTTGTCATGTCATAAACACTTCTTTATTAGCGCTCTTAAATATTTGTTTTAAGGCTTTTTCTGTTTGTATGGTTGGAGTGAGTTTCAAAAAGATGAGTGTAGTCAAAGATGCACTCAAATATTCTTGCTTTCTATTAAAAAATTGATTCATCCAAAAGCTTAAGCCGGTGGTTGAAGACAAATTTAAATATATATCACTAACACTCTCCCTCACTTGTGGGCTTGAAATATTTGAAAGGCCCAACAAGTGGAAATCAATTTTAATTGGAGAGGAAACAACAATGCAAGGGTTTGAACACAAACCTCCCTGGACCACCTACTCTGATACCATATTAAATTACCGATTCACCCAAAAGCTCAAGCTGGTGATTAAAGGCAAATTTAAATATATATCACCAAACCCTTTTAAATTTAATAAAATTAGTTTACATTATTAGATATATTTTTTTTAATCTAGACTAATGTCTAGCTACTGAAATTTAACTTAAAAGAGGGATATAAGCGTTTCAAATTGTTTTTTTTTCCTGACAAAACATGTTTATTATTGTAGTGAATTTCAATCACCAGTTCATTCGTTGTGAACTGTAGTAGTGATTCTAACATTTTCTTTCTGCTATCCTATGTTGTAGTTACCTATAAGAGAAGCATGCCATGTAGCTCTGCAAAGAAACCATCCTACTAAACACCGCCTCTGGAAACACGCTCAGGCTCGCCAAAATGCCAAAGGAGAAGGATCCAAACCTGTTCTTCAAATTGTAAGTTGTAAACGTAATTACCATGAACTTGTATTAGTATAGAAACTTCTTTTCTTTTCCTCACTAATCATTATTTTGTACTTGATTAGGTGTCGTATGGGTCGGAGTTGAGTAACCGTGCCCCGACGTTTGACATGGACTTATCAGACTTCATGGACGGGGAGGGGCCTATGTCATACGAGAAGGCAAGGAAATATTTTGCTCAAGATCCTGCACAGAAGTGGGCAGCATATATTGCAGGCACCATATTGGTTTTAATGAGGGAGTTGTGTGTTCGTTTTGAAGATAGCATCAGCTTGTTGGTATGCAAAACAAACTGTTTCAACTTTTCACACAAAATATTTTCTAAAAGAAAACATGACAGGCGGGATAGTAATATGGTAGCTTATTATGTAAATAGCCTCCTTGTTTTGGTCGATAAGAATTGTTTTAGATAAGTTTTCTTTCAACTTTGGCGATCCCCCCATCATTCAGGATGGAATTTCCAATTGTTCTTGGTCATTGATTCTATTTAACGTGGGGCAGGTTTCTTCCACAGTACCAGAAGGGAAGGGTGTATCGTCATCAGCCTCAGTGGAGGTTGCTTCAATGTCTGCCATAGCTGCTGCTCATGGTAATATTTCAAAAACCATTCATTTTAATGAAACAATCATATAACAACGAACAAAACGGGAAAATATTGCAGGATTAAGCATCAGTCCAAGAGACCTGGCGCTGCTTTGTCAAAAGGTATGACTTTTTTTTACTGAGGTTGATGTTGTTCAATTGTATTGCCTGTTCATGAATCTTTATCAACTTCATAGTTAGTAGATAAAATATCATATATATATATATATATATATTATATTAGATGTTGTGTTATGTTTTTTTTGTTTTTTTTATTCAGTAATGAGAAGTGTTGAAAACAATGCAAATTAATTAGGTGGAGAATCACATAGTTGGAGCACCGTGTGGAGTGATGGACCAGATGACATCGGCGTGTGGGGAAGCTGATAAACTGCTAGCAATGGTTTGCCAGGTAAGGTATAATAATAATATCCGATCCAATCACTTCAAGAAAAGCATCATCTTCTTTAAAAGAAAAAAGATGGCTCAAGAATGATCAGCTTTTCTTATTTCAATTTGGGAGCTTTTTTATGCCAACTGCACTACTCTTGAGGCAGGCCAGATCACAATGACCCCCTTCTTGAGGAAGAACCCTTTTATTGTAAAAAAATGCGTCCTTGAACAGATAGGATTTTTCTCTTGTGAGGGAGAAAGAGTGTCGGGATAACCCCAAGGCCCTTTTTCATATATTTCATCATAAACAACCCCTCTCGTTGTCGCACATGAGTGTACTTATGCATAAAAAGCCTTTTGAACAGTTCTGCATTAATACGAGGCACAATCTCACAAACTGTCTCGATAGTTTTACGAAGTAGTGACAAATTGGAATTGGATGTTGATTTTGCTTTGCAGCCAGCAGAGGTGATTGGACTAGTTGATATACCAGGTCACATTCGATTTTGGGGAATTGATTCAGGAATTCGACACAGGTAATCTTTTCCTTTTGTTATCAATAATATTGTCTCTTTTTCCCTACTATTTTGTTTTTTTTTTCTGTCTTGTTTTTCTTTTAAAAAGTTTTCTATATAGGTTTATGTCTTTCAAAATTTTATCTTTTCTCTCTTATCATCAACTTTTATTTTTATTTTTATTTTTGATAAAATCAAAATTTCTTGTCCATAATCTTTTTAATATATTCTCTCCATCATTCCGTTTTGGCTCTAACTTTCCTTCCTTTTCTTACTCTAAATTTGTCTCTCTCATCTTTTCTCTCTATCCTTCTCCCCCCTATTTTTTAGGAGTACTTGCAAAAATGGCAAAAGAATTTATAATAATTAAGTCAATAGCACACACACTTTATTATTTACGAAAATGACAAAAACGAAGCCCAACACACACATCAAGAGGTAAAATGTTACAAATGCTCTCGTTACTAATATACGTTTGATGCACCTTATACACGTCTGATACACTTAATATACCCCTTGATACACATGATACTTCTTGATACACCCGATACATTTTATTGATACACTTGATGCATCTGATACTCTTTGATACACTCAATACCTTTTGACACATACCTGAAACATTACTAATATATGTTTGATACACATGATACACTGCATATACATTTAGTATTCTTCACTTATACAATTGATTGATTAAATGCATTTGATATACTTGAAGTCCTACTTATACACTTGATATACTATTGATATACACTTGTAAACTTGATTCATATATTTGATAATGATTCACTTTACTGATATGTTTTAACAATATATTGTTGGTATACTTGATAATGATACACTGAGTTACATCATTCATATACTTAATAATAATCTAATGAACTGCATAAAATTGAAAAAACGAAAATCACTTAGTAAGTATATTAACTAACTAATACATATAATATAAGTATATCACAACACTGATATACGAAACTGAGACAAAGTAAAACAAAAAAAATAATGTAAAAAAATAAAACAAAATCATTTAGAATTAGTTTCAACTTAAAATAAACATCGAAGAAAGTAAAAAAAAAAAAATCACAAACAAAGTTAAATTACTCCTATCAACTATTGATATTTTAAAATTAAGATTAAAACAGAAAGAATAAATAATTTTATAGTATAAGAATAAACAAATAATTAGAACCTTAAAAAGTGGAGAATAAATAAATAATGAGTAGAGGATTAAAAAGAGAAAGAAAAATAAGTTATTGAAGGGTAGTTTATGAATAATAACAAATTTAATATGGAGAAGTAAAAAATTTGCCATATTTGTAAAATTCTAAAAGAATGTGCTATAATTGCTATCATTCTTACCAACCTTTTCCTACAAGTTTTCTTTCTTTGTCTAATAGACATCTTTTAAACTTTTTAACCTCTTTCACAACAACTTTTTCACTTCAAGTTTCTTCTCCCTATTTTAATTTTCACAACAACTTTTTCACTTCAAGTTTCTTCTCACTTCAAGTCACTTCAAATCTCTCTTCAAAGATTTTCTATTTTCGCCCCTTCTCTTCGTTATTTTTTCTCATAAACTCACAATTTTCTTAATCCCCTCGGCCTGATATTCCATAAATTTAAAATGTATCGAAACCAAATGAAAAATGAAAAAAGAAAAAGAGTTGTATTAGTGCGAATCTCTTTTTTTCCATAAGGTAAGATGGAAGATTGAATCTCTTTACCCTTGGGGAATCCCAAACTGACTAGGTTTGAGCTATAGCTGGCTGGAAGTTTGAAGCAAAAATCCCTCTCCTAATGAAAGCCTAGCGTAATGGGGGTCTCTTCGCACCTGGATTAACAGTCATTTTTCTTCTTTTATCTTAAAAAATGCACAACTAAACAGCCATATGACCAACAACCACCAAAACAGAAACAAAGAAACCAGAAAATCAGAAACAACAACCCAAACCTCCAAAACCAAGAAACCAGAAATTCAGAAATTTTCTGGTTTCTTGGTTTCTTGGTTTCTGTTTTGGTGGTTGTTGGTCATATGGCTGTTTAGTTATGCACTTTTTTTTCCAAAATACAGATGACAAAAAATCCAAACAGGAAAACTTCTTCAAACAGTCAGTAATCTCAATTGTTGTGTTGGTTCTCCAGCGTTGGTGGGGCAGATTATGGCTCAGTTAGAATCGGAGCCTTCATGGGACGGAGAATGATAAAGTCAAGAGCATCAGAGTTGTTATCAAACTCCTCATCACTGGCCAATGGCATAAGCCATGACGACTTCGAAGATGACGGCATTGAGCTACTGGAATCCGAATCCTCCTTATATTATCTATGTAATCTCCCCCCTCATCGCTATGAAGCCATATACGCAAAGCAGCTGCCGGAGACAATAACAGGGGAGGCTTTTATGGAGAAATATTCAGATCACAATGACGCTGTAACAGTGATTGATCCAAAGAGAGTTTATGGAGTCAGAGCCTGTGCTCGTCATCCTATCTATGAGAATTTCCGTGTCAAGGTTTGAATTTGCATTGACATTTACATTTGCAAGGATATACAAATATATTTAGTTCGATTGATTGGTTGTTGAATACTTTGGTTTAAAGGCCTTCAAAGCGCTGCTCACTTCAGCTACTTCTGATGACCAACTTACATCACTTGGAGAATTGTTATATCAGGTAGGGTACGATTTGGTTCTGTTTAGTTTGCCCTTCCTTTGGTTGTTTAGGTAGTCATAATAAAAATGGCGAGTTTGTTATGAATGGAACACAGTGCCATTATAGTTACAGCGCATGTGGGCTGGGGTCGGATGGCACAGACCGGCTAGTCCAGTTGGTTCAAGACATGCAACACTCCAAGTTATCCAAATCCGAAGATGGGACTTTGTATGGAGCAAAGATCACTGGTGGAGGCTCCGGTGGAACCGTCTGTGTTATGGGTCGAAACTCCTTGGGCAGCAGCCACCAAATCATAGAGGTCACCTCTAATTTCTTCTTCCTTTTCTTTCACTTCTCTTTCAACTAACCTTTTAAGATTTAATGGTTAAATAACCTTCATTTGGAAAAGGTTGGTTTTTTTTTTTCATTTCAAAATGCATTTTTGAAAATGATTTTCCAAACTCTTCACATTTGGGGAATAACAAAAACCAACCTTTGGTTGGCCTCTATTTGATTTTGAAGGACCAAATCCACCCCCTCTTCCCCATTTACCAACAATACTAATCTCAATTAATGTGTATATTGAAACAGTTATGGTTATATAATTTATGAAGTTTTAATGATCCAGATTCAACAAAGATACAAAGTAGCAACAGGGTTCTTGCCATACGTTTTTGACGGTTCTTCTCCTGGTGCTGGTAGATTTGGATACCTCAAAATTCGTAGACGCTTATCATCCCTCAAACCGAAAGAGCAGTAGGAAGATCATGCACTTGCAAACCCCAATATCGGGTACAGTTATTAAATGTATAAAGCCTCTTAGGATGCACTTTTTTTAATTAATAAACTATTACCTCACAAATAGGAGGTGAGGATGAAGGTAGAGATGTCCTTGCGTTATTGACTAACTTGAGCTCCTTAAGGCTTCCATAAGCTTTTTTGTTATGTTTTTATGATAGATTAATTGGCTCTCTCAATTAATTTCCTTATTGTTTCCTTTATTTATTTGTGTTTCACAAAATTGGAAACGAACATCTGTTTAATACAGATATGGTAGAGACATTAAAGATGGGCGAAATAGAGAATGAGTTTGTTTTTAAAGTGATACGAAGAAGGATTTGAACTTCTAAACTCTTAATCAAACGTATACGTACATATGATCAAGAGTACATATTTTATGTTTTAAAGCAACAGTTATACCGGCATGGAATAAAAGAGGGAAACTTAAGAAAGGGAAGATGTTAGATAGAAATAACAATGAGTGAGATTTGCTAGAGACAAGTATAGGTCTAGGGGGGCTCGAGTCCTCCCTCAACTTTATTGTCTTTATCTAATATGTACAAACAAAACCAACTAATGCTTAATATTTATAGGTAGTTTAGTGGTAACTATGCTTGTTAGTCCTCCTTCCAACTAGAGTTCAAGTCTTGCTTGTATAGTTTTTTTTCCATCTTTTAATAAATTAAAAGTAGCTTAAGAGGGGGAGGGGAGTTATATACATAAATGAGGAGAATGGAAAAGTAAGGATATTTGTGCGTTGTACTAAAATCTCCGTTTTCAATGTCAATTTAATTCGAACATTCTTAAGATGATGCATTTTGAAGTTAATGATTCTTGGATTGGATCCATTTAAAAAAGAAAAATTGAATGTCTATTTAAGTTTCATGCATGAGCACTGTTATCATATAAAATAGACAACTTTCATCTAAATATAATTAACAAGAGTAGTAACTCATGTATATTTGATACGAGAGGTCTAAATATAATTACTATGAAATTTTACAAATGTCTTAAATTAAAATTTATTTTCTTAATTAGAATTTTCTATATTTTTAGAACAATTATAAGCTTATCATAATTGTTAATTATATATGATTTTCGAAATTAAATTCAAATTATTTTTTTATTTACATTATATTCAATTTATTAGGTAAATGATAACTTCCTTATTTATGATATTAATTAAATATAAAATAAAATCTTTTCTAATATGGAATTATTTAATAATTAAATATAACTGTATATCATTAATTTCATCACCACGTTAAGAATTTGAGAAGTTTCATCTGGTGTTGGCAACGACAACTTAATCCTTCAATTTTGGTCTTTTCTTCTATCAATTTCGGTGTCTTCAATACCATTCTTCACCGTTTCCTATTTGGTCTTCAATTTTTTCCGGTTAGTTGAAGTAAGATGTCCGAATTTTATCCTTTGATAATTTTTTTATACAATAACACATATATAATGATCTTAAACGAATTCCTAGAGATTCTCATATTCATTTACGATCAATCGCATCCATTGAGATTTCCCTGGGTCATCTGCCGAAAGATACACTGATCTTGGGGTTGGTTCAAACAATCACAAATTACTCTGGCATCTTAAACCTTTTCATTCGATTTCTGACTAATCAATTGATTCACCAAGATCAAATGCTTTGCACAAACTCAAACTCAAACTCTACTCTAATATTTAGAATTCAATTCTCCGACAACGACGCCAAAAACATGGTTGTGGTTTGTTCTCTAGTTCGAACAACATATAAATGTTACTTGGGACTTAGTCTTAGTAATCTAACATCTATGTAACGCAACAACAATACATCACTAAGTAGGTTCACTACACGTAATGTGCTCGCCATGTCGTTTTGTATTGTGTGGTTCATTCTAAGCGATACATCATATATCATGATCATAGCATAAAGTGCTCACTATGCACCTCTTTTTCACGTGAAGCCTAAGTCATCGTTGAATCCAAGTTTTTCTACTACTTGCCCAAGTGAAAGCGAAGCAGCAGGTTTACCTAGGTGATCCAAGGTTGAACACGAGGAATTGTTTCAAGATAGTAGTTTTAGGGTGCTACTCAACCGTTAGGCGTTATGATGTCTGCAGTAAAAGAATATATATAAAATAACTCATGCACAGGGGAGTGAAGTACGATAAAATGGAAGATTAAGTGAACTAACTTGCATGCGAGAGAAAGGTGAAGAAAGGCCTATGCACTATTAGGCAATTAAGCAATGCAAGAACTTCAATGCGATATAACTTGCGTAATTAACTCATGATTAAGGCGACCTTTTCTCGAAGTGTTTAGACGTCACACTTACTCACCTTTCGGGATGCAAATGACTGTGCTTGTTCTAGAAGACTTCACTTATAACACTTGTAAAACCTCTTGTTTATGGACTACAACCTCTCAATGCCTAATGTTCGAACTTATTCGCCTTCTAGGATACAAATTTTGGAAGTTATCTCGCTATGGTGGGCTTGGTTACCAAACTCCGTCTTGCGCACATTAGCCTTATTCTTGCCACTTGCCCTCTCGGGTAGTTGGCAATATTGACACTGGCCAAGTGATGAATATAGTTTTACTAATGCAATAAGTTGTATAAGCTGTATAAACTGGACTCCTTATCGAAAACTTACCACAAACCTAACTACTAATAACACATTGACAAGTGAAAGGTCAAGAAATGATGGATCGAAAAGGTAAAACATGTAATATATATATAAAGAATGTAGACCTTAGGCCATTGTACTATATGAACAACATATATTACAAAGAAATGTAAAAATGGAAGGAAAGAAGAGTGGATTGAAAAACAAGTTAGGGGGAATGGGTATTACTCTTTTCCTCTCAAAATCTAAGCTTTCACGTTACACTCTGATCAGAAAAGATGAAGAAGTGTTGTGCATCTGGTTGCTAGGCTAATCCTTGCCACCGGCTCTATGTTTTTGCCTATACATACACTATTTTTAGTCCATCCAAGCCTCTTGCCCCTTTAAGCGTCTTTTGTGTGGCGGTCCATTCAAATGTCACTCTCTTCTATCTTGATGAAGATGAAATGCTTTTATAGGAAACTTTAGGCGGAAAACTTATGTTCCTCTGATATTGTCAAGGTCGTTTTCAGTTTTAGGAAATCACATCTCTCCAACTATCATTCTTGTCTTGTAGTTAGCTTTCCTCGTGTGATGGCATGGTTCCTCTATTGGAGGTGTTAGCCTCTAGGTGAGTTCCCATCGGGTGACCTACGCGCAAGGTGTCCTCTACAATTTGCTCCTTTCTTGTCCACTTGTCCTGCATTTAAACATGATAATCGCATAAAACAGGCATGATGCTTATGTAAGTTATATTTCTAAATACTTATGTGTAAACAACACAAATTATGGGTTCTGATTATCTTCTTATGAATTTTGACCTTATTATTCTAAAAAAAAGGCTATAATAACGAGTATTTGTGCTTGTTATCAAAACACAACCAGTGCCTAGTGACATTGCGGTTGTGCTTGGCGCACGCACATGGCCTGGGCAGGCTTTACTGCATGCTAACGTTGTTGAGGGGTGCCGCACATTGTGTGCTAACCTTGCAATGAGGTGTCGTGCGAGTCCTTGCCACATACTATGCATGCATCATAACCACATGCCTTGCACACGTTGTGCCATGCGCTGTGTACCTCAAAATTAGCCAAAATAACCTCTATAAATTAAAAACTCATGTCCAGCTTTCCTTTTCATGCTTGACCCTCGGCCACTGCCTAGAAACATATTTTCGTCCAGAAACTTAACTTTATTGTAAAAGATCATAACTAAAAATCCATAACTCTCTTGGGGAAACTTTCTTGTACAAAATTACTTGAAATTGTCTTAACTTTCTTACATTACAATTTTTGAATCAAACTCCAATAGACGAGTTCTGTGGACACCAAAACATGCACCTTGCTCAGTTTCCTCCAGAAATTGACCTTCTCTCCCTTCCTTTTTGAAACACAATCCTCCTCACCTTCAACTTAACCAATAGCCCTTGCAATTTCAAGTCTTTTGAAAGTAGTTTGAGGTAAATGGCACAAGTGAATTATGAGAAACCCTTGCTTGAAGTTACCTATTTATAGTAAAACTTTGCATGGAAATGAAATAACACCTCTAGCTTTGTTAATCCAGCTCTTAATCTCCTTAATTCACCTCTTGCTTTCTAACCCACCTCCATTTTAGCCGCAAAATTCATGGAATTTTCTTAAGCCACCTGGATTTACTTTAAACTGTTTCCCCTCAATTAGCCACGTAGCATGCTTAAATGCCTAACTAAACTCCATGGCCTTCCTCGTGTGTTATCCTTAAACGCCTAGCCCTCTCAATTGCCTAGCTAATGTTCATGGTTGCAAGCTTCCTCGCATAGCCTTGGCTGCCTACTTCTTTGCTTGCTAACGTCTTAGTTCATCTCACCTAGCACATGACTAACCCTACACGTATAGCCAACAAACCTTGCTAACCTCGTCATCAATCATCCTTAAACGCCGTAACTTCTCTTTTTGGAGGTTATTTCTCAATTGGCCACCGATCCTTGTTTGTGGAGGGTGAAAGTGTGAATTGCTACTCTCCATATCCAACTGTCTTTACCTAACATGAAATTTTGAAGGAAACCTTGGAGAGTTATTTTTCTTGTTGAATGAAACATCATATAAAAGCTTTGTTAAATGAACACACACACACATATATGTATATATATATATATATATATAAAAGCTTTGTTTGAGTGAAAGTACAGAGATGGTTGGATTGACAAGTACTGAAAAGTAGACCCTACTTGGTTCAACAATTAAATGGATAAGCTAATGTTATATGTTTGTCAAATTAATTTGAAAGATATCAAATACATTTTGATCAGTAAAATCTTCCATGCTTGCATTTTCATGCATGAACTCTTTGTCAGTACATGGCATGATTCTTTAACTACATAGTATACCTTTACACTTTAGTCCTCTGGTTAAAAATCCAACCCTCTCTAACTTCAATTTTAGCTCACTTATTCCGGCTAAGTTTATTTTGAAACTAAAAAGTAAAAAAATTACCATTTTGTATTTTATTTTATTTTGTTTTTTGTTTTTTAATTTCAAATGACTAAATTTAGTTTCACTTCTAAACAAAAAATAATAATAATAATTTAAAGGTAATTTGATTGAACACAATTCAATTATAATAATAATATTTTTTATTTTTTAAAACAACTGAACATGAAATGTTTCAAAATTAAGAAAAGAAATGATAATATTAAACTAATTATACTACCTCATGCCTAGAATTATAATCAACATCCACAAATCAAACTCACTCACACCCTTTATAAGAAAATTTTATTTGAAACTCTTATTTTTGAAATTCTTATCACTAAGTTATATAAAAACTTTAATTGGGTTGCGTTTTGATCAAAATTACAAACAAGCTTTGTGATAGAAGGAGAGAGAGAGAGAGATTTCGGATGTAAGAGAAAGGAGGGAACGTGCCGTAGTGGGACCCACTGAACATGGGTTCGTAAAAATATATGGGTGTCCGCCACGTGTTCACGTTGTTATCTTAATATTATCGTTTGGTGATCCACCCTGGATTTAGTAGCTGTAATTGGCTGGATATATATGAATCCAATGTGGAAAATTGAGGATGTGTTTAAGGGGCATTTCCGTCAAATCACTAATCACGCCAAGGAGTTGTTGAGAATTTGTCAACAGAACATGAGGAGTGAGGGGACAGACTGTGAACCCAGGCCAACACCACCATTTATTATTATTATTTGTAATTTTATTTTAATTAGCCCCAAGATATTCCACTTTGGCTTACCCTTCCCTTATAATAACCTACCATGTGTTCACCTTAAGGCCATTTCTGTAATTTTCATACCTATCATTATGTATTAAAGAATATTATAATATTGTTAAATGTTAGGTATAGTGCCGAAATTAAGAGGATAGAACTTCCAATCGTGGCTCTGAATGTTAATTTCTAAACAGGAAACGTGCAATACTGTTGTAGACCATCTTGTGGAAATTATAGGTTCAAATACCATATTTGTCCTTATATTACCTCCATTTCTTATATTTTACTTTATATATTTATTTCATTTGTATACTTTTAATTTTGTAATTATTTAGTTTTTAAATTTTAATGGGTAATTATTTGATTCATGTACTTTCAAATTTATAATAATTTAGTCCTTCACATAAATAAAATTTTCCAAAATTAAATGTCATTTTTTATTTTTTATGATGTAGACTTTGTGTTATATAAAAATTTTGAGTCTCTTATTTGTATGAAAAAAAATATAATTAAATCTTAAACACAAATGAGAATAAATCACTCACAAATTTTAAAGTATAACAGTTAAATATTTATGTAATAAAATTTATGAACTAGATTATTTCATAATTGAAAGTATGAGACCAAAACGTTACAAACCAAAAGTTCAAAGACAATTGTTATTTTTACGAAAGTTTATAGACTAAAAGTAATTTTTATCTTTTTAATTTTAGTCCATCTTTTAAAACATATTTCTAGATTTGTCTTTTAGTTAGTTTCTCCATCATTTTTTTAAAAGAAATTAGTCCCTATAAATGATTATTTTATATATTCTGAAATCTGAAAATGTATTCATATAATATCTTGAAAGTATTATTATTAATTAAAAAAATTCAATAGAAATTAAATGACTATATATTAATTTATGAAGTATGAGAATTAAAAATAGTGATATTTTAATCGATATTACTTTCATTTAAGAAAAGCAAAAGATATACAGATGGCAAGAGCTTACCACGAGAACGAATAAATGAAATAAAATTCATGCTAGGGCAGGCAGTATAAAAAGATTTCCATTGATAGGGTAAGAGATTAATAACCCTAACTTGTCAGATCTACCATCACAAATATCGAGCTTTCAACTGCATTTAAAATTACAGTAATACCCTTAGAGTATCCGTTATATGACTTTTGAGCACTTCCCCACATGGGATTCCAGAAGAAATGGAATATAAAACTAGGAACTTTGCACCTTTTTATAATTAAAAAGTAGTAAATAATAAATAAAAAATATAGTAAATAATGTGATGGAAGTTTTTTTCTTTAATGTGCAAATTTTGAGTGTAACTATGATTTATAAGAGCAAAATGATTAAAAAAGGAATTTAGGGAATCTCGACCATTATTGGTGAAGAAAGACAAGGCAAGGCTGTCTTTCAAGTCTCCAACTTCACTCTCAATTTTCTTTTTCTCTCTTTTCTATTATATGTACTCACATATGTGTGTGTGTGTGTATATATATATATATATATATATATTATATATATATATATATATAATATATATATATATATATATATATCTCTTTGCTATTGCTTTTCATTTCAACTTCACAATAAACACACTTTCTCTAAATTTTTCTCTCTTCACAAACCCTTTTCTCTTTTAACATCTCTCTCTATCTTTTGTTTGGTAGAGAGAATGAAAATGGGTTTCCAATTTGTAATGTTTTTAGCCTTATTTGCCACTTCTTGTATGGCTCAAGCTCCAGGTGCTGCTCCGGCTCAGCCACCTTCCACCCCCCCCCTCCCCCCCCCCCCTCCTCCTCCCCCCGCCGCATCCCCACCTCCCGCCACTCCTCCAGCAACCCCACCACCGGCTACTCCTCCTCCAGCAACCCCACCACCGGCTACTCCTCCTCCAGCAACCCCACCACCGGCTACTCCTCCTCCAGCCACCCCACCACCTGCTTCGACCCCACCATCATCGCCTCCGAGCCAGCCCCCAGCTTCACCTCCTACATCTCCACCACCATCATCACCTAGCTCGCCTCCAACAGCACCACCAATGGAGGGTCCAATCTCACCTCCGACTTCATCTCCTCCATCACCACCACCAGAAGGGAATGTCCCAACAAGCAGCCCTGGACCAAGCCCACCGCCACCCCCACCGGGAGGAAATGGGGCGGCAAGCGTTAGCCGGGGAATGATGGTGGGTGGTGCCGTGGCCGGAGCCTTTTTGGCAATGGTATTTGCTTAGAGCGATTGAGTTCAAACGACACAAAGAGTGGGGTGAGATCCATTTTGGTGTTTGTTTTAATTATTGAAATGGAAAAATTTGATATTTGATATTTATGTTAATTGTAGTGTTGTTAATTTCTCCTTGATTATAACTTCTTCCCAATATTTGTGTATGGTATTGTGTTTGAAGTTTTGATTGTTAATGTTTTTCTTCGGTGATTCATTATTTTTATGTGTGGGATACGTGGTTATTGGATGGATATCATTGTGTACATCCAATCATGAATAAACATAGATTTCCATTCTTTTCTATTTTCCTTCTTTTTATTTAGTAGAGAAGAGAATGTATGGTTTCTTCGTCCATAGTCAGGGCATTAATTTTGTTCTTTAGAGGACAATGGTTGGCAAAGTGACATTTTCTGTTGCATTTGAAGCAAACGTTGGTCTTTGAAGCATAACGTCGTTTGCTCTTGTACCGGTTGTAGTATTTCCTCTTCCTTCGAGGAAATTCAGGATCTTTAGCTTTGCTCTTGCTAAAGAGTCGAGAGCCATTAAGGGTCGGATGTCACTGCTATTTATAATGAAATTCAATTATTGCAGCTATAACGCTCCAATTATTAAATTTCACTCTTGTCTTCACAGTAGTTCCAACAAAAATTACAATTGAGATTTTCAGAATGGCCGACAGGACAGGACCTCTGTTTGGCTTGTTCTGAAAGCCTTTGCTTACTTGAAAAGTATAAAGATAAGATTGGTGGGCCAGAACCCCCACTATCTCTTATCAGAAACAATAAAGAAAGCAATAAAATTACAGCGGAAAAGCAATAAAGGAAAGCGATTAAAGATAGGTGTGATATGTCTGCTAATCTTGGATTCTCTCTTCTGAAAACTTGCTGGAGAAGATAATGACGTCACCCGACTGTATTCTGATTGGCTTGGATTGTTGATTACTCTAATATCGATTGTACAGGCACTCTTCATGCTCTTTGGAATACACAGCCTCACCTATGGTTTTACTTCGGCTACCCCGCCTGCTGCTACTAGAAGCACCACATCCCTGTAACATGAATTCAGTTCTTTGAGATATAGGAATCTTCTCTTATTCAGGGTCAATCCACTACGCTAACCGCGCCGCCTGAGGTTAGTGAATCCTCATCAGAAGTGTGTCATCTCCGGCATGGAGTCTTTTCCTTCAAATGTTCTTTTAGGAAAATTCAGAATTCTAGTAAACTGTTAAAGCAACGATAAGATCGGAATACAATGATCTTATCTAAATAAATTCAAAAAAATTAAACAAATTAATTTATAGATATTTACAATAATTTAACTAAAATTAAAACACTTGAATAAAATTAAAACACTTGAAATTGGTGAATTCACATAGGTTGTGAATCCAGAAATGGATCGTTGATGTCGTATCCTTCGTAGGGGTCGAAGGTGTCTACGTCTTCGTCTTCAACATCATTGACCGAAAATGGAGAAGTTGCTTCATCTTGAATGTCTTCTAAATTCTGGAGATGTACAGCAACTGTGTTAACGATGGAGTTGAACTCTGCTTAGGATCCGACTCCGACTAATGAGGACATAACCGCATTCTTCGCAAGGAGGAAACTTTCATCTTCTTGCCTTGTCATGTCCTAAAGATGAACGTTGGCTTTGAACCAATCTTTCATCTTGTTGACTTCCAGGTGTGAAAAACTAAACTTTTTCCACCACTTGATCCTAAGGGGCTTGCTTAGGGCTTTGAAGTTACCTGAAGGTCCTAGCTTGAAATTCCAGCAAAAGATCCACGGTATTTGGAAATACAAAACAATTCTAAACATCTTCAAAAGGGGAGACGAGTAGATACTCTATTGGAAGAGATGGTATGAACGTTTAACCTCAACGGGGAAGATCTCCTTGGAGAGTCCAAAGTACATCCACCAGTTTTGAAACCAATTTGGGAAGTACATCTTGTAAGCTTGCTTACAGAATGTCACAAACCAAGAGTGGTTGAAAGGTTGAAGCCAAAATACCAAGTATCATGCTCTTGTGTAGTCACGGTAATTGTAAGATGGTGGTTTGAAGGGGCGAGAGAATTTCTTACCTACGAACATCCCTTGCTTTCAGTAGGATGGAGTGAGGATTCGAAAAATTCTCAGCTTGGAGTAAATGCTCTTAGAAGGATCATTCTTGTCTGGAATATGAGTCATTTCGGCGGATTTGAAGTCGACCAAAATGTATTCATAGAAGGTCCTAGTTTTGGACAGATCCTCTGACAGGAAGTTGAAGCCATGAGGAAATATTTGATTACAAACTTCTTGGACAGAAGGTCCATCGAACTCTGTTTCAATGGTTAAATCCACCATTGTGGTCTTGGTGAAATAACCTTGAATTGGAGGTCTAGGCTGAAAAACCTTGAGCCTAACTACTTGAGAGAACGAGGAAGGATTCCTCGGAATTGGAGACCTTGACCAGGAAGCGGTTGGAGAGGCAGCACGCTTGTTAGGAGTTGAAACACCAGAAGGGCGTAACAACATAATTAAAGGATGAGGGGGAAGATCAGAAGGGTCTGATTGAATGGTCAAAGTTCTTGGAGAGGAACCTTGACGACGTCTGAATACTTGCTCAAACTGCAAGTCCATAGCGTAATTCTCTGCACTCATTGGAGCGGGTGCAGATGTTTGACCTAAGGGTTGGATTCCTTTAGAGGGAGGAGTAGTTTCTGAGGAGGAAGCTACTGATTGAGGAGAATAGTTTTGAGAACTATTTGGTTGCGGTGGTCGTCGCAATGGTGGCCGTTGCCGGCTGAGAGGAGGTTGCATGGGAGGTTGATTGTGGGTTTCTTTAGAAATGCTCCCTTGAGAGGTAATCAGCTAATGAGTTTTCGCTGCCTTTTATAGACACGATCTTGAAGTCAAAACAGGATAAGATCGCTTGCCACCTGGCAAAGATCTGCTTGGAGATAAGGTTCTTGACGTCTTTCTCAAAGATAAACTTGGACGCCTTTGAATCGGTCCTGATGACTAAATCTTTGTTGATAAGATCGCCTTGGAACTTTTGGACGCAAAGTACTATTGCTAATACTTCCTTCTTGACGGTGGAATAGTTCTTCTGTGCACTATTCCAGACTCCGGAATGGTAACGGACAACAAAGATTTTGCCGTTAAGTTCCTGCTTGAGAATGTCGCTGTAGCCGATGTCAGAGGCATCTGTATCAATGATGAGTTTGGCATGTTCATCCACCAGGGACAAGCACGAGATGCTTTTGGCCAAAGACTTGATTGATTGGACCGCTCGGGTATGCTCGTCCGTCCACGGTTTTGGATTTTTCTTCAGTCTGTCGTAGAGTGGCAGACAAATTGAGCGGAGATCCCGGATGAAATCGCCGATATAGTTGACGCAATCCAAAAAACGTTGTAGTTGCGTTTTGTCTTGTAACACATCTGGAAATTTGTCTACAAAATCCAGAGATCTTTGAATTGGCTTGATGATTCCTTGATTAATGTCATAGCCAAGAAACCTGATCCTCGTTTGAAACAACTTGATCTTTGGTTGGGATACCACAAGACCGTTGGACTTGATAACATTCAGGAACACTTGCAGATGCTTGAAATGTTGATCTACTGAACTTGAAAATACCAAGACATCGTCAATGTAGACGATCGTGAATTCTTGATACTGGTTGAAAATTTCATTCATAATCCTTTGAAATTCGGACAGTGCATTCTTTAATCCGAAGGGCATGACATTCCATTCATTTTGTCCAAATGGAACATTGAAGGCCGTCTTGTAACGGTCTGCTGGATGAATCTGGATTTGCCAAAATCCTGATTTCATGTCGAACTTTGAGAAGACCATTGCTAAAGTGATCCGCTTCAGCAAGTCCTGACGATTAAGAATGGGGTACCTAATCCACTTGAGGGCTTTGTTGAGAGACTTATAGTTGATAACAAGCCTTGGGACACCTCGTTCTTGTTCGGCTTGCTTGTTGACATAAAAGGTCGTGCAAGACCACGGGCTTTTGGAAGGGCTTATGAGTCCTTTGTTTGAGAAGGTCTGCTATTTCTTCGGAGTAGACTTTGACCAGATCCTGTTCATCTGAATGGGCCAAGCCTTGGTAGGGATTTGGGCCTCCTTGAATTCGTCAACATATGGTAGGGTCACTATATGCTTCTTCCTGTTCCAAAACGCATTTGGAAGGCTTGAACAAACGTCTCTTTCAAGCTAATTCAACGATCTTTGGATTTCGTAAACAAATGGAGAAAAAGATTTCCATTCTTTTCTATTTTCCTTCTTTTTATTTTCTTTTTACTCTAAAAAAAAAAGTGAGACTCCAATCTTGAATGACTTAATCAATTAAGTTCTGATGAACTTACTCTTTTTTTGAAAAATAAAATCTTTTTAATCTGCATTTTGGCATTTACACAAATATGCATAAAAATGTGGTAAGAAAGCTTTTTGGTGGTTAGATTCAAGAGAAAGTATGCGATTAGAAGTTGAAACAAGTGTGTGACAAAGAATTTTTACCTTCATATGGGAGAAAGAAACAAAAGAAAGTTGTGATACATATGACTAAAACATCCTAAAGATTGGAGAGGACACTATTGTGGAATTTAGACTATATGGTGGTCATATTGTATACTGTTTTTACATATATAGGACACATTTGAAGGATAAAAGAAAAATACTTTGGGCATCTAGGCAGCACCTATTATTCCATCTAATTGTCGAGAACATAACTTAAAATGTGACATTATTTTTATTTGATTTTTCCAATATTTTAATTTTTTTGTAGTGTGAGTGAGAAAGTGGGATGGATAGGTCCTTCCATATTACTCCAGTAGAAATTTATTGTCTAAAATGTTGTTGGAGCCGATCATAGATGAGATTAAAAGTAAAATATTCTACGATAGGATATTCTTATAATTATGTGATAGGATATTCTTATAATTATATATATAGTCTTTTAGTAAGTTTTACTTTCATTTTAATTCTGAAATTTTTTGTTCGACAGTTAAACTTGAGGATGATATTGTTGGGATTTAGGTTGGTATTTATACCTAAATCTATATTATGTAAATGTGTAAACAAATTAATTATTAAATAAATAAAGCGTTGTTTATTTTTTATAAATAAAGTGTCGTTTATTTTTATAAATAAAGTTTTATTTATTTATCTTAGATAATTCAAATCTAATTAACTAAGATTCAAGCACGTAGAGATTTAGTATAGACTCAAGAGGGGTTGAGCTCCTTCAACTTTATGCTTTTTATATAATATATATGAAAAATTGCTCCTGTAATTTTTTGAGAATATGATATAGCAAATATAGCACATTGTTTTAGAATTGTGCAAATATGACACTTTTTAAAATACTTTTCATCTTAAATTTATTATTATTCTCAGACTACCATTCAATAACTTATTTCTTATCCTTTTTTTAATGCCCTAAATCATCCTTTATTTCTTCTCTCACTTTTTAAGGCTCTATTCATCCTTTTTTATATGGAAAAAACGATTTATTCTTCCTATCTTAATCTTGATTTTAAGATATATCAATAGTACATTGATTGCAATATGAAATATAATGGTTGTTGTCGGAGCAATTTAACTTCGTTTGTGATTTTTCTCTACTTTCTTCGATTTGTATTTTGAGTTGAATCTGATTTCAAATGATTTTGTTTTATTTTTTTACATTGGTTTTGTTTTGGTTTTACTTTCTATCAGTTTTGTATATCAGTGTTATGATGTACTTATATTATATAAATTAGTTGGTTGATATACTTACTACGTGATTTCATTTTTTTAAATTTTATGCAGTTCATTATAGTATTATTAAGTATATGAATGATATAACTCAATGTATCATTATCAAGTATATCAACAATATATTATTAAAGCATATCAACATATCGGTAAAGTGAATCATTATCAAGCATATAAATCAAGTTTACAAGTGTATATCAATAGTGTATCAAGTGTATAAGTAGGACTTCAAGCATATCAAGTGTATTTAATCAATCAAGTGTATAAGTGAAAAATACTAAATGTATCTACAGTACATCGGGTGTATCAAACATATCACGTTGTTTGTGGGTGGAGAAATATACTTACAACGGTGCCAAAAACTTGGACTTGGTTGTTGAGGTTCGGATTACATGCAAGATGCTCATTATATTTCTAATATTCGTATAAGCACTGAACTCGTGTTGAGTACAAGTTTTCCTATCGCTTTTCCAAGTATAAGCGAAACGATAGGTTTCTTAGTAATCCAGGGTCGAACACAGGAAATCGATATCAAATATTAGTTATAAGACTTACTTCTTCATTTAGGCGGTATAAAGCTCTACTGTGTGAGGTAAATGTGTCTAAATGGTAGTGTTTTTGTTTTGTTTTCATTCGGACTTCAAGTTGTTTATGCATGATTAATTCTATGTGATAAGTCATTAAGCATGATCATAGCATGCGAGATGCTCTCCATGTCTCTCTTCATCGCATAATTACTAATTCTTTGTTGAGTACAAGTTTTTCTATTGTTTGCCCAAGTGTAAACGAATGATCAATAAGTTTTTCGAATGAACCAAGGTCAAACACATGGAATTGATATCAAAGCTTAGTTCTATGGTCTACTTATCAACTATGCGTTATGACAAATAACGTATAAAAGAATGCAAGAATAAACCATAACTACCTAGCTATTTACTCCTAGAGGCTTATGCAAAGGGGATTATATGATGGTGAGATGATTAGAATGTCAACTAACTTGCATAAAAGAAAGAGTGAAGAAAGGTTTATACATTATAAGGTGATTAATAATGTGAGAGTCTTGACGAGACATGTCTTACTTACACTACAAGAAATATCAGTTATGATAGCATAAAAAAACGCTATCGTTGATTTTCGATAGCATTTTCGAAATGCTGTCGTAGCCGATGTTATTGAAAGTCCATGACTTTCCATAGCGTTTTTACAATGCTGTGTAAAATGCTATAATATGTCTCTATTGATAGCACATATATGATGCTATAAATGCTTTTTGTAACGTGAAAAAAAAACACTATTGAAAATTGGATAGTGTTTTTTATTGCGTTGGAAAAATCATTATCAAAATGTTTCAATAGCGTTTTCAATAACATTGAAAAATGCTATAAAAGATATTTTATAGCGTTTTTTATTGTGTTCGAAAAGCGTTATCAAAACGTTTCAATAGCTATTTTAATAACATTGAAAAAGTGCTATCAAAATGTTTCAATAGCGTTTTTAATAACATTGGAAAAATGTTATAAAAGACTTTTTGTAGCGTTTTTTATTGCGTTCAGAAAAGCGTTATCAAAATCATTCAATAGCTATTTTAATAACATTAAAAAATTGCTATAAACTGTTTTTTTAGCATTTTATGAATGCTGTCGTAGCAAAAAGTTCTTGAATTTTAATAGCGATTTTTGTAGAGCTATTAATAACAATATAAAAAATTGATATATTATAGCTATAGTTCACTATTATGGAAACGTTTGATGATATTGAAAAAGTATCATAAAAAATGTTATAACAATAAAAAGACATTATAAAAGACTAAATATGTTATTGAAGGCCTCTTATTTTTATTAGCATTATTCATTGTAATGGAAAAAAAGTTATAAATGCCCATTTTTACTCACAAACTTTATTGTTGATTGGCCCTCTATAACATTTTTTTGTAATAATACAAACATAACTATAATTGATCTAATAGCACCTATCCAATATTATTATTGTAAAATCAAATTATAACCATATAGATATTTATAGATAAAGTCGTAATTTGCCATACTAAGAAGGTATAATTCACATTCATCCAAATCCACAACCATAACTACAACCAAAATATTCAAATTTATAACATACAAAAAAAAAAAAAAAAGAAGAAGAAGAAGAAGAAGAAAGCATTATATGCATTCAAAGGTTTGAAATAATCATCAACACTAAGTTCCAACAAAGTCCTCAACTACTAGAACAAGTAAATTCTTAATTCAAATAAAATGACTTCATATATTTAATCCCAAATTTTTGATAGGATAAAAAAAGATGTTTAAATTGTAGCAATACCAAAAGTATCCCACATATATGTTTTCTCCACACATCAATCACCTAATAAAAAATAAAAAGAAATATCTAACTCTAACTCTAACAATAAATTAGTTAAATAACTAAATAAATACCTACTTCACAAAGTAAATAAAATTTCTTACATAGTTTGGCTTTATCCATCAGCCATGCTATAGTAGTGCCCAACATTATCAATAACAATAATGTCAGAGGTAGGTCTCCATAAGAAGAAATTTGGTATTTTCACTGTATCAACCCACACCCAAACTACATTAGGGCCACGAAGAACATGGGGAACAAGAAGTGATGGATCATTGGAAGACCATCTACCTTCAACAATGACTTCTCCTGAAACAACCCAATCTAGTAGCAAACACTTATATCGAGTGTTGGTAGTAACACTCTTTTCAACAATAATATGGTTAGAAAAATCTTAACAGTAATAATTTAAAATAATAAAAGAACAATAAAGTTACAAACGAATTTACCGTTGAAAAATTTATGATTGGAGTAGGAGTAGAAATATCTTTCGATGATGGTACTCTAACAGGATTATTCGAATTTTGTTCACTTGTTTTTTCCTATATAAACAACAATGTCAAAATGTACTATAAAACATAGTTTAAGAACTTTTAAGAGTGTTAGGATAAATTTATCTTGTCCTTCATTAAGGAAGCTACCATACTTTTCAGCTCATCTACATCTGACATTAGGTTGTTACATTTTCTTTCAGAGATGCAATGGTTTTATCTTTTTGAATTGATGTAGACACCTTCGATCAAGTCACACCAAATCCTAATCCTCTTACATAGCCTTGATCGGGACCGAAAACACTACTAATTGCATCTTCAATTATACTACTCGAAGAAGACATTCCCACATGATTTTCTTGTTCAATACTCTCCTAACACTACCACAAAACTGACAATACTTGACGCTTAAAAACTGTCAAGTATCTGTTTACTTGATGCTTTTCAATGTATCAAGTAATCCAGTGTCAAGAATTAGAGAGGTTTACTTGACAGTTTTTAAGCGTCAAGTACAATTATACTTGACAGGTAAAAAACGTCAAGTATATAAGATTACTTGACATTTTTTATGCATCAAGTAATCTAGTGTCAAGAATAAGGGTTTTTTTGTTTGACAGTTTTTACGCGTCAAGTAAATATATACTTGACAGTTTATAAACGTCAAAAATTTGTTTATTCTTACACGTTTTACATGTCAAGACTTTTTTTTTCTTTCAAATGAAAAATTGTACCATTTGAAATACTCATATAATTATATTGCACCTATTTTGAAGTCCAACATTGGTATACAACATGATCGATTGAACTATTTACATTTCTTGAATCAACCCAAACCTTCAATAAAATAACTAACAAATTGCATATATGTCATTGAACATATACTTATAGTTGGTCATTACAATATACTTACAACATAGAAACATATCATTCTATTACAAAACGAGCTATGAACATCGTTCTTAATCATAAAACACAAAGTATATGTAATAATAAGTGTTGTTCACAATTAATTATAAGTGTTGTTCACAATTAATTATAAGTGTTGTTCACAATTACAGAAATCACATCTTAAGATCTTGAAGAAATCACATCATCCTAAAATCTTGTTCACAATTGCATTATCGGTCACCAATGTATTTTTCCTGAGTGAAGTATTCAATGCACAACTCCTCCACAAGATCATGTTGTTTGCCTAAGCCTTGTTGACCTGCCAAATGTATAAGCTTATGGTTGTCTAGAGTATTTCCCCTAGAAATACAATGCAAGTGTTAGCAAAAAAATCATACTTACAGTCATTGCATCTTCCATGAAAATATTAAATTACCTTACTCAATAACTCAAACCATTACATTTGATGATGATTCAACATGTTATTCTAATAGAACAACTTTAAGTCCAAATAATTGCAACATTATGTCACCCCAATTTCACCCATACATTCATGCGCTAATACTTGTCCTAATATCCAAACTTTGTAGATTGCAGAAAAAGGAACCTAATTAACATTTTCAAAACATTTCCAGAAAAAATACAACTATGGTCATAAATGCAAAATAATAAAAATAGGTAGAGGGCAGAAGCAGCAGAACATTCTAGAAGACGTTGCCATCTTTTTTCGAAATTGACTAAATAGAAAAACAATCCAATCAATTTGCCTACAAACACATAAAACAGAAATGAGTGATAGGGATGGAGATTCAGGAAGTATTTTTACCTGAAAAAAGCATCCACATTTGGCTAGATATTTCTTTATAATAAACTTGGTTCTGCAACCACAACAAAACATGGAAAGAATAAGCCAGAATGAAAATATTGATGGAAATAAACCTTTGAAAAATAATATCATAGATATTATATGATGCTACGTTATTTCTAATTATAAATAAATATTTAAAAATAAGGTAATGCTAAAACTTTATTATATGTGGTAGTTAGATATAAACAAACAAAAGATATGAGGTTAAGTCAGAGAGAACAAAAATGAACTAAGACAAAAATGTAGAAAGAAGAATGAGAAACCAACAGCTAACAACCACAAATACTTTACTGTTGAAGGAGGCAAAGGGAAAAAAAGAAAGAAGATGAAAAAAATATTGAAGCACAAGATTTAGTATTTTACTTTTATCAATCTTACTAACTTGAATTATTTCAGAACTTTAAGATATTTAATTGATTTTGAAATAGTTCATTTCAACCAATTATCGTACTTTATTTCATTTGTTGAATACAGGACTACATTCTGAATTTTAATTTAAAAGATTTTTTCATAGTTCATAGAGATACATAATTAGAAAAAGTATGTTCTTTAAACTTTAAAGACCTACTTAATATCAATTAGAAATTCGTTTTATATGTCAGGATTTTATTATAAACACTTCACTAACTTTTAATTTAACCAAAACAAGGGAGAAAATTGTCAAAACAGATTCTACCAAACTTGGTGTGTTTCAATAGGTAACACCTCATTTTAAATCTTAAAGCATTGTGATTTAGTTAGTATATAATTCAATAATTCAAACTCACATGACAATAATCCAAGACTCTTGTTGATCAAGGTTGTAACCATTTACAATTTTATCATCTAAACGGGTAGAGTCAACCATCATAATACAAAAAAAAAAGTAAATGACCAGAGTCATAATACAAAAAACTGTATGTTTACCAGACGAGATTTGAATACATCCTCCAAAGCTGTAATGGTCCGAGGCAAGAAATCATCCTGATACATCACAACAATGCACATTGACCTTAATCACTTAATGCCAAAAGCAAATAATAAATGGAGATTTATTGCTATTGAGAGAATAAGCTCGGATCTGAAAAAATAATTAACAAAATTACACTATTATATCTTAAGTCTGCAGAGTGCAGAAGTAAAACAAAACAAACTAAATCATAAGCATATGAAATGTGCTGCTTTGCACAAGACACATTTTCATCCCATAGTCCTGAAGGATCAAACATTGAGCTTCACTTCTCTGAAAAATGTTACAGAAAATACTATGTGCCCGTTTTTTTTTAATATTAAAAACACGATAAGACATTATGTAACTTGAATAAAATCGAACAAATCTTGAAATAATACAAATCTTGCACAAATCTTGCTTTCCTTGACAGAAAATGAAAGGCACATTCATATAAAAACTTATTTAGATGTTGCCATTTCACTATCTTTCACAACCAACTTTTCCATTTTTAATTCCCCTATTTAACAAAGGGGCATAGAGTTATCAAAATCCTCTATATACATGTTCTTCACTCTATTATAAAAGCTCCAACCAGTTTTCTTTTTAATCTTCAACATCAAATTCCTCATCTATGCTTCCAAGCAAAGTCCTTTGCATTAAAGTAACATCCAATTAATGAAACAAATGAATCCACAATTCTCCTATATGTAGTTTAGTTTCCTATTTTCGCCTACACATTGATAAGTAGGGACGTGAACATAAACGTGCATCAATTGAAATATGGGTGTGCGTCTCTTTCAAAAGAGTCTAAGAATAAAACACTGAAGATTGGAGATGAAAGTGAATAATACCATACCATTGTGAATATATGCAATTAGACTTTCTAGTTTTAGACATTGGTGATGACATTTATTTGAAGGAAACTAGAAAGACAGAGTGTTCAAGTTCTCAACTACAAGGATCTATCAGAAAAACCTTTATTATTATTGAATGGTGTACAAGATAGATTTTAGGGCTCCTACCCAAACTCACCAAATCATTGGACAGTGAAAATGGCATTCGACCAGATTCTCCTTAGAAAGTGGGGCAGAGGTTGAAAGGGTTGATGGCTTGATTTGTCACATTGGCTTTTGAGGTGAATATAAAAACTTATAAGGTGGATATTGAGAAGCAGCCCATACCATACTCAGATGCAATTTCCATCTTTGGTGCATCAATGGATGAAAGTTCATCTACCTGCATTATTGGTACTCTACTAGCACAAACAATCGCTTATCGTTCAACCGCTTTCGACCTTGCATAATAAAACTCTTATTAAAAAATTCCATAATGTCTTCAAACAAAAAATCGATAAAATCGATTCTTAAATTGAATAAAATTCCATTCACAAATCTTGAAACTACACCCCTTGTTGCACCTAGAAATAATACATACCTTCAATTCATAAATGATAGCAGCAGTGCACCAACTAGCTTTTGAAGGGCCTCTTAGATCGCTAAAAAGGTGATCCCCAAAGTATATAACCTTGTCGGAAGAAACAAATACATAATGCTCAGGCTACAACATGTGAGAGCAATGTCATCCAAATAACAACAAAACATTATGCTTTTTATCAAACTACCTCAGGACCATTCCACTTGGTAATTTGAAGGAAAGACTTATGGCATCCATGGAAATAAATTTTATTTGGAAGGAATGCATCCACCTTTGTAAAAGTTAAAGTGTCCTTTTCTGTGTCATAACAACTAATATTGATGTTTTAGAGAATAAGTAGAAAGAAAACAATCAGTATCATATCTTCCATTTCTCTCTGAAAACATAGGAAAGTAAAAACTCTATATGCAATAGACAGAGGAAAATTCTGGCATATTAGCCTTAGCTATCACAACATCAAAGATTTCTCTCCAAGAATCCTTGAAACAATAGAAGCCTGATAACAAGAGAACATTTTATGCGCAAGATGATGATTACACTATACTAATTAATAAAAGTTATCATTATATTTTAAAGTTTGAAACTTCAGTGAAATAGTAAACGCCCAACGAAGATTCTCTCGATAACAACATCTGCAATAAAGCATGCCTATTAACCATAGAAAAAAAAAACTTATATAAAAATATGACTACACAGGAGAAGAAATATTGCCAGAAAACTAGAAAACTAAGCAAGACTACAGATTGTGTACAATCGCCAAAAAAGAACTCTTATTTGAGAGTAGACCAATAATGTAAACTTTCTATATGTGAAACAAGACCTTTAACTAAATTTTAGAAATTTGTATGAATATTAACTCCAAGAATCCTTGTAAACTTTCTAAATGTGAATATTAATTGAGATGTTTAGAAAGGATGCATACCTGCAATAGGTTGAAATTTCTGGCAATAATTCTACGAGTCCTTTATTTTGCGATTTTTTGTGCAGAAGTTCACTATCATGTTAGGCCGTAGGAATTTCACTTCCTAAGAAAATATTGCTATCTGAAAGTGACCTCTTCATTATAGACCTGCGATACACAATTTAGTTGTAATTGAAGTAAATAATTAAGACACCATGATTCCTATTTCCCTTAAAAAAATCATTCCAATCCCAAAGTTCAAATATACAACTTTCTTTGAATTATCGGTGAGATACATAGTAACAATATCATACTTTCACAACAATACTTTTCTATAACCATTTATCTACACCCTATTATTGATACACTACCATTCCTTTGAAATTTGTACGTTTTCTAGACTCTGTGTCACATTGTGCTGTCACTATCCCTCTAAAAATCTTGCTATCATGAACTTTTTTTTTTGTTTTTTTACCGTTTGAAAATGATTTTATTATTAGATCTGCAATTAACTAACTTCATGACAGATTATTTCATGACTGGATAGTAGTGAAAGAGCCATATAAAGGAGGTAACTAAGTTGAAACAAAAAAGACAAACGAAACAAAGCGTTGTTATGATAAAAGATGGAGAAAAACCTCCATTTATTGTGCTTGTCTGAATTCAGCAGCAATGTGTGCTTCTGAGGAGGAGGGTTTCCCAGAAATTTGCCAAAGCAAAACAAAACACTCATCAAGATCATTCCCCAAATCTTGCTCTGACGAAGTTTCTTTTCCTGGTTGTGAACCGTTCATTTGAGTCATCGAATGGGAAACTACTCAGCCTTCTTGTTCAAATATAGGCTTTGCAAGCCATTCTTAGTGAAATATAAACCTTACCGTTTGGAGCTTTGTATCGCAACTCTTCCCTGGTTTTCTTCTGAATATAGAAAAATTCTCATCCCATAGCCAATAAATGCCCTAATGCAAGCTCTTTGTCTGTGGATTTCTTGAGAGCAGCTTTCTTGTTATGAGCAATCATGTACCATTCCACTACTGCCTGAGGCACATCCTTCACAGTGAACTCCCGAGCTTTTCTGGACTTAGTCGTGGTAGGTGAATAATCGTCGTCGTCATCGTTGACATCCATATTTTGATGATGAAAAGAGAATTTGGAGGTGGTGGTGGTGGTGAATGGATGAAGAGCAGAAGCCATTAGGTCAATGTACAATGAAGAAGGGAAGAGAAGATGGTGAGAGGTGAAAGGAAAAAGGACAAGGAAAGCCCTAATTCATGAAGGTTTAGGAAATCTGAAGAAAATAATAATACCTTGATGTTTGGTGAGAAATCGTGCAACTTTGGTGAAGTTTGCGAAGAAAGATGAAGAAATCGTGTATGGGAGAAAGGATGAGGAAAAATTTGGGAGAAACAATTAGGGCTCTTTTGGAATGTAGAGGGGAAAGGGGAATTTCCGAAAAAAAAAAGAGGAAAAAGTTTTATTTTATAAATTTTAGACAAATGGGAAATTTGAGAAAAAAAAAAAAGAAAAAAATTTGTTTTTAGAAAATGGAGAAAAAAATATTCGCTTTTAGTCTGTCAAGTATTTAAAATAAAAAATAAAAAATTATGCATTTTTTCACTTTTGGTTATTCTTGACGTTTTTTTATACTTACAGTTTTTATTAAAACTGTCAAGAATATGAAAACTGCATGCTTCAAGTATTGCTAGTTTTGTAGTAGTGTATGTACACCATTCTTAAAAATGAATGCTTCATTTAAAGAAAATGTTACATTATCTGATTGTTCAATGAGACAAGAAATAAATATAAGATTCATTTTAATCTTAGGAACTATGTACAAGTTTTCTAAAAATAGGAATCTGTTTTTGAAAGACAACTTAACATCTCCAACTACACGAGCTGAAATGAAATCTCTCTTTCCAAACTTGAGGTCATTTCATCCTCCTCGAGCTGCTTAAAGGAACTAGTTTCCTGTAAAGAAGAGCAAACATGGCTAGTGGCTCCTAAATCAGGTATCCAAGCATTTTGATTATTTTTCACTAAACATGTTTCTAAGACAAGTAAATCATATTTACCTTCTTTTTTATTCTTCTTAAACATCACTTAAAGGGAGTCCATGATCTTGTTGGAATTTATGTCCTAAAACTCGTAGTTTGTAATCATATTCTATTCAATAAGTCGTTATTAATACTATAATTTTAAAGCCAATAAACTAAGGTCCCAAGGCTATTGTTATGTAAACTTGAACTTCATGTAGAGACATAAACGTGAATCAAGTTCGAGTAAATAGCCTAAATAGTCTATAGTATACGAATACGGTTGGGCGCCTTATTCGGGAGATACTATTGATGCAGCCCACTTTGTAGTTAGTACAAACGATGTGATCCAAAATCGTTCATGTAGAGACATGAAAGTGGTGGCATCCTATGTAAAGGGTTTACATAAGACTGGAACCATGAGATAGTCGCTTTTAAGTTATAACACCGTTAACTTTGGAAAACTGACTATTTCGTTTATAGATATCCAATGTAACTTAATCTTAATCCTGAGCTAACTATAAACTTCTGTTCACACGAAATTATCCTTAGATCTGTATAGGTGAGGGCAGCTCAATAGCGCTGGCCCAATAAGCCTTCCATTTCAGGGGTAAGATCGGGTGGATAGCTAGGGACATAGGGTGCAAGACGGAATTCACTCCTACCCACTCTAGGGTTAGTAGATAGGTTGTTCCCTTGAGGACTGAATCCAGGTCTTGAACAAGGGGCCCCCACCCTCTCATTGGCCCGAGAGGGATTCGGTTTAAAGGTTGGACCTTAAACCAATTGTTCAATAGTGGATCAGTGCGATTTAAGGAAAAAAGATATAATCTCGGGGGTAAAACGGTACTTTGACCCAGCCGAGATTATGAACAACCTATGAAGGATTAACTTACTTATCATGGTCATATCACATGGACACAAATATATCTATAGTGAGAGGAGTGCAACTACGGGACTCTAGTGGAATGACCCGTTAGTTAACGAAGGTTGATTAACTCGGTCTAAAGAGTTTAGCCAGTTAATCTCGGATCGTTGGAGCCCATGATCTATAGGTCCATTAGGTTCCCCCGCTAGCTCATAAGGAATCAACTTAGAACATTATGATGAAATAATTTGAATTGTTTAAAATAGGTAAAGAGAGAGAAACCGATAAATATATTTGATATAGTCATCGGTTATAACTTAAGTAGAGCTTCATGTTTAAATATGATTTAAATATCAATATGGAATCATATTTGAAAGCTCGGAATTGATGAAAAAGGTCAAAGATGTAAAAAGTCAAAATGTTGACTTTTGACTTTGAAAAATAAAACTTTGACCGACTTTATATTCAAATATGATTTGAATTTTGAAAAAATGAATGCGGATTCATACTCGGGAGATTGAAATTAGTCAAGAGGGATAAAATAGTAAAAAGTCAAAATGTTGACTTTTTGACTTTTTAAATATCAAATTATCATTTTACCTTTGGAAGAATATTGCATGTAAATAACAAATGGCTTCATGCATGTGAGACACCTACTTGGTAATATGCCAAGTGTGGAGAGTGGAAGCTCACTACATGCAAATTTTGCATGTAGTTTGCTTATAAAAGGAATGGATTGGAAATAAAAAAGGGTTGGTTGTTTTTTTGTTGAAAAATTGATTTTGTAATTTGGAATTGCAAAATCAAACCAATTTTCCTTTTACTCTCCAAAAAGTTCTCTCCACAAATTCTTCCTCCTAAATCCATCTCTCTCTCTCTATTTTTCTCTACCGTTCGAGTCCCACAACTCGGTTCTAAGTCAGGAGATTAGCGGGTCAACACTAGTGGTAGTCCCGGTTTTGATTTCGTGAGGAGATCGTGAAGAGCAAGTGAGAAGATTGCGATAATAGAAAAGCATCAAGGGTGAGTTTTTCTATTAACCCTAGTTTGTTTCTCTTTAGGGTTGTGATGCATGTTTACCACTAAAGTGTTTAGTTGTAATTAGAGTAAATTTTGATCCTAATTCTGCTGCGCATGTCTACCGTTTCCATCAGATCTCACGTGCAATGATCATGCTTTCGTGTTTCTTGCTTACTATGTCAGACATACAGGACAAGAGATAGATGTGGGCCTTGTCATTGGCCTTTGTCCAACGATTCTATGCATCCCTGACATTCTGAGACGCGTTTCCATAAGACAAAGCATAGATCATCATTAACCAGAATCATATTTAGGCTTGATTTCCACGTCGCATAATTTTTAACAGTCAATTTTTCGATTTTAAGCCGTTGAATAAATAAAGAAGACATGCTGAAATTTCAAACAATGGACCATATTAGTTATCTTTGTCTTAACCCATTATATAAAATAATCCAATCAATTCAGCAAAAATAAGCAATCAAAGAAACTTAATCAAACAAATGCTTTAGTTTTTGTTACGATGCTTCAGAAGTTTAGAGCAACAGCCACCGAAGGGTGATCAGCTACTCCTCTTCTGAATTAAGACAATCTCAACTAATAACTAATACTAGAATAACTCATATTCTTATAGTTTTTAGCTATCGTTGTTCGGTCAAGATCATTAACTAACATAATTCATCCCCTGAGTGTAACCCTACATTTTCAGATCCTAGAGGTATGCTTTAACAGCCTACCGAAAAGAAAGACAACTATTGAAGATTAACCTAAGAAACCCTATCTATTTCTGAAGTTTGCATTGTTCTAACTTCTATAATCAGGCCTTCCGAAGAGATGGTCCACTACTACAAAACTGGCAATACTTGACGCTTTTTAGCTGTCAAGTATTTGTTTGCTTGATGCTTTTCAATGTGTCAAGTAATCCAGTGTCAAGAATAAAGGAAGTTTACTTGACAGTTTTTAAGCGTCAAGTACCATTATACTTGATAGGTAAAAAGCATCAAGTATATGAGATTACTTGACGCTTTTTACACGTCAAGTAATACAGTGTCAAGAATAAGGGATATTTTTTTTATATAGTTTTCACGCGTCAAGTAAAATTATACTTGACATTTTCTACATGTCAAGAATTTGTTTCCTCTTGACACGCTTTGCATGTCAAGGTTTTTTTTAAAAAAATTTAAATAAAAAATTATATATTTTAAAATATCCACATAATTTATCGTGCACCTATTTTGAAGTTCAACAATGACGAACATAAAGTAAAGCAATAGAATACACAAATGTGTTAAACTACACATTCAATGAACAATTGAATCAACTCAAACTTTTCATCAAATAACTAATTATATTTTAACAAATTGCATATATATATCAATGAACCATACATATAGTTGGTTATTACATACTTAATTACAACATATATGTGCACCCCAAACTTCTAACAATAGCCTAAACTTTCCATGTATGTGTAGCCTAAAGGTGTACCATATCAAAACTTGTCTTTCACATATATCTAGTATCAATAAAACTTGTCTATCTAACTTAAAATATAATCACCATAATCACATGTAGCCATACAAGAAATAAGCAAGCTCCATTCACACTTCATCTAACTCGAATTGACTATATAAGCTCCTTGTATCAATCTGATATGAAGTTAGAACATAACATAGGATTAAAAAAAAATCAATTGAATAGTTCAATAGGATGGAAAAATTTAAAGCGCAAGAGTTTGGAACACATAAGCAAGCAAATTTAAAGTACCTAAGAATGTCAAGCACCCAAAAAATGAAATTTACATGTTCGTAGGTAAGTCCTAAGTATTCTAGAAAACTTCCAGTAGTGTTAAAATGATAATTGATGTTAACATGATGAACTTTTGTCTGTTGCGTGTTGTTCCAACTCATTTCATACACAACTGAATGCAACAAACATTTTGTTAAAATATTAAAAATAATGAAGGAAAGTTTACCGATGATGAAGGAAAGTTTACCGATGATGACACCACAATGCATTCATATGGCTCCTTGCCTGTCAAAATCTTCCACATTGCAATACCAAATGAGAAAACATCAACCTATTAAAAAGAAAAATGAATAAATAAAAAATAGAATTATATTATCTTTTAAGAATCTAAAAGTATGCCTTTTAGTTTTCCTCCAAAATAGCAACATTTACACAACTTGATTTAGTTGAAAGGAAATAAAGATCTTCATTTTTTTGGATACCATCTCAGAGACCTTAGAATTGGTACTGTCTAACAATTTTGGTGCCATCCATGGAAGAGTTCCATGCCCACCTCCAAAAACAAGTGTATTCATACTATATTTTGAAAAAATAAAACATACAACTTTTACTTTGAAACTGCATGCACAATTTTGTAATTTTCTAAGAAAACTTTCACATTATATTCACCAATATCTTAAGAAGCTATTGAGCACAAGAATTAGTTATATATTTAAAAAGCTCACATTTCAAATTATGTTGAACTCACCAGTCGTTCTTGCTCTGAAAAACTGCCTGAGAAGCAACATTTTTTTTTTTTATTAATAGCAACATCTGTTCCCCTCCATTTTCCATGAAGAATGATACCAAATGTCCCAAATCTCAACTCTTATAGTTCTTTAAGATTTGCATCTTTTATTATTTGCATATCAGCGTATGAATCGATCAATAAAACAATGTGTGAACTTTAGCTTTTGTGACTAAGGAAATATTCCAGTCAATCCGCTTCAATGACTGCAATGATCATCTTTATGCTATATTTACAAATTCTTATTAACATCTTTTCGTGGAGTTACTAAGAACAAATGAAGTACACATGTGAGAAAAATGCTCAATATCAGTACTACAACAACTTCATTTAGTGAATTTACAAAGTTAGGAGAACCTTAAATGGACAGATATATTTTAAAAAGTTGGAGGTAACTTAAGTGGATGAAAGAGTTCAAGATATGTCATATATGAGAATTAAATCTATATGAAAAGGTATGTATGTTACGATAAAAAGAAGCTTTGAACTTGCAAGTCGTAGATGCTAGCTTCAATTTCAGTTATTACTGCCTCACTCATAGACTCGTCCCTTGAACTAAGAATACTATCGACATTCTAAAAAAGGACAATCGTGCTAAACATTAATGAACTAGAATATTACCACAAAAATTGAAATTCACAGGAAAAGTTTACCTCATGGTCAGTTTCTAAACTAGAACTCAGAGCATAATTTCCTCTTGAAGATGGAAATTCATCGCTGGCCTCATTTCCAAGTATACAAATTTTTGTCTACAACAGTAAGGGGTTGAGAAAAATAAGAAATCCTAACAACCTCTATAGGTAGATACAACCAGATATTATAGAAGAATTCTATTTTTTAAGCATGGAACATAACATACCATATTTCAGCTCCTCTTATACTGATAATGGTTGAAACTAGTTGTGACCATAGGACATATCCTATACCTTGAAAAGGATGCAACAATTTGACATTTGCTTGTAATAATAATTAAACAAAAAAGAAAAAAAAGATAGTAATTTCCAACATGTTCATAAACATACTTCTGGTAAGCAGCTCGACCCATCATTACACCATGAGCTCTTAGTCTTATAGCAGCATTAGCCTATGTAAATTAATTCAAAATGAATAAACATTAATTTGTGATGTAGAAAATCTACCAAATGCATGCTGCTAATTTACCAAAAGTTTTGTAAACCTTAAGCTTCAACCCTATAAACACTAAGTATTTAAACATAGAGTCGATCAAACCTGGAAAGCAATTAACGTCAACACCTAGGTGTTGACACATCAAAATAACCTCTTCTGCTTCCAAAAATGAGAAAATATAGATAGTAATTAAGTGCATCCATGTTCCATCCCACCTACAGGCGCCAAATTCAAGAAAGGAAAGCAAAATAAAGAAGCTTGAAACAACTCATAGTCTAATTGAATAAGAGAACATAAATAGGCAAAATTCAACAACATACATACTGGAATTAAATGAGAGCAATTAAGGAAAGAAAAATAGCAAAACGAATTCAAAAGGTCAAATCACACACCTCTTACAGAACAGAACAAGAGATACAAATGATAAAGCGCATTGAAGATATCAAATAGAAACATAAAAAAAATGAAAAGAAATCAAAAGGCAGTAAAAGCTCCAATGAAGTCAGAGTTATAGAAACAAGGGAAGCAAAATAATGATGAAAGCAACAAAATCCATAGAATTAAAAGAAGATGCATACCGTGAAGAAGCAGCAAAGGAGGAGGAGAAGGAAGAAGATGAAGATGATGAAGAAGTCAAAGGAAAGAAGAAATGAAAAATAAAAAATAATGAAAGATATCATAATACTAAGCACAGAGCCATCGGCACCTAAAACACAATCAAAGCTATAGAGAAAATCTTCAATAATTTTCATTTTTCTAAAAAAAAGAAGAAAAAAATTCCAATCCAATGCGTGAAGCAATTTCATAAATGGGTAACAATAATTCAAATTAAGCAATCAAAACTTGAAATTCATGAAAAAAAGGTTTGTAATCAAAGAACTCACCGATTGTAGGAATAGTTGTGACAATTTCTCTGAGCTTGAGCTTGTACAAGATGGTGGTCTTTCCAGCAGCATCAAGACCAACCATCAAAATATGCATCTCCTTCTTGGTAAAAAGCCTACTGAAGAGCTTGGTGAAGGTCAATCCCATTTCTCCTTTCCCTTAGCCGGCTATTTCAATTTGTGTAAGAAGCTGAGACGAAACAAAAAGAAACCCACAAAAGTAATCAAATCAAGCAGTCTAACAAACAACAAAGACACCGAAAGAGAACAAGAAATCGGGAAAAGATGAAGAAATAACAATTAGAAGAATGGTAAAATCGAAATCCCTATCACATAATCCTTAAAAAATGAAAAGAGATTGAAGAGATTATAGAAGCGATAAGAAAAGAGAAGGGATGAATTGAAAGAAGATATGAAAAGTGAAGAGAGATTTGGATGGCCGTCTGGAGCTTTTGGTGAAGACGGTGAGAAGGTGTGTCAAAGCTTGGGCGTGGTGGGAGATTTGAGCGAAGAAGGTGAAGAAATCATGGAGCTTTCATTCGGTGAAGTTTGCAAAGAAGATGAAGAAATGGTAGATGGGAGAAAGAATGAGGAAAAATTAGGTGAAACAAATGAGGGCTTTTTTAGAATTTGGGGGGGAAAGGAAATTTTGGGGAAAGAAAGAGAGAATTTTATTTTAGAAATTGGAGAAAAATAAAAAATTTGAGAAAAAAGAGAAAAAAATTTGTTTCTAGAAAATGGAGAAAAAACATATTACTTGACCCATAAAAAATGTCAAGTAATTAAAATTAATCTTGAAGCTTTTAATCTATCAAGTATTTAAAATAAAAAATAAAAAATAATGCATCTTTTCACTTTTGATTATTCTTGACGGTTTTTTTCTACATTACAGTTATGATTAAAACTGTCAAGAATATCAAAGCTGCAAGCGTCAAGTATTTCCAGTTTTGTAATAGTGGTCGTTCTAGGACGACACGCAGGCGGATCATAGAAACTCACGGTGCAACCTAATGGAGGAGATCGTAGGATACGTTGACACGTGTCCTTCTCCCACTTACTATGAACATTTCCCCTTCACCATGTTATTGACCCATACAAACACTTTTTGAAGGGAGGCTACTCCCAGAGCGACACGAAGCCGAGTATGGATCTCACGTGTGAACTCTGGCATCAGCACTGACAATCTTAGAAGAATAGAAGTTTTCCATCGAAAAGCTGCCTATAAAAGCACTTTATTCCCAAACAAAGAAGGAAGGTCTGAATGGGCCAAAAAGTGCCTGGACGGGCCACAAGAGGTCTGTACATACCACAAAGAGAGCATGTAGCTGGAGTGGAGACGAAGGCTATTTCCTTCTGTCCTCTACCTTGTAACATTGTTTCATTGCCTTGTCATCTATTTTTGTATTCTTTGTAGTTTGTATTGTGTATATTGTGCATTGGCCTATGACATGTATTCTTTGTATTTGTCATACTTACATAACTTTTCAATTCAACATTCCTTTGCTTTCCACCAGTCAACGTGTTATTTGTAGCTTAGGTAGATGATAAGTTCTTGATAAAAAGAGTTGCTTGTAAGTCTTATTGCCTTAGTTGATCTTTTTGCATCGCTTGGCCAGTGTTAGTTGTCAACTACCCGAAAGGAAAAGTAGCTAGAACCTAATTAACGCGTGCAAGGAGGAGTTCCATCTCCCATCGCGAGATTATTTCCAACATTTGTATCCCAATATGAGAACAAGTGTGGACAGTGGGTACCAAAAGGTAGTAGTCCTTAATAGCGAAATACTATATGGTTCATAAGTAGTTCCCTCTAGATATAACTCACCAATTCGTATTTAGTCATACGGATCTCCGAAAGTAACAATGTGTGGCATATAATGACTTCGAGAGAACCATGCCTTAATCATAAGTATGGTTAGTGGGTTATATCGCATCAAGGTCATCCCATCACCTATATGCGTGGTAATATGCAGACATTCCTGCCTTCATTTCTCTGTTACAAGTTAGATAGCATTACCATGCCATTTTCTTATCCCCTTTTATAGACTCTCGCCTCTTAGTTTAACAATTCTTACATTCCACAATTCTTACAATTTCTTATCCCCTTTTTATACCCTTAGTGTGAGAATGATTCGGGATCCTTGATGAAAGGAATGTTTGGTAACTAATGTGTGTTTATGCGAGATGAAGCATTTGTCTGAAATGTTATATGAAAAGATGAATTTATGTGATTTGATATGTTTGGCGAAATGATGTTTACAAAAGGTATTTTGCAAAAAGGTTTTCTTAAAACCTCACCGAGTCATATATACTTACGTTTTTAAATTCCACTTTCAAGAAATCAGGCGTTAAGGCCAAGTAGAGAAGAAGTGAAGGGTTTGCTAGGCAAGAAAAGCTGCCAGACATTTTACTTTCTAAGCTTAAGAGTTGTACTTTTGTATTTTGTATTATGTGTTGTAGAACACCTTATTTTTTAAAAGTTAAAAAAAGTTTTAGATTGGTTTACTTCTCTTGTGTTAAGTTGTTTTATCGCCTAAAGTATGACTATAGTTTAAGTTACAAAAAGAAGCCAGGTGATTAAGCAAAGTTTATGGACCTCAAGACTGAGTGTTTTAGCGTTTAACATGTCAAGATACTTAAGTCACGTCGCGTCTCACAAGACAAGCTAGTAGGACTACGGGACGGGGTGTGACAAACATGATGGATTGAAAAGGTATAAAAATGCAATATATTCAAGAATATAAGCCTTAGACTACTACACAATATGAGCATATACATTGCAAAAAAGTATACAAATGGAAAGTAAAGAAATGAACATTACAAGTTAGGGAAAATAGGTGATGAAATCTTCTTTACTTGGACTCTAAGCTTTCACTTACAGACTGACCGGAGAAGAAGAAGATAGACTTTTACAAACGGAGGAAAGGCTCATTTCCGCCGCTCTCTAGGGTTTAGCTTATTTAAGCTCTTCTTTGTCTTGGTAGGGAAGGGATCCTTTTAATTTATATGCAACTTTCGGCGGGAAACTTCTATTCTTCTCAACATGTCAACGTCGAATGCAGCCTTTGTCAAGTCACATCAACTCCAACTACCATTCTTGTCTTCTAGTGAACCTTTCTCGCGTGATGACGTAGATCCTCATCTAGAGATTGTACTTGCCAAACGGGTTCTTCTCGCGTAGCCTTTATGCGAGTTCATCTCTGATTCACTAGTTTCTTCTTTTGTTCCTATTCATGCGTTAAGACACTGAAAACAAGGTAAAACAACATGGAGACTTATGTAGAATGTATTTCCAAATACTTATGAATTTACAACAGAAGCTACGCGTTTTGATACATTTACTACGCGTTTTGGTCCCATTATTCTATTTAAAAGGCTATAATCACTTGTATTTCTACAAGTTATCACACCCCCAAATTTAGAATAATGCTTGTCCTCAAGCATCACTTTGTATCACTACTTGTCCCAAGCACAATTCCTCCTTCAAGACTCACCTACCTCCTTGCATTTTTAAACTTCTCAAAATGTGATCTAGTTTTATTGATTATTTAGAGTTTACTCTCATCGCGTACTTCTCACTATAAAAATATTTCTAGGTTCAAAACGTGGCAAGCTTAATACTCAAAATATCCTTGTTCATTCCCCACAAAAATCTTATTTTCAAATTTTAGAAATGGCTAAAGTTTCCATAGAGTTTTGAATCCTTTTAGAAAAGAATGCTTTTTATTTTCTTATTTACTTGGCATTTGGTTGAGTGAGAAATCATAGGCACTCTATGAGTTTGTTCATCTCCCCAACTATAATTTGTATCGCCTCTTATTACTTAACTTTCAAACTTTACTTTGAAGCTTTGCTTCTTATTTTTGGCGAGATGAGGCAACATTATTTGAATATTGGGAAATGTATAACTAAAAAAATATAAAATCTAAAAAATAAAGGTTAATTTACTTAGAACAAAATGCAAAAATATTTAGGTCCCGTATAATAAAAGAAAAACTCATGAAGTCACCATTGTTTTTTCATAAATTTCAAATTTTCCCTTGTTGGTCTTGAATTTCTCGGGACAAGTATTAAATTCATGCGCATCTTCTTCATATTATTGCTTCTCCTTTTTCATATTCTCATTTCTTATTGTTTGTGATTTCTTCATCTCCTCTTCTAGAATTTCTTCCTTGTTCGTCATCTCTCATCTTCTTCTTTTTTCACTACACGATCGTATACCAAAATCAAAATTATCAGTCGCCTATTCCAGATAGACAAGGATAAATTACAATCACTATATATCTCAAAAAGATAAGTGATAGATCTAAATGATTGTATACCAATATATACACGATCTTGGTACAAGATCATGTACCAAGATTGTATAGATATTAGTACACCATCAGTCGATCTTTTAGACTATATTATACGATCATTTAAATTAGAAGCTTTTTCACGCACATGTGTGATTGATTAATCACATAGTATTTTTGTTATTTCACGTTGTGGACTTGTGAACTTTTTCCTTTTTTTAAAATTGTTCTATACGGTATAAATATTTTTGCGTTTTGTTCTATTTTTTAAAAAACTCCAAAAATAAACGTGTGGTAAAAATAGGAACAACTGAAATACATAAATCAAGAAAATATAATGTTAAAACAAATTATATAAATAAAAGGAAAATTGTCAAAAATAGAACATTTGACAACATATTTACACTTTATAGAAAAATCAAGTATTGAATTTTGTCTTTCAGTGGTTTGTTTTATGAAATATAAATAGTTTGTCAACTTTTTCTATTTTTGAGATAAAAAGAACTCTAAATGAAATAAATTATAAAAATTTAAGAAATTAAGAAAATAGAAAATCTAAAAAAACTCCACATTCTCCCATTTATTTGGAAATTTACACAATATGTGTATCTTACAAACTCTACCAAATGTCACCATTTAGAGGCAATTTGGAAAGCATGAGGTCAATTACATAGCTACTAAGAGTCCATTTGATAACGTTCTCATTTCCTATTTTCTTTTCTTGTTCTTTGTTTCTTGTTTTTTTATTTCTTTTTTTATAACAAGAAATGAGAAATGACACTATGTTTAATAACTATTCCCACATTCTATTTCTTGAACAAAAAAAACATAAACTGTTTGATAATAATTTATTGTTTCTCATTTCTTGTGTTATTGGCCCCTCCCGAAGCGGCATCGAGTGAGTTCCTAATCGATGGCAACAATCCCAAGTAAAAATATTGCACAATGCCCCCTTCAGTCAATTGATTATAAGACAACCTAACACAAATCTTCTAATCTAAAAATCACCTTAAAAATAGAAAATTTGTATGCTATTAAAAATTCTAAAAAATTCACGTTAAAATTTTCATGTTTATTTTAGATTTTATTATATTTATCCTCTACTCTAAAGATCACCTTAAAAAAATAAAAGAACTATATACTATTAAAAATTCTAAAAAAATTCACATTGAAATTTAAAAGAGTATAAAAAATCTTAAAGAGGATGTAAAAGAATGGGTTAAATTTAGAGAATAAAAAAAAGGGTTTTCAAAGAATAGAAGAAAACGCGAAAATATTTACTAGAACAATTTTGAAAAAGAAAAAAGTTCACAAGTCCATAACGTAAAATAACAAAAATACCTGCGATTAATCGGTCAAAAAGACGATCTTGTGCCCAATGTAAACGATCTTGTATCTAATCTAAATGATCTTGTACCCAATCTAAATAATCTTGTACCCAATCTAATCGATTTAATATGAACAATCTTGTATTAAATCTAAACGATCTTGGTATACAATCTTGTACCAAATCTAACGATAGTGTATTGGAAAAAGAAGAAGAAAAAAGGACATAATACTTGGTAAATAACTGATATTGTATATGATAAAGATGTGGCTAAAGATGAGAGATGTATTGAAAAAAGAATAAGGACACAATGTGTATTGAAAAAATAATAAAAAAAAAAATATTGTATTTATGATAAAGATGACGCACAAGATGAGATAGGACGAAAAATAAATAAATTTTGAAAAAGGAAATGAAAAAATTTTGGAAGGGCAAATATAAAATTTATGAAAAAATTAAGTCAAGTTATTTAAGTTTCATGATTTTTTTTTTGTTATACGGACCATAAATATTTTCAATTTTGTCCTATGTAAATTAAGCAACAACAAATAGGGAAATAAGAATATTTTAGGATGAGTTATCATATTTATTTATTTAGTTTAAAACATGTACTAATGCATTTGTAGTGACTATTCTTGCTTATGAGGTTAGACAATTTTGCCAAAAGAATTCAACCGTTTCACAATTTTTATTTTGTAAATGCACAGGTTTGATTTATAATAATTTTACTATTTTTCTTGTTTTTGTACTTTTTTATCTCTTTTAATTTGTTTTAAATACACGGTAATTCATGCCTTTATATAATTTTTAAATACACGGTATTTTTTTAAGAGAATGAATTTATTTTCTTAATCACTACATATTTTAAGGAAAAGTATTTCAAATGGATTGCTGAAAATATTTACTGAAAATAGTTACAAAAATACTATCAAAATGTGATAAATATTCTAATAGATTGTTTAAATGTTAATTTATATAAATGTAATAAAACTCCTTTCACTCCTTTCACTCTAATACTATCAAATTCCATATTTTAACGGTTGAAATTTATGTTCTAAAACTCATACATTGTAAATATAATTCATTAACTGTTGTTATAAAGTGTTTTTTTTTTTTGTAATAATTGTTATTAATTATATTATTAGTCTTGTCTTAATTACCCAAATCCAATAAACTAACATCCTAAGTTGTTTAATGAGTCTTGAATAATATGTAGAGATATACAAGGATCAATGTTGAGATCAGCTTAAAGAGTCTATAGTATAGAGCTAAGGCTGGGTACCTTATCCTAGTAACACTATGGATATAGGTAACTTTGTATTTGATACAAACACAATGATCCAACGTGTTCATGTAGTTGACATGCGAGTGAAGGTATCATATGCAATGAGATTGCATAAGACCAGACCGCGAAATAGTAACCACTAGATGTAACTCCTTTAACTAGTTAGGTTTCTATTTTATTAGGATGCCTAGGTAACTTAGTCTGAATCTTAAGTGTGTTATGAACTCTTGTTCGTAAGAGATTGTCTTTTGATTTGTACGGGTGAGAGTGGCCAGATCGTCGACTTAATAAGCTTATCATTTTGGGAACAAGTCCGAGTGGGGAGTTGGAAACATAATTACATAATATGGAATTCACTCATTCCCTATTTTAGTGTCTCTAGGACTTGAACAAATGACCCTACCCTCTCTATGGCACGAGAGGGGTTTCTGTTTATTGGTAGGATCATAGACAGGTTGTTTATTAGAGGAGCACTAGTATTTAAGGATGGTAACCTAGGGGTAAAACGGTAATTTGACCCAAGTGGTGTTACGAACACTTGTGAAGAACTAACTTACTGTTATTAATCTATATTCGTGGACACATAAATATATTTACAGTAAAAAGAGCTCAATTGCGAGTATTTAGCGGAGTGTACACACAGTTAACGGATATTGATTAATGTGGATAATGAGTTTAGTCAATTAATCTCGAATCGTTGTAGCATCTGATCTGTAGGTCCATTAGGTCCTTTTCCTAGATTGTAAAAGGTAATGAGATTTATTTATATGAGTTATAATTTAAAATGTTTAAATTTACTTTGGGAATTACTATATTGTATAGTGATACATTTTAATATAAAGTTTATCAAACCTTATTGTATATATTTAATTTTGGATATGATTCAAAATTAATTTATGAGAGATAAAATATTTGAGTGAGTTCAAATACTAATTTAATGTGAATTGGATTCATATTAAATTTATTGGTTTTGAGAGAAAGTTATATGTGAATATGATTCAAATTTAGTTTAAGTTAAATATAAGATATTTAATTTAGATATTAATTAATTGGAGAATTAATTAATAGTTTAGTTTTATTTTATTTAATTAAATTAATATAAAACTATAAGATATTTGAGAGATATTCATTAAATAAGATTTAAATGAAATATTAATTAAATATGATTAATTAATTATTAACTAATTGATTTGAAATTTCTACTAATTTAATGTTTTTTAAATTTATAGAATATGATGATTCTCTCCAACTCCCTTTCCTACTCAAAGAAGAAAAGAGAGTTATAAGTATCTAGAAGAAAACATTTTTCTTTAATGAATTAATTAAGAAGAAAAAAATTTAATTTATTCTTTGCAAAAAGAAAATTGTTTCTCTTTAAACATTTTTCTCCAATTGGTCACACAAATCAATCTCATCCCAGAAGATAGAAAGGTCTACGATGGGTGGTGTCCCAATTTGGAAATTACTTTGTAGATTTAGAGACATAAACAAGTAAGTCTTTCCTTCTCTAATCTATAATTAGAAAACATGCTTAGTCTTTAAGTCTTAATAAGAAAACTAGTTTATTAATTATTTTGCCAATGTACTAGTATTTTGGGATTCTCAAATTAATTTGAGAAATGATTCTGTAAAATCTTCCGCTGTCATGGGCTTTTATCCTTCATTTACGACTTGTATAACAAATAAGAAAAGTCCATGAAGTTCAATTTTTTTTTTTTATAAATTCCATATATGTCCTATTTGGTTTTGAATATTGCGAGATGAGTTATGTATTTCTTCACTTTTTCTTCTTTGCGATTTGTTCATCTTGTTTGTGATTTAGTCATCTCTTCTTCCCGATTTTCTTTTTTTGACATTTAAAGTATAAGATCCGATTGTTTAAATCTCCTATTTCATCTTCGTCATCTTTCAATAAGAATTCTAAATTGTTTAGAAGATTAGTAAAAAATGTTAACAAAGAACTAAGTACTGTTGCATTTCTAAATGATTTTGAACCAAAATCTAGGCGATCGTGTAAATTGTATTATACGATCGTTAGATTTGAAGTTTTTCGCAATTATTTACATTGGACTACACGATTGCTTACGATATCCAACATGATCAATTACCATGGTCAACACGATCGTTTTAAGTATATTATTTTACTGCACGATTGTCTATCTTTGTATTGTGATTAGATTATATTATATGATCGTTTATGTCTAAAACTTTTTTTTGTCATTGTTTAGAGTTTATTATTCGATCGTTTAAATTTAAATCATTTTCTCCATCGTTTAAAATGAATTACACGATCGTGTATCATGATTTGAACTATAAGAAAATTACTTGTGTGCGTATGATCGATTAATTGCGCGTTGATTGGAGTATTTTTAGTATTCACATTTTGGACTTGTGGGCTTTTCCTTTTTCAAAATGGTTCTATACACTTCAAATATTTTATTGGTTTGTTATATTTATGAAAAAGCTCATTCATCAATCATTCTTTTATCCTAGATAGATAAAGATAGAACAATATCACTACCTATTCCGGATAGATAAGTGATATATTCAAATAATCTTTTACAAAAATCTAAACGAACATGTTCCAATATCTAAACGATCTTTTAAATTATATTAGCGGGATATTTTTGGTATTTGCCTATGGAGTTTTTCTTTTTTAAAATTATTCTATATTTTATTGGTTATTATATTTTTTAAAATACCAAATTATTTATTTATTTATTTTACTATATTGAAAATAACCATATTAAATTATAATCTAACTCATCAAATACTTAAGTTAAAAGTTAAAAAATTTCTACCCATTGGTTATGTGATTAAACAATCAATTAATTTATTAAATATTTATTAGGTGACCATCAAATCGTAAAGCAGTCCTTGGGTAACAAGCACTGAAATATTTTCCATTACTAGAAATTATCTGAAAGCCAACAGTGTGGAAAAAACAAATAAAAAGATAGAGGAAAAGAAATCAGAATTCAAGTCCCAAAATATTAATTCCTTCTTCTTCTCGTACTTGTTCCTACCAGAAAGTGAAACACAGTCAAGGGAAGACTCGAAAGACTTACAAGTCTTGGAGACCAACAACACCAAGAACACAAAGAGAAGCCATAATCAATCCTCCAACAAAACCACTCTCATCAGGTTGGTCTCTTTTTGTTCTTCTTTTCTATCCTCTTCTCTCAAACCCTCTCTCCCTCTCTCTGCTTTTTAGGGTTTCTCTCTCTTCCATGCCACCATGAAGTCTTCTTCTTCCACCGCCTCCCGCCCACCGGATTCTTCCTTCCGAAGCATTCGACCCTCCAACTTACATTACCTGCCGCGTTCTCCCAATGCCTCTGACTTTCCTTCTAAGTTTTCCGCCCAACAAAATTGCCCAAACCGCGCCAATTTCGCTATTGACCTTGTCTTGGAGCATCGCACCCTTTCCAAGTGTTCTGTTGAGCTTTTAATCGCTAAATGTATCTCGAAGCCGGATAATTATATTATCCCTCAGGTTGGTTCTGTTGCTGCCTTTTTGTTTTTCAAGCAGTGGGTTTCTGCGCTCGAGTATATGGTTGGCCTCTGGGAATTGCGCCTCAATGGCTTTCATGATTTCACTCCTATTCTCAAACCTAGGATCAATTTGCCCTCTGATGTTGACGAACTCCACGAACGTCTTCGGAACCTCTTTGCTGAACGTATCAAGCGTCTCATGGATGGCGACAAGGTCCGACATTGGCAAAAAAAATACGATCTTGTTATGGTTGAGATTGATCGGATTTCTGATACACTTCGGAGGCCTCTTCGTATAGACGCTGCTTTTAAACTCAATGAAAAGAAGAAGGGGCTTCTTGTTGAGAAGGAATCAATAATGAGGAAGATGGAAGAATTTCACTCTGCCATGCGTTACATTCTGGATCATGTGGAAGGAAAGAAACTGGAAACATCAGATAGCCATGGCATGGGGATTTTTACATTTGATGGGACAATTAACTGGAACCGGATTCATAGCTTGATTTTGAGAGAATGCCGCAGACTTGAGGATGGTTTGCCCATGTATTCTTGCCGCCAGGAAATCCTTCGACAAATTCAGTATCAACAGGTCCCTCTTTCTTCTTCAGCTCTCGATTTTATTTTCGCCTTGAAATTTTCATTCTATCTACTTGTTTGATTGTGGTTAGTTGTTGGAGGTAGAAACCTATAGTTTATCAAGCCTGTTAACATTGCACACGCATATGGAAACGTTATTTCTGAAAAAAAAAAACCTCCTTTGGGACTGTGATTAATACATCGGTTCTTTAAAAAATATGTTAATCGTGCAAAAGTCACAATAACAAGCCTTTTGCATCAATTGTAGACAAACAGTTTGGAAAATAGTTTTATTCTCTACATGAAATAATTTAAGAAACGACACAGCTCATCCTCCACTGGAGACGCACTTTTTCTCGATGCATTTGCAGTGTATTGATTTAATTTTTCCAGTCAGCTAATGAACTTGTCTCTTGATGTTATGAACTCTTTGAAATGGTCTAACATTGTCCAACTTTCATAAACAAGGGGTTGGCACTGGCAGGCAAATGTTTGGAACTTCCTGGATTACAATAATCTTTTCAAATTTGTTTTCTACATGGACTCGGAGTGATGAAGTTTGTCTAATTGTTCTTTCATTCACATTTCATATAAGTTTGCTTTTCAATTAACTTCTAAATCTTATTTAATCTATTCACGACTGTAATAACTTAGTTATGTATAATTTTTTATGTAGGTAATGGTATTGATTGGAGAGACTGGTTCAGGAAAGAGCACACAGTTGGTTCAATTTCTGGCTGATTCAGGACTTTCGGGTTCTAAGTCAATTGTGTGTACACAGCCTCGCAAGATATCTGCTGTCTCGCTTGCTCATCGGGTGAGCGAAGAAAGCCGTGGGTGTTATGATGATGATGATTATATGAGCTGTTATCCATCCTTTTCATCTGCTCAACAATTCAATTCTAAGATAATATACATGACGGACCACTGTTTACTGCAGCACTACATGAATGATAAGAAGCTTTCTGATGTTTCTTACATTATAATTGATGAGGCTCACGAAAGAAGTTTGAGTACTGATCTCCTTTTGGCGTTACTCAAGAGTTTACTCATGGTGAGAATTGACTTGCATCTTATTATTATGTCTGCAACAGCCAATGCAGACCAACTATCAAAGTACTTTTTTAGGTGTGGCATCTTTCGTGTTCCGGGAAGGAGCTTTCCTGTTGATATTAAATATGTTCCTTCTTCCAATGAAGGCACTTCTGGTTCGTGCATTGTTCCTTCATATGTTAATGATGTTGTACGAATGGCCTATGAGATTCACTGGCAAGAAAAAGGAGGGGCTATTCTTGCATTTTTGACTTCTCAGATGGAAGTAGAATGGGCATGTGAAAATTTTCATGCTTCTGGTACAGTTCCCCTGGCATTTCACGGTAAGCTGTCCTTTGATGAGCAATTTCGTGTTTTCCAGGACCATCCTGGAAAGAGAAAGGTTATTTTTGCCACAAATCTTGCAGAGACATCATTGACGATTCCTGGTGTCAAGTATGTTATAGATCCTGGTTGGGTCAAAGATAGCAGATTTGAACCTGGAAGTGGTATGAATATTCTTAAGGTCTGCAGAACCAGCCAGAGTTCTGCAAATCAAAGAGCTGGTCGTGCTGGTAGAACAGAACCTGGAAGGTGTTATAGACTGTACACAGAGTCGGAGTTTGAGCTAATGTCTCCAAATCATGAACCTGAGATTCGTAAGGTTCATTTGGGTATTGCAATATTAAGAATTCTTGCCTTGGGTGTAACAAATGTTGATGATTTTGACTTTGTGGATGCTCCCAGTGCTGAAGCTGTTGACATGGCCATCAGAAATCTCGTCCAATTGGGAGCTATTACACTGAATAATAAGGTTTACGAATTAACAAATGAAGGTCGTAATTTTGTAAAGTTGGGCATTGAGCCACGCCTTGGCAAGTTGATTCTTAGTTGCTTTGATTGTCGTGTTCGTAGAGAGGGTGTTGTACTTTCTGTTTTAATGACAAATGCTAGTAGTATATTTTGCCGAGTCGGTAGAGTTGAAGATAAATTAAAATCTGATTGCCAGAAAGTTCAATTTTGCCACCCTGATGGTGACCTTTTCACGCTGCTCTCGGTTTATAAACAATACGAAGCCTTGCCTAAGGAGAGGAAAAACAGATGGTGTTGGGAGAACAGTATTAATGCCAAAACTATGAGAAGATGCCAAGATGCTATCTTGGAATTGGAACGTTGTCTCAAACAAGAACTTCACATTATTATTCCCAGTTATTGGCTTTGGAGTCCGCTAAAGCCTTCAGATCATGACAGAAATATCAAGAAATGCATACTTGGTTCTCTTGCTGAGAATGTGGCCATGTTCACTGGTTATGGTCGACTGGGTTATGAAGTGGCAATGACTGGACAGCATGTTCAGCTACATCCGTCATGTTCTTTGCTAATATTTAGTGAAAGGCCCAAATGGGTGGTGTTCGGTGAAATTTTGTCAATATTCAATGAATATTTGGTCTGTGTAACTGCTTTTGACGTAGATGCTTTATTGACCCTTTCCCCTCCTCCTTTGTTTAACATATCTAATATGGAGAAACATAGGCTTGAAGGACGAGTTCTTAGCGGTTTTGGCAAAACTGTACTTAAAAGAGTTTGTGGGAAAAGCAACAGTAATCTTCTTTCTCTTACTGCACATGTTCGAAAAGTTTTCAGTGATAACTGTATAGGCATTGAAGTGAATATCAATCAGAATGAGTTTATGTTGTTTTCGAGAACAGAGAACATGGATGAGGTGTGTCATTTTGTAAATGATGTTTTGGAGTATGAAAGGAAGTATTTGTTGAATGAATGCATGGAGAAATGCTTGTATCATGGAAATGGTGGCTCAACTCCAGTTGCTTTGTTGGGTGCTGGTGCTAAAATAAGACATCTTGAGCTTGAGAAGAGATATTTGACAGTTTATGCATTACGTTTGAATGTGGACAGCATTGATGATAAAGAGTTTTTTACGTCTCTTGAAAATTTTGTATCTGGTACAATTTGTGGTATTCAAAAAGTTCCAAATTCTGGACATGATGTTGATAACAAAGAAAGAGGATATAGAATAACATTTCTTACTCCTGATGCAGCTGAAAAAGCTTCCAAGATTGATTGTGATTCCTTTTGTGGATCCTTGATGAAGATAATTCCTTCACAGTTGACTGCTGGATGTGATAATAAGATGTTCACTTTCCCTCCTGTAAAAGCTAATGTATTCTGGCCTCGTAGGTTGAGCAAAGGATTTGCTGTTGTTAAATGTAACATTAATGATGTGGGTTTCATTCTTAATGATTTCTCTAGCCTACTGATTGGAGGTAGGTTCTTACGTTGTGAACCTAGCATAAAGTACAATGACTGTGTTACTATTAGTGGAATCGACAAAGAGCTTTCTGAAGCTGATATTTTAAATGTTCTGAGAACTACAACAGACAGGAAAATTTTGGATCTTTTTCTGGTTCGGGAAAATGCTGTTGACAACCCTCCAGTTAATTCTTGTGAAGAGTCCCTGCTGAAAGAAATTTCTCCTTTTATGCCTAAATTGAACCCTCATGTCAAATGTTGTCGTGTTCAAGTTTTTCCACCTCAACCAAAGGATTTTTATATGAAAGCTGCGATAACTTTTGATGGAAGATTGCACTTGGAGGCAGCAAAAGCTTTGGAGTTTTTGGAAGGAAAAGCACTGCCCGTATGTCTTCCATGGCAGAAAATAAAGTGCCAGCAGCTATTTCATAGCACTTTATCCTGCACCATTCACATATATAGAGTGATAAAACATCAACTGGATTCCTTGCTTGAAAGCTTCAGGAGGATAGATGGTATTTTCTTTATTGGATCTTCATCTTTTTTCAATGTTTGATCACGTATTTTTCCGTCTCTTTTCTCAATGCATGTGCTATTCTTTATTTCTTAACAACTTTTGAAATGTTGGGTCAATTTTCTGTTATATCTTATTCTAGCACCGTATTTTTTGCATTTTGTTAAATATTTACATGGGGTCCTTTAATATTTGATGCTCATAAAAGTTTTTGGTAATCTACATCAAAGTTGGCATATCATTTTGTTGGTCTATCTTGAACACAGATGAGGTTTACACGTTGCAAATTTGTAAATTCTACCCCTGCTTTTATTTTCTGCATTTATCACAAGTATGTGCCAGTGGCAACCCTTCTTGAAGGTTGGGGACTACATAAAGATGATGATAGCTTGGTTTAGTCAGATTCTGATGATCTTGATTGTTCACGTGAACCAGGTGTAGAATGCACTCTTTCTCAAAACGTCAATGGTTCTTACCGAGTGAAGCTATCTGCCAATGCCACAAAAACAGTTGCTGAGATGAGACGACCAGTGGAAGAGCTTCTGAGAGGGAAGATTATAGATGATGCTAGCCTGACTCCAACTGTTTTGCAGCACCTGATCTCTAGAGATGGTTTTGATTTAATAAATCTTCTACAGCGGGAAAATGGAGTGTACATTCTCTTTGACAGGCAGAGGCTTAGTCTGCGGATTTTTGGTGCTTCTGAGAAGATGGCTGCAGCTGAGCAGAAGTTGATTCAATCCCTCCAGTTAATTCACGAAAGCAAACAACTCGAGATTCACCTTCGAGGCAAATCTTGGCCTCCCAACCTTTTGAAGGCAGTGGTTGAGAAGTTTGGCCCAGATCTCAACGCCCTTAAACAAAAGTTTCCAGGGGCTGGATTTACATTAAATACTCGCCGTCATATCTTATATGTCCAGGGTAGTAAGGATTTGAAGCAGGAAGTTGAAACTATCATTTTTGAGCTTGCAACGATAAGTGGTGGTTCAGGCGAGAGGCCTGATGATGCAGATTGTTGTCCAATCTGCTTATGTGACATTGAAGACGATAGGTTTGAGCTTGAAGCCTGTGGACATCATTTTTGCCGACAATGCCTTGTGGAGCAGTTTGAATCCGCCATAAAAAATCAGGGACGATTTCCAGTATGTTGCGCTAAACAGAAATGTGGGACTCCTATTGTGCTTGCAGATATGAGAACTCTGTTGTCGAGTGAGAAGTTGGAGGAATTGTTCCGAGCTTCATTGGGAGCTTTTATTGCTTCTAGTGATGGTGCCTATAGGTTTTGCCCGTCTCCTGACTGCCCCTCAGTTTACCGAGTGGCCAGGCCCGATATGCCCGGGGAACCATTTGTGTGTGGAGCATGCTACTCAGAAACTTGTAATAGGTGCCATTTGGAGTACCATCCTTTCCTATCTTGCGAACAGTACCGGGTGTTTAAGGAAGACCCAGATTCGTCACTGAAAGAGTGGCGGAAAGGTAAAGAGAATGTGAAGAACTGCCCTGTGTGCGGTTACACGATTGAGAAGACTGAAGGGTGCAACCACGTTGAATGCAGGTGTGGTAGGCATATTTGTTGGGTTTGTTTGGAGTATTTTGGTAGCAGTGATGAATGCTACGCCCATTTGGGGAGCGTTCATATGACCATCGTTTGAGCCTTTTTACTTTTGTGAATGTGAATTAGTATTTGTATAATATACATTATTAGGTTCATTAGGGGTAAATAATATTACAAAGTACTAAGTCAAACCCAAATAGGTAGTTCATCATCTATGTAGATATCATTAATTAAATATGTTACAGTCAGGCATTTACCCGCCCTTTCCAACTAATATAAAATGTGTAAATTATTATATAGTTAATATTGGTTGGGTTATTTTTGTTCGTCCATAATTTATGATTATTCCTGTCTTTGTATATTTGCAAAACATTCATTTTAATCTCCTGTATAAAAGTATACATGTGACCATTTGTTAAATGGAAAGTGCAAAATCAAACTAATATTTCCAAAATCATACATTCCAAGACGGCTAAATATTGGAGGAAAATTATACATTCAATGTGTAAACTAATATCTATCTGTTCCGTGTGGATCATGAATGACAATTTTTTTGTGCTCTTTTTTTCTTCTTATTATACTATGATATTTGCGCCTTCTATTCTGTTAGGTACGATTCCTAAATTTTACTATACTTCTCTTTATTTTCTATTATACTTTGCTTTTATTACTGTATGTAAAATATATACTTTTTGTTCCGTATTAGTGATAACTATGCATATAAGTAGTAATTTATATGTATGTGTGGCAAAAGAGAGGAGAGTTTAACCATTATTGATGTGAACAAATTTTTATTTAATTTAGGGGTTTATTAATTTTCTCTATGTTGAAATATATAACGTCTAATATAAGCTATCTTTTAACGAATTCAATTACAAATAGTTGAAGGAAATTTTATTTTTCATCGTTTCGATCTATTTTTTCTTTAAATTCTCTTAATTTATACCTTAAACATGAACAAGTGGTGAAATTAACACTTCCTAGAATCATCAAACACTACTACTACTATTATAATGAGGATGAAATGTGGTTGGAATATTTTCATATTTGTGACGTATATACCCTTAAAAAAATGTAGTTAGTATGAACAAAGTTGAGTTGTTAAGTGGAAGCATTGGGAGGTTAATTTTTTTTTATTATTATCAAATATGTATTAAAATATTTTTATTCTTACTGTTTTCACAAAAGTCTACTAATACTTTTGTTAGTCGTAGTTTTTGGTTCGATTTTTAATATACTCTTATTTAAGAAAGTAAAAGAGTAAAATTGGGTAAAAGAAGTAGGGGTAAAATGGTAATAATGTAGTTTCATGAAGGACTACATGTATAGCCCAAAAGAAAGCCAACTCCAACAACACTCAAACAAATAGCCAAAGCCCAAACCCATTTCATTCCTCCATTTCCACCATTCTTATCCCTTTCTTCTTCCTCTTCTTCCTCTTCTTCCTCTTCTTGTTTCTGCAACTTGAAAACCCTGACCTCCAGCAATTTGAGGGATTGTCGATAACAGAACATCATTCTGGCCTCGTCTTCAAAAGCCCTACTAATACAATCCCTTTCCTCCATCAATTTTGCCGCCTTTCTCTCCGCTTCTCTTGCCCTCGTTTGCGACAGTCTCAGAGCCTTCAATAGCTCCATTTTTTCCTCCATCCCACTCTTGAATACCTTCTGCGGCGGCGGAAGATCGCAATTCCTAATTAGCTCAATCCCGCCTCTCTGGACCATGTCTCTCGAATCTAGGGCTTTCTGATTGTTGCTCGTCCCTGCTTTCATGATTTCGCCGGTGGCCGGTCGAGTGCGATCGAATTTTGGAACGAAAGGGATTGTGGATGGATATGGGAAAGATCGATACAGAAAGATTGAAATTGACTAAACTTATTTATTGGCAAACAATTCTTTGCTTGCTTCTTCAGACAAACTTCCGGTTTATTTTTGCTTCAAGGCACTCATTCAAATTCCTTTCAATATTATTAGCCTTTTTTATATTGCATCTCACAACTCTTTAATCACATTATAATATGGCTTAGTGATTGTAGTGTAGGTTTGATTGCTACCAAACTCGACTCAGCAGTAATATATATATATTTTTTCTTTTAAGGTCGATTTTTTTTATAAAAATAATGTGTTTTTGAAAAATAATGACAAAATTAGGGTGTTTGCCAAAGATATGTCAAAAATAGGTGAGTGAAGTCGTGTACCGGGCCTACATTTTCTGACTGGAGTCGTGGACCGGGCCCACGTTTTCCGACTGGAATCGTGTACCGAGCCCACGTTTTTTGACTGGAGTCGTGTACTGGGTACACGACTTCCGTATAGCTGGTCAGTTTTGTCGCGTAGGGAGGAAGTCGTGTACCCGGTACATGACTTCCGTACAGTCAGCAGTCAACCATAGGGTCAAACATAGGGTTCACGTGAAAGCTAGGGTTCATGAGCGCTGCCACATGTCACTCATGCACGAAGTCGTGTACGGGGTACACGACTTGTCCATTTTAAAAACCCTAATTTCTCACCATTCTGCCTTCATTCCTCAATTCCAATTTCTAATATTTCCTCTTCCTCTCTCGAGCTTTCCTCCTCCTCTCTCGTTCTCCCTCATTTTCTTAACCAAAAATTTCAATCTTCAAGATTTATACACACTTCCATCCTACACCACTTCCATTCACTTCCATCCTACACCACTTCCATTCTTCACCTCAAAAAGTTGTTCTTCCCCTCCATTTTCCTTCCAATTTCTTTGTTCTTCCTCTCTATCTTTTGTTTCGATTTTTCACTTAATTTTTCTCTCCGGTTTAATTTTTTCGTCATAAGGTATATTTATTTAAAAATCGTAGTCCGGGTACACGATTTTGTTGTTAAAATTATTTAATTCGTTATTTGATTTTATTATTATGTTGGTAAAATAATTTAATTTATGTTGCAGACTCCTTAAATCTTCCATTGTTTCTTCTGGTATTTTCTCCCAAGGTATTTTGATTGTAAAAATAATTTTATTTACGTTTGTTATTTAAATTTCTTATTTTATTGAAAAAATTATATAAATTTAGTTATATTGTTTGAATTTAGTTATATTGTGTGAATTTAGATTTATTATTTGGAATTAGAAGAGTTATTATGAAAAAAATGATAATAGAATTAATAATAGGTAAGATAGAAATTAATGAACCACCACCTAACTTATTTAATGCATGCATACTAATAAGAATAAAAATAATAATAATAATAACAACAACAACAAGAATAATAGGAATTAGAAGAGTTATTATGAAAAAAATGATAATATAAATAATCATATGTAGAATTAATTAATTAATTAATAATGATAATAATAACTAGTTTTTCACAAATGTTGTTATTCTAAAAATAGTTAGTCTTTTAAAATCTAAGAATTTTTTAATTTTTTTTTAAGGAAGTCGTGTATCCGGTACACGACTTCAGTCATCCAGTCACCTTCCACGTGGGTCAAACTGGTCAATTTTGGTCAATTGTGCTCACCTATTTTTTACAATAGTTTGCCAAAACACCTTATTCTTATCATTTCTTATCAAACAATCCTATTTTTGTCAATATTTTCAAAAAACACATTATTTTTGAAAATATCCCTCGATTCAATACTTGAGAGACGAACCTCTAGGCGCCTGTAGCACCCTATCTCGCTATAGCTATCATGAAATAAAAAATCTAGGCGTTCGTAGAGGTCTTCATCTCTTACCTAGTCTATGTGATGGAAACTCTAGGCATCTACTAGATACCCTCATCACACGATCTTTGTGCATAGTACAATCTCTCCTGTAGGGTTGCTATCAGATCAAGGCATCTTGGTATAGACTTAAGCATATTTAGAAACCTCATACTAAAACTTTAACTTACTTAAGTTAGCATGCTGATGAAAAACTCTTGCATTAAGCAAGTCTGAAATCTAGCTTTGCTTTAAATAATCAATTTGCTCAAACATTTACAGAAACATAGCATTCAAACACATTCTCATAAATCTCATTTTTTTAAGAAACATTTCTCAAATTGAATGCTTTAAAACTTTAACTCAATCATGCTTTCTCATAACACATTTCTAAACTTGAAACTCATGCTTTGTAAATAATTTCATAAATCTAGCATATTTAAATGCTTAAACTCAAAGCATGCTTTAAAACATAAATTCTCAAATCAAACTTAGATATTTATTCTACATTCATTTTTAGTCACTCACAACTTTTAACTAGATTCTTGGACTATAAATTTGCCCTATTTCTTCTTGCTCTGAAAATAACAAGAAAATTCAAGTTAAAAACTTGGTTTTAACCATGATAGAATCTCTTTCACTTCTTCCTTTTCCTTCTTTCTTCTTAAAGAAATTCTTTTCAACTCATCTTGGACTCTTTTGAAGTCTCGATAACCTTTGCTTGCTTAGAACCACTTCTAGCAAGCTTGTCCTAGCTCAAACGAACTCCTAATCAGATTTAAAGTCTAGTTCAACAACCAAAAACTTACAAACTTGCTCTAAATATTATTAAGCAGAGAAAAGGAATCTTTAACTTATTTGAATCTAAACCTCAAGCTCTAACTCTTATTCCTCAGCTTAAACTCGACAAAACCCTTCCTTTTGGATGCCCTTTTGACAAAGAACTCCAAACCAAGCTTGACCTAAAACTCTTTGTCGTGGCTTTCAAACTTCCAAGAACACCAAACTCTCGATCTCCACACTTCTCTCCTAAGCTACGATGGTTACGATGGTGAGAAATAAAAGAAATGAGGGTTGTGGTCTTTAAAATACTATTTGCGTCCGAAAAACGCTAACCTTGAGTGATAGAAATTTTTGGAGATCTATCACGCATTTTCTTTTTAAGTGATCTCGGTCGAGATTGGTCCAAGATCAACCAAGATCTTAACTTTTCTCGGTTGGACATGCCTGAGAATCCTAGAATTTCTTTCTTTTGCTTCCAGTCTCGGCTCAACACGACTCCTAGATGGCCCGAGATCCATCCCTAAAAACCTTCTGTCTTTCATCTCAGGCTGTCATAGCCTCGAGATGGATTGAGATTTGCTTTCTTCCTTTTCTGTCTTTCTATCTCTGTCTTCCATAGCTGCAAGATGCACTGGGATTTGCTCTCTGACTTTTCTCTCGGCCAAACAAGGTTTGAGATTCTTACTATCTCAAGATTTTCTTAAGCAAGACTTTTTGCCTCTCAACTTTTTAGCAAGAAAATTGGATAGAAGATACGAGTATTACTATGAGTATATAAAAATATACCCAGTAAGGGACCCGTTACTTGTTCTGCTAGGTGACCTGTTAACTTCCCCTTAGAAGGTGCCAAAAAGTAATAATAATGTCTTGTGTCCAATGGAACCCACCTGTACGAGTGATCCTGTGGCAACATTATTTGTGAATTATTTTTATACATTCTCTCTGCAAATTGCATTCGAGATTGACTACGTGAATTGGTTTCGTGCCTCTCATCTGCTTAATTATAATTTTATTGAACTATCATTTAAGGGTCTATTTCTCTGACTTATAACACGAGAGGACAATGTTATATGATAAAAAGTGCTAACTTTGCCTTTAGGTACACTTTCTTACCATACGTTGATATTTCTTCTAATTCTGCGTTGAGTACAACTTTTTCTCTCGCTTGCCCAAGTGTAAGTGAACTGAGAGGTTTCCTAGGTAAGCTAGGATCAAACACAAAGAATTTCCATCAAACTTAGTTATAAAGCCTACTTTAGCTTCAGGTGGTATAAATGTTGGGTTTTATGTCCTAAAACTCACAGATAGTAAATATAATCCATTGACTGTTATTAATAAAGTGTTATTAATAAAGTGATTATTTCATTAAATACTATTGATTATATTATTAGTTTTGTCTTAATTACTTAAATCCAATAAACTAACATCCTAAGCTGTTTGATGAGTCTGAAATAGTATACAGGGATCAATGTTCGAGATACACCTTAAAGGGTCTATAGTATAGGGATAAGGTTGGGTACCTTATCCTAGTAACACTATGGATACGACTCACTTTTAATTGATAAAACACAATGATCCAATGTGTTCGTGTAGGTGACATGTAAGTGAGGGTATCTTGTACAATGAGTTTGCATAAGACCGGACCACGAAATAGTAATTACTAGATGCAACTCCATTAACTAGTTGAGTTTTAATTTCATTAGGATCACCTAAGTAACATAGTCTTAATCTTGAGTGTATTATGAACTCCTGTTCGTGATGAGTTGTCCTTTGATTTGTTCGGTGAGAGTGGCCAGATTATTGACTCAATATGCTTATCATTTTGGGGATAAGACCAAGTGCAGATCTAGAAACATAATCATACTAGATCAAATTCATTCATTTCTGACTTTAGAGTAAGTAGATGAGTGTTCCCTTAAATGGTGTCTCTGGGACTCGAACAAAGGGCCTTACCCTCTCTATGGCACGAGAGGGGTTTCTATTTAGTGGTTGGACCATAAATAAGTTGTTCATTAGAGGAGCACTGGTATTTAAGCACTAGAAGTAACATAAGAGTAAAACGGTAATTTGACCCAGCTGGTGTTACGGATAGTTGTGAAGGACTAAGTTACTGTTATTGGTTTATATTCGTGGACACAGAAATATATCTACAGTGAGAAGAGTTCAGTTGGGATTCTTTAATGGAGTGTACTGATAGCATGTAGAAATACTCGTTATTATAGCTCCTTTTATTAGAATAATGAGGTTAAAACGCATAAGAAGATAATCAGAACGCATAATTTGTGTTGTAAATGCATAAGTACATGGAACTATAATTTACACAAGTGTTATGCCTACTTCACGCTATTTAATGTCTAAACGTAGGATAATGAACAAAGAAAGAAACTAGTGAACCGCACAAAACATTTCGCACAAGGACAACTAGGAACTCATATGGCGATTAACGTCTCCAGGCGAGGAACAAAGTTATCACACCAAGAAGGGTCACTAGAAGACAAGGGCAATAGCTGGAGGTGATGTAACGTGCGACAGACACTTTTCGATGGATGTTGCTGACAAGTTCAGAAGATAGAAGTTTTCCTCCCAAATGCTGCCTATATAAAGCCATCTCCGTCAACCTATAAAAGAGGCGTCTGAATGGGCGCAAAAGGCTAGAATAGGCTATTTATCCTAGAGAGTGGCGGAAAAGAGTAGCCCTTCCGTCGTCTATAAATGATTTCTTCTTCTTTTTCGATCAGTTGTAAAAGCGAAAGCTTGACTCCTGAGAAGGGAAGAATCCATATTCCCATTGTCCTCCTAACTTGTAATAATTTGTCCACTTTTCTCTCTCTCTATTTTTGTACTTTGTTGTAATATATGTTGTTCATATTGTACAATGGCCTAAGGCCTTCATTCTTTATATATTGCACATTTATACCTTTTCAATCCATCATTTCTTGACTTTTCATTTGTCAAAGTGTTATTAGTAGTTTAAGTCAATGATAGTTTTTGATAAGAAGTTTAGTTTATAATACTTATCGCATAAGTTGAACTATATTCATTCCTTGGCCAATGTCAATCGTCAACTACTCGAGAGGGCAAGTAGCAAGGATAAGGCTAATGCTTGCAAAGACAAATTTGGCAACAAACTCCACCTTAGCGAGATAACTTCCAACATTTGTATCCCGAAAGGCGAACAAGTGTGAACATTAAGCGTCAAGAGGTTGTCATTCTTAAACGCGAAGTTCTATAGGTTTTACAAGTGAATACGTCTAGATATACCTTACCTAATCAGGCATAGTCATCTAGATCCCGAAAGGAGACTATGTGTGACGTTTAATACTCTAAGAGGAGTACGACTTAATCATAAGATGGTTGAGTAAGTTAAATCGCATCAAAGCTCTCGCATAAAGAAGAAGAATAAGACCTGTATGGGCCATAAGGCCAGACGTCTGTATTGATCGACCATTCCTACAGAGTTGGTGACAAGGATTAGCCTTACCACTGGTTGTAAAGTCCATTCTTTTTATCTTCGTTTAGTCTGTAAAATGAAAGCTTGTGGTCTGAGTGAAGAAGATGTCATCCCCCATTCCCTATAACATGTATTTTTCTTCTATTTTCTTTCCATTATCATCATTCCATTACATTGTAATAGTTTATATTGTACAGTGGTCGAAGGCCTATATACTTTAATATAATGTATGCTTTTACACTTTCCAATCCATCCATCTCTTTACTGTTCACCTGTCTTTATGTTATTTGTAGTTTAAGTTTATGATTCATGCTTAACAAGTAGTCTAGCTTATAGTGCTTGTCGCGTTAGTTGAGCTACATTCTACACTTGGCCAGTGTATGTCGTCAACTGCCCGAGAGGGTAAGTATCAAGTATCACACCTCACCCCGGGCACCTGCTTGCTTGGCCCAACACGTGGCGTGTTGTCAGCCAAAGTTGTTTGCCTCCGAAATAACCTCAACTTACACATGACATGTACACTTACAAAACTTTTAAATAGTGGAAGTTTTTCATTAAAAAAAAACAGTTAAATTATACTTTGAAGTTCGTAGTGCAACCCATATGTAATCTTTATAAAATGTATTACGGAAAATGAACAAAACATGAGGATATAAGTATTTGAACAATCACACTCCAATTTTGAAACAAAGAAATATCCTTACATAATGAAAACTAAGTTGGCCTGGCAGCAGTAAGTTCAACATACAAGGATCCACAATCTGTACCTGGAAAGAGGAAAAACATTTTGAAAGAGTAAGTGGAAAAACATAGTGCGCAACATTTTTATAAACAGGTTTTCATAAACATTTAATATAAAATTGAAACTTAAATACATTTATCAGTAAACAGTCATAACATGAAACTTGAAATATTTGAATAACTTTTCGAAGACAGTCGTCCATAGCCACGTGTAGTATTTACACCTTCATTCGAAGACAGAACAGTCGATGGGTAGCTAACCCTCATCCTTTAAGGCATAAAAATATACTATTCCTGATGGCTTATAAACTATGAGCTCGTTATGAAGGGATAAAAGTCCTAGGCAACAAAGGATTTTACAGAACCGTTCCTCAATTTAATTTTGGAATCCTAAAATACCAAACCTTGGAAAAATAATACATAAACTAATTTTCTTATTATAACTTAGAGGCTAATGCTTTCTAATTATAGATTAGAAAGAAAAACTTACGTAGTTTGACGCTTATGAATCTGCAAAAAACTCCAAGTTGGGACACCAATCGTTAGAGACCTTCATATCCTCTGGGATGAGATTGGTTTGTAGGAACCAATTGGGATGGGAAAAAGTTTAGAGAGAATTTTTTTTTTTTGCAGAGAGCAAAAATATTGGTTTGATTAAGAAAAACTATTTTACTTATGCATATTTATAACTCCCTTTCCTTGAGAAAGTAGGAGAGAATCATGAGATTCTATGAATTTAAAAAATATTAAATTAATAGAAAATTTAAATTAATTAATTAATTAATCTATTAATTAAATCAATTAATAATTAATTAAAAAATATTAAACTAATAGAAATTTCAAAACAACCTAGCCATTAAAGGAAGCAAGGAAAAAGAAAATAACATGCAATTCTGTCTCTCTTTTCTTATGACAAAGAAAAATTAAAAATCTAACATGCTTTTCTAAAAATACTAACAAAAAATTGCAAGCAAAGATTCAAGAAACACTATATCGTGCCACTCCCCGGCAACGACGCCATTTTTGACAAAGCGGATTCGTATGCATAAAACAAAAGAATTATGCAAAGTATATAGGCAAGGTCATTATCAACGCACGTATGTTCAGAAATTAGAGTGGTTGTAAAGGGTACTTATCTAAACCTCCTTGACAAAAAACTTACTTGTAGTTTACCATTGACTTTTACTGTAGAAAGATGCAAGCGCCGGTGTCGAACCCAAGAAAGTGTAGAATAGACGTTTTCTTGAATGTAATGCTAGAAAAGAATTAGATTAGTAACAAAAAGAAAAGAAATGCATTGGAAACAATTTGGGAGAAATCATAAGGGAGAATGAGAATGGGAAATTTGACTTGTAATACAAATCACAATATGACAAATTTGAAGATTAAATTCCAAGAAGACAAATGAAGACTGGGCTTAGACATTGATCTAATCTTATCGTTGAATCAAAGACGGTAAAGGAAGTTAAATCATGCTTCATTAAGAGGGGATTTTTTATTCAAGATTTCTCACAAGATCAAATTGCTTGATCTTGGAGGAATTTTGAATCAAAATTCAAGAAAAGAGACGAATTTCATGGGGGATTAGTTTAATTCTTGCAATCTTAACTAAACCCCTAATTGTTCTTCAAAGAAAATTACAAGATAGATCATTCATAATTTTGCTACCAAGGAATTAAATGGAAACTATTTTGTGCACTAAAAAAGTATGCAATTTAATTCAAAGAATTGACTAAGAACAATTGAAATCCATAAAGCATCAAACAATTTCAAGAATGGGAGAGATATAATCAAGAATCAAGAGAATTTTTGTGTAGATACAAGTAATTCAAATAATCTTGCACTAATTGATATACTTAGGTAAATTGCTTACAAAAGTTGAAAAAAAAAATCAAAAATCAAGAATTGAAATTACAAGAATTAATGAAATTGAATCAAATATCTAATTCTTGATACAAATGAATCGTGATTCTAACAAAAATTACATCAAGATTAAAGATGAATTAAACCATAATTACAATAAAAAATCGAAGAAAAGAAATTCTCAAAGATTAGTATCACCTAAGCCCACTTTACCTAAAAAAATTAGCCTTGCATCTTCAAGAATTCTGAAAAGTTTGTTGATTGGAGAAAAAATGGCAGAATGAGGATAAGAAATTTGGAAATTAGGAGAAATTTTGGAGGAAAAATAATTAATTGAATGAGTAATTAGGGGTTATTAGAAGTATTTATAGAAAATAGTAGAGGTTTATCTCAAATGAGCTTGAAATAATGATTTTGAGGCCTTTTTCCATGTGAAAATGGCGGAGAAAATGGAGAAATTTTGAAAATTTGGCAAATATTTACGAACTTGCCATTGAAAAGTGAAAGAAAAAATGAAAATACGTTGGGTAGGATTCGAACTAGGATGGCTGAAGGCGCGCACGAGAAGATTTTGCCATGTGGCACACAAAGAGAGGTGGATTGGTTGAAGTCACGGATGGAAGAGGATAAGGGTCAAAATGGCGTGGTTTGGCTTTGTTAAATTCGGATTAAATCATGTGTTGGATATGTCTCGAATCGACGATTTGAGGGACGCATGCACGGATAAGGCAAAACTACGTATTTCCTTGGGAAATCAAAAAATAAATGTGCCTCTGGTGAGGTTTGAACCGGAGAAGTGGGAGTTGGGCGTGCGCGTATAGTTGACTGACACGTGTCAATCTTCTTTAAGTATTTACCAAAATGCCCCTTATGTTTAATTTGCCCGTTCTCCTTTGTTTGAACTCCGATTTAGGTGATTTTTGTGTCATTGGGTTCGTATCGAAGTCTACTTTCATATTCTGCATAAAGATATAAAAATAATGAACATATGGGTGATAAGGATTGAGAATAGTACTATATTTAAATGGGTCAATATTTACCTCAACAAATTACCCTCCACTTAAGCTTTGTTCGTCCCGAGAAAAGTAAAGTTCTAATATCAAACAGTTAAACAACATGAACGGGAAGCAAACATCAACTTAAGAGAAAAACAAAGAATCATTCAAGTATATAAGTGATACATTTCTAACAAGTCAACTAGGCAGTGTTACTCAATGTTTTAACAGTCCATCCAAACCTATGCTTAAACCTAGGTAAAATTATCAAAAAGGTTGCAAATTATCGATTGAGGTTCGAGTTTAACTAAATTCGTCTGAAACAAGCACGTTTTAGAAAGACGCTCAAGTTTTGCTATTCGGATGCTAGACATGCTATGAAAAGATTTAAAACACCTTAGACTTCCTCCTAATTATAGATCAGGAAGAATTCATTTTCTTTTCAAAGCCCTCGTTAAACTACATGCTATGTTTAGAATATTAAGAGAAGGTTATCTGGTTTTACTTAGGTTAAAAGTGAAATTTTCCTCCAAAAATTCTGATAGTTAGGGAACCAAACACAATTAACCTACCCGACCTCTCATTTTTTTTACGAGCTTTTTTTTTCTTATTCATATTGCATCCTTTTTTGTTTTTTTTTTTTTTTTTTTTTGTTTTTTTTTGTTTTTTAGCTCTTGATTGCCTCACCTTTTTTTTTGTGTATATGCATTTGCTCTTTTTGCATGCCTCTCTTTTTTTTCTTTGGTATGCATTGGTAACTAGGCCTTGCTAGAACCAGTAGCTACCTTTTCATGGATCTAAACTTAGTTTGTGGTTTAATTGCTCCTTTCTGGGTGACAACAAGTTTCATCGATGCCTAATCTTTTCTAAGGGATCTAGTTCTTTATGGCTAGATGAGAGGTTCCCAAATCTTGTTGACAAGACAAAAGTGTTAAAGCCTTCTCAACTTCTAAAGAGAAGCTCCTATCCTATTTGAACTCTATCTAGGCTAGATTTGGACTAAGTGTATCATAGACATATCATAATAATGCAACAAAGAGGACAAGGCTAGAAATGCAATCATTCAATCAAAGCAAGCATACCATTATCATTCAAACATTCATATCCCAATACGGTATGGCTAAAAAGGGGTTAAAACAAAAAATGATAGCAAGTCATTCTTTACTCATTCTCAATCTATTCATGGTATTAAAAAATATATCCATAATATGACAATTATCTTGGTGTTTGCTTGGTGGAAAGCTTGCATGGAGAAACCATTATCCTTTTTGTATGCAAAGTGTGCTTTGGGTAAGATTTTGTTCCTGTAGATAGAAAAGAAATTTCCTTAGTTTTATTATAATGTAAAAATCTAAGAACTAGAAGGCAAAAGAAAAAGAAAGACAGAAATTAAAGAAAGCGATAAAATTGACACCAAGCTGCCTCCAGGAAGTGCAAATTTTTTAGGTCGGTTGTGAGATCATTTATTTCATCAACTCAAGTCTAGGTGGGATGGAAGAGTGTGATCTTGCACACTTGGGAAGATGTGGGTTCTCGTTCAATGAAGATTTTGATTCTATGCCCATTTACTATGCTCACTTATAATCTCAACTGCACCATAGTCAAAGACACTAGAAACAACAAAAGGGCCGATCCACTTGGATTTTAGTTTGCTCGGCATGAAAGATAAAGATGAGTTATATAGAAGCACTTTATCCCCTACTTTGAACTCTTTTTTAAGGATCTTTCTATCATGGTAAAGTTTGGTTTTGTCCTTATAGATCTTAGAGTTCTCATAATTATCAAGTCTATATTCTTCTAACTCACTAAGTTCTAACAATCTATTCTTGTTGGCTTCTACAAGAGATAAATTGCACTTTTTAATAGCCTAAAAAGTTTTGTGTTCTAATTCTACGGGAAGATGACATGCTTTACCAAACACTAATTTAAATGGTGTTGTGCCTATGGGTGTTTTGTAAGCTGTCCTACAAGCCCAAAGTGCATCATTCAATCTAAGACTCCAACATAAGGATTAACAGTTTTTTGAAGAATGAATTTTACCTCTCGATTTGAAATTTCTGCTTTGCCATTTGTTTGAGGATGATAAGGAGTTGAAACTTGGTGTTGGACTCCGTATTTCTTCATTAATGCCTCGATGGTCCAGTTACAAAAGTGGGTTCCTTGGTCACTTATTATGGCTTTGGGAGTACCGAATCTAGAGAAGATGTTTACAGCTAAGAAAGACGAAACAACAGAGGAAGAATTAGTTCTAGTGAGGATTGCCTCAACCGCTCGGAAATATAATCTACTGCAAGAAGAATGTAAAGATTTTAAAAAGAGGAAGCAAATGGACCCATGAAATCAATTCCCCAAATGTCAAAAACTTCACAAGGGAGAATTGGTTTCAATGGCATTTCATTCCTTTTGGAAATGGAACCAAATTTTTGACATTTTTCACATGCTTTACAATATGCATAAAAATCAGCAAACAATGTTTTCCAATAAAATCCAGAGTCTAAAATCTTCCCAGTAGTATGTGAGTCTAAAATCTTCCCAGTAGTATGTTTAGGACCAAAATGTACTACACATGCTCTTTCATGGCAAAAAGACAAGATAGGATCATGCTCATTTTCAGCAACATATCTTCTAACCACTTGGTCTATTCCTATTTTCCAAAGATAAAGAGACTCCCAAACATAATACTTTGACTCACTTTAAATTTGTATTTTGTTTTATAAGAGAAATGAGAAGGAAGTTTATCGGTCACAAGGTAATTAACAATGTTAGCATACCATGGAGTGTGCAAATCTAACTTGAAGAGGTATACATCAAAGAAATATTTTCTTACCGGATTTTCGTCTTATTTTTTAACAATTTTACTTAGGTGATCAATAACGGGATTGTCCATAGCTTTCCTATCATTGATTGTCAAGTTGAAGTCTTGAAGCAAGACTACCCATCTAATAATCCTTGCTTTGCTCTCTTTTTTGTTTGCAAGATATTTTATAGTTGCATGATCAGTGTACAAAGTTATTTTTTATTCTATTATGTAGCTACAAAACTTATCAAGAGCAACGATTATAGACAAAAACTAATTTTCATTTGTGGAGTAATTAGCTTGGGCAGAGTTTAGAGTACGAGATACAAAATATATAGCATGCAATTTGTTATCTATTTTTTGTTCTAACATTGCACCTAATGTATAGTCACTTGCATCACACATTATCTCAAATGGTAAGTTCCAATTAGGTGTTTGCAAGATAGGAGAAAAAGTCAATTTATCTTTCAAAGTATCAAAGGCATGCATGCATTTATCATCAATGACAAAAGGAACATCTTTTTGAAGTAAATTTGTCAAAGGCAAAGCTATTTTAGAAATTTTTTTTTATGAACTTTCTATAAAAACCGACACTACATAAAAATGATTTAACATCCTTCAAACAAGTGGGGTAGGGCAAATTTTGAATCACATCAATCTTAGCTTTGTTAACTTTTATTCCCTTAGATGATACTAAGTGTTCTAGTACTATATTGTGAGAGGCCATGAAATGACACTTTTCAAAGTTAAGCACTAAGTTAGTATATATGCATCTCTTTAAGATCAACTCTAAACTATTCAAGCAAGAATCAAAATCATTACCATAACTGTAAAATCATCCATGAACAATTTTATGCATTTTCCTAAGAAATTTATGAATATGCTTAACATGCATCTTTGAAATGTCGCAAGAGCATTACATAATCCAAAAGGCATTCTTTTAAAACAAAATGTTCCAAATTCACATGTAAAAGTGGTCTTATGTTGGTCTACACATGCAATGGGTATTTGATAAAATATAGAGTATCCATCTAGAAAGCAAAAGTAAGATTTTCCTCCTAGTTGTTCAATCATTTGATCTAGAAAAGGTAAAGGGAAGGGATCTTTAAGAGTTACCTCATTTAGCTTCCTATAATCGATACACATGCACTAACTGTTTGAAACACGAGTAGGAACTGACTCACCTTTGCTATTTTCTACAATGGTCATACCATTCTTCTTGGGTACCGCATGAATAGGACTTACCCAAGTGCTATGTGGTACTAGATGGATGATACCGACATCTTTGAGCTTTAAAACCTCTTTCTTGACAACTTCCTTCAATGTAGGATTGAGGTGCCTTTGTGGTTGAACCTTGTTCTTTTCTCCTTCCTCAAGATGGATACGGCGTGTGCAAAAGGATTGATCAATACCTTTCAAGTCTTCAAGACTCAACCAATGTCTTGCTTATGTCTTTTTAAAGTTTCGAGCAACCTTGCTTCTTGTTCTTCTGTAAGCTTGATAACGCGCAGAAATGACCATTATTATAGCCCTTTTTATTAGAATAATGAGGCCAAAATGCATAAGAAGATGGTCAGAATGCGTGACTCGGGTTATAAATTCGTAAATATTTAGAAGTACAGCTTACATAAGCACCATGCCTGTTTTATGCGATTATCATGTCTAAAGCAAGTTAAGTGGGAAAGGAAGAAATGAGCAAATCACAGAGAACATCTTCGTAAAGGCTACGCGATGTCGCTTGGCGATTAACAACCCAGGCGAGGAAACATGTCATCAAGCGAGAAAAACTCACTAGAAGACAAGAATAGTAGTTGGAGTGATGTGACTTCACAGGGTCAGATGTCAGCGTTGACACACTTAGAGGAATAGAAGTTTCCAGCCAAAAAGTAGTCTATACAAGCACTTCGTCCTCACCAAGAAGAGGAGGCCCGAATAGGCCAGTGAGAGGTCTAAATGGACCATTAAAGACCTGTAATGGTCCGTTTAGAGAGCTTGTAGCAAGAATAGAGAAGAATACCCCCGTCCCCCATTTATGTTTACATTCTTTATATTGTGTGTTGTACATATTGTATATTGGCCCACGACCTACATTCTTTGTATTTCTTTAAACACACATAAAGTCTCAATCCAGCATCTCTATACTTTCCATCTGTTAGTGTATTTGTTGTAGTTTGGGTTGATGATAAGTTCTTGGTAAGAAGAATTGCTTAGAAGCTATATCACGTTAGTTGAGCTAATTGCATCGTCGAGCCAGCGTTAGTTGCCAACTACCCAAAAGGGAAAGTAGCTAAAACATAACTAATGCGAGCGAGGAAGACTTCCATCTCTCCTTGCGAGGTTATTCTTGACATTTGCATCTCGAAAGGAGAGCAAGTGTGGACAATGGTACTGAGAGGTAGCAATCCTTAATTGCAGAAGCCTATATGAGTTATAAGTGAATCCTTCTAGATATAACTTACAAAGTCATACTTAGTCATATGGATCTCCAAAAGCAACCATGTGGCATATAATGACTTTGAGAGAAGCATACCTTAATCATAAATATGGTTTAGTGAGTTACGTCGCATTAAGCTTATCACCTTATTTAATCGCACGATAATACATAGACATTCCTCTATTCATTTCTTAGAGACAAGTGAGTTTGCATCATCACTCCATCTCCTGAGCCTCGCTTTACAGACTCTCACTGTGTAAATAGCAAGTCTACCTAAATGATAAGTGGATACTAGAACTAATAACGTCCATAAACAATTCCCAGTGTTTGACCCTGGATCATCCACGTAAACCTACTATTTTGTTTGTACTTAGGCAAACAGTAGAAAAACTTGTACTTAACGAGGACTTATGTATCACATGGTGAAGAGGCACATAGTGAGCATTTCACATGCTATGATCATGACCCATAACTCATCGTTTAGAATTAAAGCACGCTATACAAAGAGTTACAGTGAGCACATCACTCGTGATGACCTGACTTAGTGACGTATTGCAGTTGCACTATAGACGCAAAATTATTAAGTCCAAACCAACAAGCAAAGCTCCTTTGAAATTATGACAGGATATGTGTTCTTTTCTTCTAAGAACACATATTTTAGGTGAGAAGGAAGAACCTTAAGTTCTATCCCATTTTTCTGCAAAGGTAAAGTAAGTTCATTAGAATTAGAATTCTCACATTCTTTATAAAAATAAATCTCACAAGAATCATTATCTTTTTCAAATTTTTTTATGTGGGTGCTTGTGTCATGTTCATTATCAATGACTATGCTTTTCAAAATTTGTTCATCATTATCCTTAATGTCTCTTCCTAGATCAATTTCATTAATAGACGTAAAATTATTACCTAAAGCATGTTGTTCATCTGTTGTAATATTATCAACTAAAGCATGATCATCATTTATACTAGTAACAAAGTCAATGAAGATTGAAAAATCATCATCACCAGGTTTCTCCTTAGCAAATTCATTATCAACATATTCTAGAGTTGCTTGATCTATAAGCTCATTGAATTTATCATACTCTTCTAATGTCTCTAATGATTCTAAAGTATCAAGTACACACAATGAAACATGATCATTAGAGGACTTGACATCATAAAAAATATTGAAAGACACAACTGATGGAAACGGTAGACATGCGCAACAGAATTAGGATCAAATTTTACTCTAATTGCAACTAAACAAGTTTAGTGATTAACATGCATAAAAAACCCTAAAATAACAAAAATAAGGTTAAAAGAAAAACCTCACATTTGATGCTTTTCTTTTCTTGTAATCTCCTCACGTGCTTTTCACGATCTCCTCACGAATTCGAAGCCAGGACTACCACTAGCGTTGACCCGCTATTCTCAGGACTTAGAATCGAGTTGTGGGACTCGAATGGTGGAGAAAATAGAGAGAAATATGGATTTAGGAGGATGAGCTTGACTTTGAGAACTTGTGGAGACAAAAGGAATTTTGGTTTGATTTTACAATTCCGAATTACAAAATCAATTTTTAACCAAAAACAACACTTACTTTTCATTTCCAATCCATTACTTTTATAAGCAAACTACATGCAAAATTTGCATGTAGTGAACTTCCACTCTCCACACTTGGCATATCACCAAGTAGGTGTCTCACATGTATGAAGACATTTGTTAATTACATGCAATGTGCTTCTAAGGGTAATATGGTAATTTGACATTTAAAAAGTCAAAAGTGAACATTTTGACTTTTTATCATTTTATTCGTTTTGACTAATTTCAACCCGCTGAGTATGAATCCGCATTCATTTTTCCAAAATTCAAATCACATTTGAATATAAAGTTGATCAAAGTTTTATTTTTCAAAGTCAAACGTCAACATTTTGACTGTTTACATCTTTGACCTTTTCCATCAATTCCGAGCTTCCAAATATGAATCCATATTCATATTTAAATCATATTTAAACATGAAGCTCTATCTTAAGTTACAACAGACTGTTATATCAAATATATTCGTTAGTTCTGTCCCTTTACCTAATTTGAACAATTCAAATTATTCCATCGTAATGTTCTAAGTTGATTCCTTATGAGATAGTGGGGGAACCTAATGAACCTATAGATCATGGGCTCCAACGATTCGAGATTAACTGGTTAAACTCTTTAGACCAATCAACCTTCGTTAACTAACAGGTCATTCCACTAAAGTCCCGTAGTTGCACTCCCCTCATTATAGATATATTTGTTTCCATGTGATATGACCATGATAAGTAAGTTAATCCTTCACAGGTTGTTCATAATCTTGGCTGGGTCAAAGTACCGTTTTACCCCCGAGATTATATCTTTTCTCCTTAAGTCGCATTGATCTATTATTGAACAATTGGTTTAAGGTCCAACCTTTAAACCGAATCCCTCTCGGGCCAATGAGAGGGTGGGGCCCCTTGTTGAAGACCTGGATTCATTCCTTAAGGGAACAACCTATATACTAACCTAGAGTGGGTAGGAGTGAATTCCGTCTTGCACCCTATGTTCCTAGTTATCCACCCGGTGTTACCCCTGAAATGGGAGGCTTATTAGGCCAGCGCCATTGAGCTGCCCTCACCTATGTAGATCTAAGGATAATCCTGTGTAAACATAAGTTCATAGTTAGGTCAGGATTAAGATTAAGTTATATTGGATATCTATAAACGAAATAGTCAGTTTTACAAAGTTAATTGTGTTATAACTTAAAAGTGACTATTTCATGGTTCCAATCTTATGTAAACCCTTTACATAGGATGCCACCACTTCCATGTCTCTACATGAATGATTTAGAATCACATCGTTTGTACTAACTACAAAGCGGGCCGCATCCATAGTGTCCCCAGAATAAGGTGCCCAACCGTATTCCTATACTAAAGACTATTTAGGCTATATACTCGAACTTGATCCACGTTTATGTCTCTACATACAGTTGAAGTTTACTCAATAATAGCCTTGGGACCTTTGTTTATTGGCTTTAAGATTATAGTATCAATAACGATTTTATTGAATAGAATATGATTACAAACTACGAGTTTTAGGACATAAATTCCAACAACAACATCGCCAACAATCTCAACACTAAGAAGACATTTATCAACATTAATTATGGCTTTAGCAATTTTCAAAAATGGTCTTCCTAAAAGTATGGTAGGAGATGTATGTGCAAATTCATTGTTCATTTTAATTATGTAAAAATCGGCAGGAAAGATTAGATCTCATACCTTAACTAGGACATCTTCAACCTCTAATGGCGAAATAAAAAACCTGTCGGCAAGTTAAATACAAATGCGAGTCTTTTCAAGTCCATTCAATCCTAAGTCTTTGAAAACACTAAGTGGCATGACATTAATGGAAGCACCTAAATCAAGCATGACACTAGATATGTCTCTATTTCCTATAGTGCAAGGAAGTGAAAACATACTCGGATCAACACATTTTTTCAGAAGATTGTTCTTTATGAGTGAAGAGACATTTTTACTAACCATTACCTTTTCTTGGCTTCTACTTCTCCTCTTGTGAGTGCATAACTCCTTAAGAATTTTTGTTTACCTTGGTATGCTTTTGATTGCCATCAAGAGGGGTAGAATCACTTCTACCTTCTTAAAAACTTCAAGTAGTTCTTCATCATTCATGAGTTCTTTCCTCAGTTGAGATAACCTAGAAGGAAAAGGAGGTAGAGGATTATCAATATGGTTCTTTGAATCATTGTTAGAAGAAGAAGCATTAGAAAGAGAAGGGTTAGTATGTACCTTGTTTTCTTCTTTGATATTTGAATCACTTCTCTCCAAGTTAGGATCATTGTGAGGTAAAGAAACATCATTATTTTCATTTAAAACCTTGCCACTTCTTAAGGTGATGGCACTTACATTAGCATGGTTTGGTTGAGCGGGAAGTTTGTCTTTCCCTTCTGTTTTAAGAAATTGAATTGCTAATTGGTCTAGCTTATTTTCTAACTCTAAGATAGATGCTTTCATGTTTTCCATATCACTTTTAATGACTCCAGTTGAACTAACAATATATTCACTCAACTTAGCTAGATTCTTTTCAAAATCAGTTTTAAAGCTATTTGAGCTAAAAGCTAACTTGGAAACTATTTCTTGTAAGTATGTACCTTTTGATGATGATGATGATGATGAAGTGTTGTTATGTTTGGGTTCTTGGGGGGCCCATCTAAGAATTGGATCGTCCCTCCAACCAGAGTTGTAAGCATTACTCTGTGAATTGTTTCTTCGATATCCTCCTAAGGCACTTACCTCTTTTATTTTAGGACATTGGTCATTATGGTGGCCAAGTAAGTCACATACTTCACATGAAACTACTTTATGCACCTCCCCTTTCACAAAAGAAGTAAACATTTTAGTAAGTAGATTCATTTGCTCTTTAATAAAGTTATCACAAGACAAAGAAGAGTTCGCATAAAGTGTTCTACTACTAGTAAAGTTTTTAGAATTTTCGGCCATTCTAGAGACTAACCTCCTAGCTTCGTAGGGGGTTTTATCAATCAAGGGCCCTCCCAAAGCGAAATCTATGGAGTCCCTAACCGATGGCAACAACCCCGAATAGAAATATTGCACAATGTCTCTCTCGGTTAATTGATTATAAGACAACTTAGCACAAAGTTCATTATACCTCTCCCAATATTCAAATAAAGTTTCATTATGAGATAACCTTTTCTTAAGTTGTTCCCAAGTGGTGTTGATTTGAGGCTTTAGGTTTATAAGCCATCTTTTGGCACTATCGGCAAGGGAAAAGGAAAATGCCCTAAGGTTCAATTGTTCCTCGATTTCACCATGAGGTCTAAGGAGATCACATGCCCAAGAAAAGTCTCTAAGGTGTTTATGTAGGTCTTCTCCATTGGATCCTCTAAAGATAGGCAAATTTGAGATCAAATCTGACCTAAGGTGAAAGTTGGTTGTGGTAGGTGGAATCATTATACCTGTTGGCCTTTCATGGACATCGGGCTCATATAATTCCCTAAGGGTTTTTTCGGGTGCCTCTTATCACATTGGATTGTTTAAATTGTTATCTAAGGAAGGCTCTAAAGGTTCTTCAAGGGATGGTTCAAATCTGTAAACGAGAGGTTCAAAGGATGAACTAACTAGCTTTTTCTTTTCATTCCTTAGTCTTCTTTCATGCAATGTTATGTTCTAATCTAGATGCATTGGACAACATAGTCATGCATTGAAGAAAGCAAAGAAACAAAAAATAACATGCAATTCTCACTCTCTCTTTTTTTTTTTTTTTTTTTTTTTTATAGCAAAGAAAGATTAAAAATCTAACATGCATTTCTAAAAATACCAACAAAAGATTGCAAGCAAAGATTTAAGAAATACTATGTCGTGCTACTCCACGGCAACGACGCCATTTTTGACGAAGTGAATTCATATACGTAAAAGAAAAGAATTATGCAAAGTATATAGGCAAAGTCATTATCAACGCATGTATGTGAGGAAATTAAAGTGGTTGCGAAGGGTAATTATCTAAACCGTCTTAAGAAAAGAATTATTTGTACTTTACTATTGACTTTTACTGTAGATAGGTGCAAGCAATGGGTGTTGAACCTTGAATGTAATGCTTGAAAAGAATGAGATTAGTAACAAAAAGAAAAGAAAAGCATTGAAAACAATTTGGAGGAAATCATAAGGGAGAATGAGAGTGGGAAATTTGACTTGTAATACAATTCACAATATGACAAATTTGAAGATTAAATTTCAAGAAGACAAATGAAAAATGGGCTTAGGCATTGATCTGATCTTATCATTGAATCAAAAACGATAAAGGAAGTTGAGTCATGCTTCATTAAGAGGGAATTTTTTATTCAAGATTTCTCACAAGATCAAATTGCTTGATCTTAGAGGAATTTTGAATCAAAATTCAAGAAAAGAGATGAATTTCATAGGGGATTAGTTTAATTCTTGCAATCTTAACTAAACCCCTAATTGTTCTTCAAAGAAAATTATAAGATAGATCATTCATAATTTTGCAACCAAGGAATTAAATGGAATTAATTTGTTCACTAAAAAAGTATGCAATTTAATTTAAAGAATTGACTAAGAACAATTGAAATCCATAAAACATCAAACAATTTCAAGAATGGGAGAGATATAATCAAGAATCAAGAGAATTTTTGTGTAGATACAAGTAATTCAATTAATCTTACACTAATTGATATACTTAGGTAAATTGCTTATAAAGATTGAATCAAAAAATCAAAGATCAAGAATTGAAATTATAAGAATTAATGAAATTGAATCAGAGATTTAATTCTTGATACAAATGAATCAATGCTCTAACAAAAATTACATCAAGATTAAAGATGAATCAAAACCTAATTACAATAAAAAAAATCAAAGAAAGGAAATTCTCAAAGATTAGTATCACCTAAGCTCACTTTACCTCAAAAAATTAGCCTTGCATCTTCAAGAATTCAGGAAAGTTTGTTGATGGAGAAAAAATGGCAGAATGAGGATAAGAAATTTGGAAATTAGGAGAAATTTGGGAGTAATTTTGGAGGAAAAATAGTGAATTGAATGAGTAATTAGGGGTTATTAGGGTTATTTATAGGAAATAGTGGAGGTTTATCTCAAATGGGCTTGAAATAATGATTTTGAGGCCCTTTCCTAGGTGAAATTTGCGGAAAAAATGGAGAAATTTCATAAATTTGGCAAATATTCATGAATTTGCCATTGAAAAGTGAAGTAAAAAATGAAAATACGTTGGGTAGTACTCGAACTCGGGTCACTGAAGGGTGCGCACAAGGAGATTGTGCCACATGGCACACAAAGAGAGGTAGATTGGTTGAAGACGTAGATGGACAAGCATAAGGGTCAAAATGGCGTGGTTTGGCTTTGTTAAATCTGGATTAAATCATGCGTTGGATAAGTCTCAAACTGACGATCTGAGGGACGCACACACGAATAAGGCAAAACAATGTATTGCCTTAGGAAATCCAAAAATAAATGTGAGTCTGGTGATGTTGGAACCAGAGATGTGGGAGTTGGGCGCACGAGTAGTTGACTGACAGGTGTCAATCTTCTTCAATTATTTACTAAAATGCCCCTTATGTTTAATTTGTCGGTTCTCCTTCGTTTGAACTCCGATTTAGGGGATTTTCTTGTCGTTGAGTTCGTATCAGAGTTTACTTTCATATTCTATATAAAATATAAAAATAATGGCCCTATGAATGATAAGGATTGAGAATAGTACTATCTTTAAATGGGTCAATATTTTCTCCAACAACAAGTGCTCGTAACACCAGTTGGGTCAAATTATCGTTTTATCCCTGCGTTACCTCTAGTCCTTAAATACTAGTACTCCTCTAATGAACAACCTATTTATGGTCCAACCATTAAACAGAAACCCCTCTCGTGCTATAGAGAGGGTAAAGCCTTTTGTCCAAGTCATGGAGACACCATTTAAGAGAACACTCTTCTACTGACCCTTAAAGTAGAAAAGGAGTGAATTTCATCTTGTGTAATTATGTTTTCAACTCCCCACTCGATCTTGTCCTCAAAATAATAAGCATTTTAAGTCAGCAATCTGGTCACTCTCACCCGTACAAATCAAAGCACAATCCCCCGGAAACAGGAGTTCATAATACAATCAAGATTAAGACTAAGTTAACTAGGTCATCCTAATGAAATAGAAATCTAACTAGTTAATGGAGTTACATCTAGTGGTTACTATTTCGTGGTCCAGTCTTATGCAAACTCATTGCATAGGATACACTCACTCGCATGTCACCTACACGAACGCCTTGGATCCTTGCGTTTGTATCAAATACAAAAAGTGAGCCATATTCATAGTGTTACCAGGATAGGTTACCCAGCCTTATCCCTATACTGTAGACCTTTTAAGTTGATCTCAAACATTAATCCTTGTATGTCTCTACATACTGTTCAAGACTCATCAAACAACTTAGAATGTTAGTTTATTGGATTTAGGTTATTAAAACAAAATTAGTAATATAATCAATTACATTTATTATAATAATTACACTTCTTTAATAACAGTCAATGGATTATATTTACAATCTACGAGTTTTAGGACATAAATCCTAACAAACTCCCATTTGGATTAGAACTCTAGTCTCTATGGATGTACGTAATAAAGTAATCCTAAAACATTAGAAATGGTCAAATGTACAAGTATATTACATAAAAGGTATATATAGAAATACAATAAACTAGGGCATCCTCATACTCATTACACTTCTCTCACTAGCTCTAAATTACCTAATCTACATATCTCGCAAACCTAGACTTTCTAGATGACCCTCGAACACTTTAGCTGTATGAGTCTTCGTACAGGGATCAGCAATATGCCCCACTGTTATCACAATATAAAGTGATGGGCATGTTCATGTTTGGAATAACTTCTAAATCATGCAGGAACTTATTGAGCCAAACTACATCTTTTATTGCTTCACATGCATCGACGTATTCAACCTCTATAGTAGAGTCTGCAATGCATCCTTGTTTCAAGCTACATCATACCACAACTCTCCATTTAGGGTGAATACTGATTTCAACGTGGATTTCCAAGAATCCTTATTGGTTTGGAAATTAGAGTCAATGTATCCTGTAAGGATCAAGTCCTTAGCTCCATACACAAGCATGTAGTCTCTGGTTCTCCTAAGATACTTGAGAATAATTTTAACCGCCATCTAGTGGTCTAACCCTGGGTTGGACTGATATCTACTGACTATTCCTAATGAGAAGGATATCCTCCACATAAAGTACTAAGAAAGCTACTTTACCTTTGTTGATTTTCTTGTATACACAAGATTTATCAACGATTTGGTCAAAACCGTAAGATTTGATCGCAATATCAAATCTAAGGTTTCAAGATCTAGATCCTTATTTCAACCTATAAATGGATAGATTTAGCTTGCAAACTTTTTGCTCCTGACCATAGGTTACGAATCTCTCGGACTGATACATAAAGATAATCTCTTCAAGATTGTCAATCAGAAAAGCAGTCGTGACATCCATTTGCCATATTTCATAATCATAAAAGTGGCTATCGACAAGAGAATCCTTATAGATTTTAACATAGCAATAAGGGAAAAAGTTTTCTCATAGTCAACTCCTTCCCTTTGGGTATACCTTTTTGCTACAAGTCTAGCTTTAAAGGTCTGTATCTTCCTAGCTAAATCTCTCTTTCACTTATAGATCCATTTGCACCCTATAAGTTTTACCCATTCAGGTAGATCTACAAGCTCCCACACTGAATTGAAGTACATAGACTCCATTTCAAGGTCCATGGCTTTGACCCATTGGTCCTTGTTTACATCATTCATTGCCTGTTTATAAAACAATGGATCCTCAACGCCATCATCTCGTATGACAACCTGAGTTTTAGTTAAACCCAAGTAACTGTTAGGTTGTGATAAATCCTCCCACTGCGTTGAGGCATTCTCAAGGATTGAGAAGGATGAGATTGACCTGATGTGTTGGTTTCATCAACTCTTGATGACGGACCAACTTCATTAACAACCCTTGTTGATTCATTAGTAGCTTCACTTAATACTAATTTGCTACGTGGTTTATGATCTCTCAGATGGTCTTCTTCCAAGAAAGTAACATTTGTCGATATAAACACTCTATTTTCTTGTGGATCGAAGAATAGACGACCTCTTGTTTCTTTAGGGTAATCAACAAATCAGATATGAACTGCAGTCTCTATTGCATACCCCCAAAACAAGCTAGGCAATTGAGCATAGCTCATCATTGAATGAACCATGTCTAACAAGTTTTTATTTCTCCTTTCTGATACACCATTTTGTGGCGGTGTGCCATGTGCTGAGAGTTGGAATTGAATTCCATGTTCTATCATGTAGTCCTGGAATTTCAAATCCATGTACTCTCCACCTTGATGATATCAAAATATTTTAATCTTTTTACTTAATAGATTTTCAACTTTAGCATTATACACCTTGATTTTTTGAAGAGCTTCAGATTTATTCTCCATTAAGAATAAATAACCATACCTTGAATAATCATCTATAAAGGAGATGAAGTATTCAAAACCTCCTCTAACTCTTACATTCATCGGACCACAAAGGTGTGAATGTATAGGTTCTAGGGGCTCTTTGGCTCTATAACTTTTTCTAGTAAAAGGTCTTTTAGTCATATTTCCTTCAAGACAAGATTCACATGGAGGTGATGAATCATCTTCTAACTCATTTAGAAGTTCATTCTTTACCAATCTCTCGATCCTATCGAGATTAATGTGACCTATCTTAAATGCCAAAGATAGGTATTATTATTAGAAGAACTTCTTTGCCTTTTATTTTGAGTATTAGTAATTTTATACATCTCATGATTTAAAAACGCTATCACTTCATTAGGTCTTAATACATACAAGTTGCTTTTAAGCTTAGCCGAACAAATATGTACACTATTCTTAGAAATGAAAGCTTCATTTAAAGAAAATATAACTGAGTACAATTGTTTAATAAGCAAAGAAATATAGAAATTAAGTTCCTCTTAATCTTAGGAAATATGTTCAAGTTTTCTAAAAATAAGAATCTATTTACAAAAAACAACTTGACATCTCCCACTGCATGAACTGAAATGACGTCTCCCATTCCAACCTCGAGCGTCATCTCACAGTTTTTGAGCTACGGAAGGAAATAGTTTCCTATAAAGAAGAACAAACATGATTGGTGGCTCATGAATAAAGTATCCAGGCCTTTCGGTCATTTTCCACTAAACAAGTTTCTAAGACAAGTAAATTATACTTACCTTCCTTTTCCTTATTTTTCTTAGCAAGGTATTTGGGGTAATTTCTCTTCCAGTGTCCATCCACATTGCAGTGATAGTGTAAGACCCATTTTTTTTTATTTAAGTATAGGAAGTAAAATTCGGCTAAGAATTAAAGAAGTTGATGTTTGAATAAATCCACAGAAAGGATTAAGCGATAAAATCTTTTATGGTTAAGTATAAGTTTTGTGATTAAGAAGTTAATTCATGAGAAAGTTTTGAGAAAAGAAGGGTTTTCAGTAGAATCTATAAGTCTAAACGCTCTCAAAATAAATAAGTTGTGACTATATGACTAGGCATTTGGGTAGCCTTCACGATAAGAACCAAGGGTTTCGCGATGAAGAAGTCTGCGAGGAAGCCATGAAGTTTAAGTTCACGATAAGTGTTCTAAGCGAGTAAAAGTTGGTTAGTTCACGAGAAAGGTTTCTTATTGTAAAAATATAACCACACGATAAGGTTATTCGCGATAAGTGTTAAGTGGTTAAAGTTATTTGCGGTATGGGGTTAGGCGAGAAGTAAGGTTTGGCGAATAAAATGTCAAATTTGATTTGACAAGGATTATTGGTTAACGTGTAAGATTAAGAAGTTAAAGCATAGCTGGATTGAGTATTAAATTTACACGTGTAAAGTTTTAAGCAGGAGCTAACAAACTGAGAAGAGTTTAAGCATGACTAAGATAGTGTAAGGGCCCTATAAATAGTGGACTTGGTCATTAAGTAAGCACAAGAAAGATTAAAAAAAAAAAGAAGCTAAATGTTGTTGTTTTGCTTTTGTGAGAAGAAGAAAAACAAAACGTGAAGTACAGCGATTTGTTCGGCGAGAAGGCTCCACGAGAAGAGAAGGAAGAGGAGGATTTTTGTTAAAGTGTGGTGAGTGGTTTTCTTCTTAACAGTTTTGTGATTATGCTTTACTATTTTGAAAGATGATTTCAAATGAGAAATTGTTTCAAAAAGAGATTTCTATAAAAAGTTTATATGTACAATCATGATTTATAATAAAGCTTGATTTGATGATTACGATTTCAATGCTATGAAATGGTTTTCAAACCATTAGTTGATTCCTTGAGATGATGCTAACTTTTATGTGCACATAAAGAGTCAAGGCCACCATGGGGTGTACGGACTACATGATGATAAGAAGCTGGCTTATGCGTTGAAAAGAGCGTATAAAGTTTAGCGGCCTGAGCAACAATAACGAATATGTATGTTCTCTGATGCTGTTGATACAGTAGTCAAACGCGAGGTAATGAGACCAAGCGTATAGAACAATTCAGAATCCTTAGCGAAAGAAATAACTATTAACTAATGTGTATTTATGTAAAATTGTTATGTTATAAATGTGTTTGTTAAGCATAAAGAAAGGTTTATGCGAGATGAAATGATTTGATGTTACTTATGCGAAATGATGTTTATGAAAAGGTATTGCGAAAAGAATTTCATAAAACCTCACTAAGTCTTTTAGACTTACATTTTAAAAATCTCTTCTTCTAGGATCAGGTGTTTAAGCCAAGTAGAGAAGAAGGTCGAACGATTTGCGGCAAGATGACTCCAGATGTTTTGGAAATAGTTAAGCATTGGTTATTTGGTCAATGGATTATAATGTATTGGTTATTTGGTCAATGGATTTTAATGTATTATTTAAGCATGAGTTATAATGTATCAATATACATTATACTAATTCCTAAAGTAAATTTGAACATTTCAAAGTACAATCAATATAAATAAATCTCATTACCCTATACGAGCTAGGAAGTGGACCTTATTGACCTACAGATCAGAAGCTACAACGATATGAGATTAATTGGCTAAACTCATTAACCACATTAATCAATATTCGTTAACTGTGTGTACACTCCACTAAAGACTCACAACTTAACTCTTCTCACTATAGATATATTTCTGTGTCCATGAATATAGACCAATAACAGTAAGTTAGTCATTTATGAGTTTTTGTAACACCATCTGGGTTAAATTACTGTTTTACCTCTAAGTTACCTCTAGTTCTTAAATACCAGTGCTCCTTTAATGAATAATCTGTTTATGGTCCAACCAATAAACATGAACTCATCTCGTGTCATAGAGAGGGTAGGGCCCTTTGTTCAAGTCCTGGAGACACCATTTATGGAAACACTCTTCTACTTACCCTTAAAAGTAGGGAAGGAGTGAATTTCATATTCTTTAATTATGTTTCCAGCTCACCACTCGGTCTTGTCTCCAAAATGATAAGCATATTGAGTCGGCAATCTGGCCACTCTCACCTGTACAAATCAAAGGACAATTCCTCGAAAACAGGAGTTCATAATACAATCAAGATTAAGACTAAGTTGCCTAGGTCATCCTAATGCAATAGAAACCTAACTAGTTAATGGAGTTACATGTAGTGGTTACTATTTCGTGGTTCAGTCTTATGCAAACTCATTGCATAGGATACCCTTACTCGCATGTCACCTACACGAATGCATTGGCTCATTGTATTTGTATCAAATACAAAGTGAGTCGTATCCATTGTGTTACCAGGATAAGGTACTCAACCCTATCTCTATATTATAACTTTAAGCTGATCTCGAACATTGATCCATGTATGTCTCTACATAATGTTCAAGAGTCATCAAACAACTTAGGATGTTAGTTTATACGATTTGGGTTATTAAGACAAAACTAATAATATAATCAATAACATTTATTATAATAATAACACTTTATTAATAGCGATCAATAGATTATATTTACAATTTATGAGTTTTAGGACATAAATCCCAACACGTTAATCCAACCATCAGTACGAAGTTAACATTTGTATACAATGGATCTCATGAAATATTCGGGCATGGAGAAAACATTTGAAGACATGAAAACATTTCCTTGAACTTGATCGTGAAATCATTCAAAACATAGTGTAACTTTAGTAACAGTTTATAAACATTTTACCATAAATCATGACTTGGTAATAACTTGAAAATCATGTTCATAAATCATTTTTACAAGTTATTGCTTGTAAGCTTGGAAAGGATATTTCATAAATACTTTTAGAAATAATGTGTTAGTCACAGTTTTTTGTACAGAGTCTTGGTCGTCAAATTCCTCCTAATCCTCCTTGTCATGAAAAAGTTCATATTTTATTCTTAATTAATTCCTTAATCATGAAAATATCCAAATGTTCCTTTATCCTCCCTAAAAATATCAAAACAGCCCAAGACAGCTCCATAACAGCCCAATAGTGTCAATTGACATGGTGAATGGGGTTGACTGCATGCGCATGGCCTAAGGCCTTTTGCGTGCTAACCTCATAATAGGGTTGTCGCACGCGTGCTTGCCGCCTAGCCAGTGTCCATCGCATGCTTGGCGAGCTTTGTGCTCTCTGCACACCGTGTGCTCCACACTAACCTCTTATGGCAGGGTCATGCGCGTAGCCTAAGCACATGTCTTGCCGCTCAGCTGTGCCATGGTCTTGTCATGTGCGTGCAACCTGACCAAAATAAACTCTATCAAGAAAAGGCACGCCCATCTTGCCCACACATGCATGATTCAAGGCCACTACCCAGAACATTGTTTAACTTCCAGAATTATAACCCAACTTTTAAAAATCATAACTTAAAATTCAAAACTCTTTTGACAAAACTTCCTTGTACAAAGTTGCTATAAATTGTCTTAACTTTCTTAACTCAAATTTACGAAGGAGAATTTCAAATAATGAGTCCTGTAGCGTTTTGGAAGTGCACCTTGCTCAAAATGGCTTGGAAATTTGACCTCCTCGCGTAAACTTGATCCAATTTCAAACCTTATTGATTCCAAATTGAACAACATCCCTCTCTCACAAAATAGGCTCAATTTCTGAACTTTTAAGAATAATTTGAATGGTTTTACACGAGTGAGTTATGAGAAATTCATTTATGAAGTTTGCCTACTTATAGAGTTCCTTGCATGAGATTAAGTTGACACTTAATCTTTGATTAGATTGACCTCCTAAGCTTGTATTTACACTTCATCATCTCCTCCATGTCCTCCTTAGTCGCAAAAATGCATGATAACATGGTTATCACACTTAGATTTAACTTTAACCGAAAGCCATAATCATGCCACGTTGATGTCTTAAACGAATGGCTAACCTTTAAACCTTCTCACATAGCCTTGCCTTGGCCGCCTAGCTTCCTCCCGCCCGTAGCCAAGCCTTCCTCACCTAGCACCCTTCCTCATGGACAAGCCTTCCAATGCATAACCCTTGGCTGTGTAGTTTGCTAACCTTTTCTTTCCTCGCGTGGCCACCTTCCTACATCACATAGCATTGCCTTCCTTGAGTAGTTCTTGGCTGCCCAAACGCCTAGCTAACCTTCATTGCTATCTTGCCTAGTCATCTAAATGCCTAAGCATGTCCAAACGTCTAAGTTTGAGGTTCTTAAGCCTCATCTTGCCGTTCATTGACACTCATTTGGAGGTTTTTCTTAGCCTTCCGTTGTGGCCCAAATAACATCCAAACACCCAAAAACAATACTTTTGACACTTAGCCAATTTTTCAACTTTTTCCTTTTCCTCAAGTTTAAACCTAAATTTCAAGTATTTTTACCTTCTTTTCTCATAAATTACATTTTTTGTTGTCCTTGACTAAGCTTAACAAATTCCAAAGGTTAAAGAAATTTTGGGTTTCACATTAACTAACATGACAAATCTACGTGGTCTAGGGCATGCCTAGTATAGCCAACGTTTACTAGCTAATCTACAATGTAGTGGAACCTGTCCAACACTTCCATCTTCTTTATCGTAGTGGTGCCCGTCCAGTACTCACGATAGCATTGTTGTTGCAGAGTACACTCAATGCCAACAACAAAATCTAACTTGTGTGCACATGATACCATACAACCTTAGGCTCAACATCTCAGTCATGTAGTTAATTAAAATTTTATAAAGTCATATGAAAACATTAAAACATGCCATCTTTATATTTAGTAAAACTCAAGCTTACTCAGCTTGTTAATGGAAAACTGAAAATCTATAAACAATACTTACTTAAAATGATATTATTTCAACTACTTTTTAGAAAGTCAATAGTAATGTGCTCATATTTGAATTTTATTTTAAAACCTAAGCTTGAAACTTATGCTTGAAATCATTCATAGAAATCATGTATTATTCATAAACTCGTATTTAAGCATAGAAAACATTTTAATTATTAATAATAGTTTAGAAATCACTTCCAAAATATGTTTTGTCACTCACAGTCTTAGGTTAGTTCCCTAGTGTGTAGACTCAGCTTATTTCCCACTTGACCTATTAAAAAACAAAAACCGAGCATCAGAACCTTGAATAGTCTTTTCTTTTCATACTAAACTTAAGATGACGCACAGAAGATGACATCCAACAATTCTAAACTTTAGATATAAAAGTACATTTTACAAACTTTCCCAAAATTTTCTAAATCCAACAACCTAACTTCAAAAAATCACAACTTCCTCAATACTTGACCAAAATTAATGTACTTTATATCTTGGAAATCCTCTACAACTTACTTGACAAAAAGGCAATGAGATTCTCAACAGATTGTTACAGAAATCTCCTGAAGCACAAGTAGTCCAAATTTGGGTCTCCTGCTAACCTCCTGTTTACTCCTAAAATTAAACGTACTTTTAGTCATTTTTGGCTCACGATTTATTCATTAAAGTTGTAGAAAATGTAATAATATTTACAACCATGCTTAATAGAGCTTCTAACTCAATATGTACAATCCAAAAACTCAAATCACCGGAGATTTTAGAAATTCAAACACTAAAATGTGACCTAATTGTCTCTTTAAAAATCATTAATCTAACATTAGAATTTGCTCAAGATTCCTTCACAAAACTTGTTAGAAATTAAATAAACTTTCAAAAAGAAATAAACCTCCTCTTTTAATTCCTTCTTAGAAGTTCATACTGACTAAAAAACCAAAGAATGTTTGTAAATATCAAGTTTCTGTCATGAATGTTTATTCCTTTAAGTTTTTCTTCATCTCCTTCACCTCAATTCACAATCCTTTCCCTTCCTCTTCTCCTTCAAATTATACCTTAGCTACCTCTGAAATTCTGGTGAAAATGGTTAAAGATATGATTCGGGCGGCGGAGAGGTCTATTAAAAAAAAAACAAATCCCCGAAAACTTCTCACGTCCTTCTCTTCTCCTCTTTTTAAATAACTCTTCTCTCTTCTTTTTTTTTTTTTTATTTTGAAATATATATATATATATATATATATATATTTATTTATTTATTTAAATATATACAAAATTTCACTTTCCTTTCCTTTTCTTTTGTTTAAAGAAAACAAATTTCAAAATTATTAAAACAACTTGAACCAATAGCTTTGCCATTTTTCTTCAACAATAACTTAAGTTCAACTTCTTATAATATATAAGAGTAGCAAATAATTCAAGGAAATTCTCGGGTTTACATACAGTTTGATTATTATTAACAACGCTCCATGGTTATAAACTAAAACAAACAAGAAAGCTAGTAAATTAAATAATTTAAACAACACACATTCAAAATAAAAACAAAAACAATCATAATTAAATTTTATAGAAATATATTAAATTCATACATAACTTGAATATAACTATATTACTTAAATATTGTTAAATTAAATTATTGAAATAAATCTTTTTTAAAAAATGAATGTGATAATACATAGGGATTGTTTGGGGTAGGTATTAAGGGAGATTGGAGTGAGTTATGATAACTCACCTTTTGTTTGGGGCCATATTATGGAAAGCCTAGTTTCAGGCTTGCATAAGGGAAACTAGAGTAAATAGCAACATTTAAGATTAAATTTGGAAATATGAAAAAAAGAAAAAATGTTTAGATTTTTAACAAATTGATTGTATCTACTTTTCTTCTTTCCATTATTTCGAGATTGCCATTAATGAGTTTCAAATTTGCTTTCATCATCATTTAATGGTTGATTTTTCCACTTGATTTGATTTAAATTTTAAATTTATGTAAATCTTTTCAATTATATCTTTTGGTCACACATTTCACTTTTTTTATTTCTATTTTCAATCTCTCTCTTATTTGTTTATATACAAATTGTTTGCATGTTTGATTTTTTAAATCAATGTTCATGTAATTCTTAGATACTCTTTGATGATATTTTTTATTTTTTCCTCTCAACAAAGGAACAAAACAAAGAATCTCTTATGTGATACCAGATTTGCTAAACATCACCTGAAATCAAAATGACAATATCCCTCATCAAAAAAGAAAGAAAAGCGGAGCGAATGTCAAGGAAAACCAGGATTTGTGAGATCTTGTGAGCAGCAAAACTTGCCAGCGGTCTAAGGGCATTGAGTAGGGTAATGGAGTACATGGAAGCAAAGAATTGGAAATTATTTTTTTTAGGTTTTTTAATTCAATTTTATGGTTTTGAGTCATATAGAGACTTCCTTCAAGAATTGGTGTAGCAATTGGTTGAGGTAGAAAATACGGTTGTTTAGGAATTCAATGGCAGATTGAATTTTGGAAGGCTAAATGATAAAAATCCAAGAAATTGTAAGTTCTAATATTCTAAGCATTTTATTAGTTTTTATCCTTTTTGTGTCTATTTTTCGATTTTGAGCCTCCAAAATATCCAGATACAATGACTTTTTTGTATTTAATTTGGTAATTGATTGATTGGGAAAGGGAGGTAAATAAAATTTTGTGTTAGTGTTTGTTTTTTAGATTAGAGTCAATTTTTTTCTTAACAAACTTGTCAGAAACATCTACACTATAATTAGTTTTATATATTATATTTTCTTTTTAATAGATGTGCTTTGGTTGATCATACAAAAAATTGATCTTCATTTTTTTTAAATACATTGTTTTTTTTTCAACAATATTGTATTGTGGATATTTTTTTGTTAGGTAGATTTTTCTTCGACAACTAAATTGAAAGTTCAAATATTGAAAATTTTAGGATTTTTAATAAACAAACAAATTATTTTCATGTTTGAATTTTATTTTTTTTTTAGTTTTGGTTGATCATATTAAAATTGATGGTCAAATTTCTTTTAAATTTTTTTTAACTATATTGTATTTGTGTGATTTTTTGTTAGGTAAATTTTTCTCCCGTAAATCCAAAGTTCAAATATTGAAAGTTTTGGAATTTTAATAAGCAATGAAAATTTATTTTCATGTTTGAATTTTATATCTTTCTAATTTACTATCAAAGTTTTGAATACAAACTATTTGTGTTTGGGTTGATCCGGTAAAAATTGATTATCAAATTTCTTTAAATATATATATTGTTTTTATCTTTAACTACATTGTATTTGTGGATTGTCTTTTTTTTAAGAAAAAAATTGCATCAAATGACAAAAACATTTAGAAAAAAACAATCAATGACACCTGTTTTCTACATATTGCGAATATGACAACATTAATGATGTCATAGGACTATCGGAGGGCTATCAGACGGTAATCATAAAATTATCTACTCTTAAATTTGCTACTTTTGCAATTTAGAAAATGTCGTGACATGAGCTCTATTATCATCAATTTTTTTGTTATTTTTACGAGGGCTTTCGTTTTTGTTAGATAGAATTTTCTTCATAAGTAAATTCAAAATTCAAATTTGGTAAGTTTTAGGTATAGAATCTTATTTTCAAGCTTGAAATTAAGGTTTTTTTTTTTTTTTTTTTAATTTACCATCTATTTTAGCTAGATTTAAGATATTTTTTTTTGTGGTTAATGAAATGTTTTTCGGATAAGATTTTGATTTTAGATTTTGTTTTTCAAATTAATGAGTTGTGGGGTTATTTTTGTATTTTGATATTTGCTAATTAATTGGTTTTTAGGGATATTTTCTTGGTAATTAATAATAAGAATAATAATTTTGTCATTTTCCTAATTTAATTTTTTTTCTGTTATTTTTAAAATTGAATATTTAAAATTTTCTACTTTTCTCGTTGCCCCTTCCCCTAACACCCAATTTACCCCTAATCCCCCAAACAAACTCCTACTCATAATTCCCCAATTTATCCATGCAAACTCCTTCCCATAAAAAAATGAAAAACTCTATAATTCATCACTCTTTTTCTCCTTTTGTTTTTTTATCTGTTTCGATTAAATTAATCTATAATAAGGATTTTTTCTTTTCCAAAAAAAAAAATTAAAATTAAAATTACATACTGTTTTAATATATTCTTCTTTTAGTTCAATTTCAAGAATTGTGGAATATGAAAGAAACCGTTCGAGAAATTTCGATATTGAATTATGTTTCATTAAGTAGTCTTTTTTTTGTTTATTAAATTATTCAATTGAGTTTGTGGTAAAAAAGGAAAAAATGTTAGATGTAGGATCCGTTTGGATTGAATTAAGAACAAAAAGTTTTTCAATAATACATTTCCTTTTAAACAGTTTTTTGGAAATGAGTTTAAAATTTAAACACTTAATGTTTGGTTAGATTTTTTTATAAGTGTTTATATGTGAATTTGATTTTCAAAAATTTCTCAAAAATAGATTATTTTATAAATGAATTTTTAAAAAATGCATTATTTTAATTTGCCAAACTCTACCATTTTTTTTCAAAATAGTTTTTTGGCAAAATTAAACACGTTAGAATCTCAATCAAACACACCTGTAATGTAGATTTTTGTACTCATTATTTGTGGCGACAAGTGACAAAATTAAAAACCATGATGCTTAGAACAAAAGCAATTAGATCGAGACACTTTTTAGTCATTTTTAGGAAAATATCTTAGCCATAAATGAAAGAAGATGAGCAACGTGGAAATGCGTATTTCACGAATAGTAGCGATGTATGCTTAAACAAGTATGCCGGATGTAAGCAATATGTCGATCGAAATTTAATGGAGTAAGAATCTTATGTAACCAATTTTAATAATAGCAATTTGTGTTTACGTGTTTTTCATTACATGTGTAGGCAAAAAAATGGTGAAAAGTAATGATTTAATAACAAATTTATGGAATGAACGTAGTAATTAAGAAAATTAAAGAAAATGATTTTAAGAAAAATATTGCATCTAATGACAAATATATATGAATGAAAAACAAATTAGTGTAAACACAAGATCGCAACTTAAATTATTGATATGAACGTTTAATTTAGGAAGCTTTTTAATTCGATGTGCAATATGAAAAAAAAAACATGGATGCTAAATTTATTGAGCGAATAACATAAGTAAGATTATTTTATATAAAATAAACTTACGAAATTTGTGTATTGAATCTACATTATATATTTTAGAAAAAAACATATCATAACACTACTATTATAACTCATAACACTATCTATCAAGATTATTGTAAGGGAAACTGTATCACAAAAACATTTAGAAAAAAATAGCACATGACACCTATTTTTTACATATTGCAAATATGACAAAATTAATGATATCAAACTATCAAACGGTAATCATAAGGCTATCGAACCATAATAATAGTTTATCGACTTTTAAATTTACTACTTTTGTAATTGAGAAAATGTAGTGAAATAGTGACATGAATCTTATTATCATAAATTTTATTTTTGCAAAAAAAAAAAAAAAAACACCTTGTTTTAACCTTAAGATTATCATAACAATAATCCTACCATAAATCAGAATCAGAATGGCCACGGTAGAAAAGAAACAATTTGAAAAAAAAAAAAAAAACCAACAAATGAAGAGTGACGATGGGACACGTGTTTAGTGAAAGATAAGAGACTTTATAAGTAGATTCCTTATTTTCTTTAAAATCATTAACTTTCTATTCTCTTTCTTCAACTGAATTTCCCATTTCCTTTTCGTTCTTTTCCAATCATCACACCAGCAAACAAGCAAGCAAGCCTTGATGATCACCTTCATCACCCACGCTTCAAACTCTTCTTCCCCAACGCTAAATAACACACTATCACCACGGTACGCATTTTTCTGTTTTTAGTTTTCCTTTCAATTTTTTATTTACTGATTTTTGGATCACAAACCTTGCGATTCAAAGGCTATTTCTCATTTTAGATCGATTCAAACTATGGGCTGTAACCTTATTCTCTCTCTCCCTTTTTCGAATTCTGAATCGAGGTTTATGGGCTTCAATTCATCTTCACATATGTTTAATTAGTTTTTCTTCAATTTCTTGTTTGATCTAGGTTTAAGGATATGTTATTTAGATAGATTCCTGGAAAATTAAACGCAACGTTAATCATACTTATGCTGTTTAAGTTTGTGGTTGTATGCAATGGTGATGACCATTTCAAGTTTCTACTACCAATCTTCTCTTTTTATAGCAAGACAAAACATGGAAATGATCGGCCTTGAAATTTGTTTTTTTTAATGCTTTAGAAATTGGTAAATAGTAAAAGATGACAAATTGAATAAAAAGAAAATATAGCAAAATTTTAGATTGATAAATTCTAATGAACTTTTTTAGACATCCATATAAGTTGATATAAGTTGATGAAAATTCAAAATTTTAATAAATATTTTAGTTTATTTTACTAATATCTCTTAAAATTATTTATAAATAGTTTTAGGATTTTAGGATTAATAATAAACAACTTAGAGAAATAGTTTCCAAATGGCCTTTGAAAAAGTACAATTTCTCAAGGCCAATATATATAAATATGTATATTTGACACAGGTTCTCACTCTTTTCTAAAGCCTGTCGTTACATTTGAAAAATGATTTATTTATTCAACCTCATGGTATGTTATTGCTTTTTCAAAGGTCCTGACCTCAAAAAAAATACTCACATCTTTCTAGATCTTCTTTGTGAATATATTGTTGGTTTGCAAGTTGTTTGTAGATATTGAAAAGAAAAAAATAGTGAATTACGAGAATTAGAGATTTTTATGAAATTTTATTGTATAAATGATAATGGCAAATTTCATAACTGACTTGTTTTTCATTTGTTGGAGTTCCAAAATCCTTCACCATAACTTCTCTTTTGCTATAGAGAAAAGCATGGGTACAACCTTGTACCCATCTTATGTGATTTTTATCTCTCCACCCACAAAAATAATTATCAAATACCTTTTTTAGGATTTTTGTTTTTATTTTTTTTTGTGACCATTGCCGTTTAATATATTACCATTTTCTAAAGCCTAGGTGTTAAAAAAAAATGGAATGAGATTGAATATTAATGTGAAAATATGTCTAACGTTTTGAAAGGTAGAATATAAATTGAAAATACTTTTATAGTCTCTTTATTGTATAACTACATTTGTAAAAAATTATAATAATAGTTTTCTTCATTTTTTTTAACTTAGAGGTGGTTTCATGATATATCATCATTATTTGTTAGGAGTTTTTTTTTTCTAAAAACAATTATAATTTACATCAATTTTATTTTGAATTACTCAAATTCCTTTTATTTTTGTTAAAGTTAGAGCTAGCTATAGCCTATAGCAATAGCAATAAAAAATAATGTAGCAATTTTAGGAATAATAATAAAGTACAAAGCAAAGTGGATATTTGCAACCTGTAACTTTTTAAAAATGTTGATGCTCGACAAAAAGTTGATCACGATATGATATTTTGTTATAAAATAAAGAATAAAAAAGTTAAATAAGAACAATGACACAATACAAAAGAAGGGAATGGAGAATAGAGGAAGTAGAGAACAATTAAATGTGTCTTAGAAAAGCACCATACACCTCTATCTATAGGACATGCTTCGATATGAGTTCCATTATGAAATATAATGGAATGAATGTTACAACATGAAATTTAGTGAGACTTATTGGAAGATTGATTGGCTGGGTTATGGATATCTACAAATTATAATATATTAGAAAAATATATATTTTTATGTTCAGGCCTTGTCTCATGGTGGAAAAAAAAAATCAAGTTTTTGCGTTTTTTGGGAAATTATTTAATTCGACTTTTCTAACATTTATTTTCAAACTTTGAAGGTCTGATCACATGGGCAAAACATTGTTTAGGCAATGATTGCTGGGCGCAGAAGTAGTATCTAAATCAGAGCAAGCCAGGAAAGCAAGATTCTTGTTATGGTCTTCGACTAACGATGGTGTAATCTTTAATATATATGGATAAACCAACCTCATCTCGGCTCGTGAGAACTGAATCCAATGGACTTCAAATCTAACTGAATAACAAGCAGAGGAGAGTTGCCTCAAAATCAGGGATTTTTTTCAACAAATCCATCGTCGCAATTCAATACAGATTCACACCAAAACTTTGTCGATCTTTCTTTGATCCATTGGTGGTGATGGGTTTCCAAGGGGATGAAGAGTCCTCCGCTCCTCGGGTTTCATCAAAATCCCAATTCAGATTTAACTCTCCCCTGGTCCAGGTTTTCTTAATTGGACTGGTTTGCTTTTGCTGCCCTGGTATGTTCAATGCCCTTAGTGGTATGGGAGGTGGAGGCCAAATGAATACAACAGTTGCTGATAACGCTTCCACCGCCCTCTACACCACTTTTGCAATATTCGGCATCATCGGCGGCGGCGTATACAACATCCTTGGCCCTCGTCTCACCCTCTTCGCCGGCTGCGCCACTTATGTCCTCTACGCTGGCTCCTTCCTCTATTACAATCACTTCAAGGACCAAACCTTCGCTATCATTGCAGGCGCAATTCTTGGTGTGGGTGCTGGCTTCCTATGGGCTGGTGAAGGCGCCATCATGACTTCCTATCCCCCCCCTGATCGAAAGGGCACTTACATTTCCATCTTTTGGAGTATTTTCAACATGGGTGGTGTTGTTGGTGGTCTTATTCCCTTTATCCTAAACTACCACCGCACCAGTGCTTCTTCCGTCAACGATGGAACCTACATTGGATTCATGTGCTTTATGTCTATTGGGGCTCTCACCTCTCTTGCCATTTTGCCCCCCAGTCGTGTGGTTCGTGATGATGGTTCACGATGCACCAATATTACGTACTCTAGCGTATCAGTTGAGTTTGTAGAGATTCTCAAATTGTTCCTTAATTGGAAGATGTTGTTGATTGTTCCTGCTGCTTGGTCTAGCAACTTTTTCTATACCTACCAATTCAATAATGTGAATGGGGTGTTGTTTAATTTGAGGACAAGAGGGTTCAACAATGTTTTCTACTGGGGAGCACAGATGGTGGGGTCGGTTGGAATTGGATACATATTGGATTTCAGTTTTAAGAGTAGGAGGACTAGAGGTTTGTTTGGAATTAGTTTGGTGGCGCTATTGGGTACTGGAATATGGGCAGGTGGCCTGGCTAACCAGCTTAGATACTCTCGCCACAACGTGCTAGACAAGTTGGATTTCAAGGATTCAGGTTCAGATTTTGTTGGGCCTTTCTTCTTGTACTTCTGTTTTGGGCTGTTGGATGCCATGTTTCAGAGTATGGTGTATTGGGTTATTGGAGCCTTGGCAGATGATTCAGAGACTTTGAGCAGGTATAATCATTGATGTATATGTTATGTGTAATGTTGTGAGTGAGATTATATTATATTTATATAATGGTTGGGAGATGAAACACAGGTATAGTGGATTTTATAAAGGAGTTCAGAGTGCAGGAGCTGCAGTTGCCTGGCAAATTGACACTCACCATGTTTCCTTCATGTCTCAGTTGGTTGTGAATTGGTCACTCACATCACTGAGTTATCCTTTGCTGGGGGTTCTGGTGTTCTTCGCTGTGAAGGAAGACAAGAAGCCTACTGATGAAACTTGTAAGGAGGTTAATTCTTGTATTAGCTAATTTAATTGATACAAAGATTTAAGTTCTATAATTGCGTTTATTTATGTTTTTTTTTCTGCCACATCTTTCTTGGTGTAATGTTTATAACATGTTTACCGAAAATGGAATATTGTACAGCAGAGACACTTTTATTTACCTTTCCTGAGAAATGCTCCTAGATGTCTTCCAAATTTATGATGTAAGTGTAAATGTTATTAGGATTGAACTCGGTAACTCGATTGTATTTGACAGTGTATTGTTTCAAAGTCCACAAAGTGCTCTAAATTCTAAATAGGACATCCTGATCTATCTGGCAACAATATGTAGCACATGTAATAATCATCCATATGGATGTATCAAGAAGTTTAGCCTTTAGTCAAATCTGGTTCCTTTTGTCTGAATGCTGAAAAAAACCGAAGGATGAATTTAATGTTTTAAATTCAACTTCCGGTGTGCTGATCAGAATGCACAATAGCAGGTTCTCCGTTTAGTATTTTAAGAAGAATAAAAATTCATGGGAGAAAGATTTTATTTATTTATTTATTATTTTTATAGAAGAAAGTGTTCAAGTAGGTTCTATACATCGGTCACAAGATGTGTTGAATAAGAATCAACACTTTATCCGCTTGACAGCTAAATTCTCGTTTCACACAAAATGCCACTAAGATATGATGTCAAAGCAGTAATTGTGTAAGTTGCTTTGTTTTACTCTCCAGAAAGAGGAACAAAGAAAAAAACAAAACCGAACTCGGAAAGATAAAACTCGCTTATGTCTTTTAAAATCACTTTGGCTTCAAGAAAAGGAATAATTTCTTCTTTTGCAAGTAAAGTGAGCCTCCAAGTCGCTCCCTCAACAGACCAAGAAGCGTTGGTATATTCAACTTATGAGAGCTTGCAAACTGTGGACAGAGAAAGAGATGTAAGATTATTATAAGTATCAAAATTAAGTACACAGTTGCTTGAGATTTCGATACATGCAAAATTTGAATGATCTTTATTAAACCATCTCGCATTTTTTAAATATTCTAGATTGACACCAAATGTTGATAACAGCATTTTCTAGCTCCCAATTTAACATACAATTTGATCTCAGATAACCCCAACAGTCGCTAGAAGATATTTCCCACTCAAAGATTGTTAGGAAAAGTTAAAGATATATATAAAGCTCATATGTTTTTAGATAATTTATTTAATTCCTTCACGATATGACAGTATAAGGTACATTCTTTGAAACTCTTGCAAAAAGAACATAGAAAGTTAATTTGGATTTCTTTCGAGAGTAAATTACAAACTAATGGAATTAATTAAGTAGGATAATTGGACTGGACTGGGTTGGTTTTCCTTCAAAACTGCCCCGACCTGAAATATACTATTTATTTACTAACAAAGCCTGACCCAAACCATATTTGGGTTGGGACGGTTTTATTTTCTCTTACTTTTTTCTTCCTTACTTGCTTCCTTTTTTTTCTTTGTTTGTGATGCTAATTGCTAAATTCAAGAAAGAAAGATATTATGATGCTTGTGATTCTAAATTTTTGTGATTTTAAATATGCATAAATATATATTTTGCGATGATTCTAAATATGCACAGTAAATTCTAAATTCTAAATAAATCATAACTAACATAAATATGCATAAATTCTAAATTCTAAATGATTCTAAATGTACGTGGATTCCAACATAAATTCACATAATATTTTTGTGATAACATAAATTTCTAAATTATAAACACGCACTTGATCATGAACGAACATTGTTCTTAAACTTGTACAGCAAATCACAAAAAAAGTATTCTCAACTGATATAAATCAAATAAAACATTCTCTTTAGCCTACAATTGAATCCACGTTACGCCTTGTTCGTATTGTCACGTCCCGTCCAAAATGTCACACCACGTGACCAAATGGATCGCGTGTTGCCTAAACATTCAACATATAGCTCTCGTGAGATGACGTGCCAAACGCCTAGTAAGAGAAACAACTCTTCCTCCTTGTCTCTTTGTAAAGTTCTTTCATTGAGCCTTAGAGGTCTTCACAATTTTTGCAATGGAAAACAACTCAAGAAAAATACAATAACATAGTGGAATAACTTAACTTCTTCTCTTTATTAACTTAACGCTTACAGAATTCAAACAAGATACAAATTACAACTTTACTTTTCATAAAATAAAACCAAGTTTGATCTTCTCACATTCTTCTTCTTCTCATCAAGGTGCTGTTTTTCGCGCCAAGGTGTATAAGACTCTAATCCCGTCCTTTTTCCTTTTTGTCATCTTCAATCCATATCAAGAATATTCTCCGGGATCTTCCTTTCCTTTCTTTGTCACTTCAATTGGTTCTTTGATCGGAGTACTTAGAGATGTGAAGTCATCATTCCCTTCTTTACCTTGTTCGCCCAACAACCTCAATTTAGAAGATAATATTCAGGGCTTCCTTTCCCTGCCTCAGTTCTTTGACTCTTTTGCTCTTGCCTTCCTGGTGAACTGAGTTTTGGGCGATAAGGAGCAGTATTCTTACTAATCGGCTCCTTAAACGCATGATGAGATGCCATGGCTAGCACGCCATGTAATACTATAGAGTAACTCTGCCTCCCTTTCTTAACTAAGTTACAATGTCTCAGAACTAACCTTTGCATGACCTCAATGATTGACAACTTGGGGAGGAAAAAACTTAAAACGTAAGTCAAATAAACATAGTGAGTAATGGTTTTCAGAAAACCTTTTTGGGAAAACACATAGAATCACAAATAATAAGGTCAAATGCATCAGATAAACACACATCACATCAAACCACAACAAATTAAACAACCACACAACGAGCGCTACAATGTCATATGCTGAGATTATTTCGTAACAAGCTTAACTCTAAGACCTGGAATTCTTCCCTTGCCCAGACCTAGGATTCACGCTCACCAGCATCACGCGAATTACCTGAAATTTCCACCAGTGTCCCGTCACATTCAACCATTCTCAGACATGTCACACTCCACCAACGTCTCATCACAATCTTGCTTAGACTTGGGGTTCTCTCCTTGCAAAGACCTGGGATTCACACTCAACCAGCATCACACGAGTTACCTGAGACTTTCATCAGCGTCTAGCATCAAGAACACATCACAGCTTGCCTCGACCTGGGATTCTCCCCTTGCCTAGACTTGCGATTCGCACTCAACCAACATCAGGCCAGTTACCTAGGATCCTCACCAATGTCTTACGATAGATCAACCACACCACAACGCACAAACCACACAATTAACAGCACTCGAGTATTAGCTCATAGCTTACTCTTAACACAGAATATCACAATATACAAAATATCTCATAAACATAATCATAGAGTTATGAAGAATACTTACATCATCATGTTTATAAAACAATCCTTTTCAAAACGAAGATCATGAATACAAACGTTTATAAATCACGTTGAAAAACGAATTTGTCATTCATAACATTTGTCCAGTAAAAGGATTACTTACAAAAGAATACTCATATTCAAACATAGAAAACATTTATAAATCAAATTTATCACTTACAACGAATACTTATAAAACATTGTATCACTCACTGAAGAATATTCGTAACTCGTATTTAAATATAGAAATCGTTTAATCATTCACAAACATTGATTTTTACAAGAACCACTCATTGAAATTACTTAGCATCAACTCCTTTCTTCTTGGTTTTCAGCTTTCTCCTCTCGTTCGACGGTTCCTTCAACCGGCTATTCAGCATTCAAAATTTTGTCTTCTCGCTTTCATTAGAAAAACTAGCGCATTTTGACCAAAAACTTCCTTTTTCCCTTTGGCTTTCGAACCTATTTATAGGGGTCTTTCACCTCCAAAGGTCACTTCCACACTTTGCATATGTTACCTTACTAACATGTCGCACCATGTTGCAAACCCAAACTCGAAACGTAGTCTAATAGTCAACGACGATTTGACTTTCCCTTGAAACGCACACCTTATCTCCTTGGAAAGCCAAACTCTTAAATCATCTGACTGTCCCTTTCTCTTCTTGAAAAGTCACCGTCGTTTCCTTCACACAAGGAGTTGTCATGTCACCTAGATAAGACATTTACTTCCTAGCCTCATTCTCTTGGGTGCAGATACTTCTTGCAGTATCTTGTTAAATGCCTCACTCTTGTTGTCCAACGCATGCTTCCTTCTCGTCACACGTTCTTATGGCGTCACTCATGTCACACCCCACCCCGAGCACCTCTTTATTAGACCCTAGATGTGACGTGAAGCCAACCAATATCGCTCCTTTCAAGAACGACACAAATTGACCCTTAAACTTTAACCTTTAAACAATAAACTAATGGAAACTAAAACACAATACTTTTAACACAACTAAGTAACATCCTTTTATTAAACAAACTTTATATAAGTTTTTACAGACAGAACGTAACTTTATTTCATAAAACAAAACCCAACAACCTTCCCAAACCCTAGTCTAATACCACAAAAAACTAATTGAATATAAGTACAAAATAACAAGACACATACGATGAACAAACAAAACCCTTAAGTAGATAGATAACAGTGATACAGGCTCTAAGGACACGATCTCTACCTTGAAAGTGGAAAAATATTTTGAAGAATGTGAGCTAAACGAGCCAATTGAGTAATATATTTCTAAATAACTTTTCATAAACGATAGTTCATAAATCCTTTGAAAACAATAATTAATGAACAAACATCAAGAAAGCTTAAACTTCATAACTACTTAGGAAACAGTAACATAAATCCTTGTTTTTTCTGCTCAAAACCCAAGTATCTACTCATACGAGACGATAGAGATTACTCGATACTAGCTCGTCCATGAATTTCAGAGATGGGCATCCTCAATCCTTGTTTCTACAAGGTAGGCGTCCCTAACTCGTTCCTACAGATAAGTGTCCTTACCTGTCCTTAGCGCCCCTTATCCTACCCCGTTAAGGGTTGTTTTGATATATCTTGGTTCCGAGAAAACATTTATTAAATCATAAACTTAAACTTCCTTAAGAGTCCTTTTTCATAGAGTAAAATCTTAAACACATTAACGCCTTGATAAATTCATTACTTAAATATGCTTTAAACATTTCTCAGATAACCAAACATGCTTGAAATCACTTTAATAAATTCATTTTTCCCTCACAGACACAAGCTCAAGTCCTTGGTCTATAAATTTGCCCAATCTCTTCTTGACGTGAAATAATGATAAAATAATCCATTTTATTTCCTTTAATCATCAAAATAATGAAACTTTACCTAGAAATTCCAAAAATCACCAAAAAAGTCCCAAAAACATGTCTTGACACATGTTGGCGTGCAGGGGTGGGTGATAGGCCTTTGCCACCCGCGTTGAGCATGCGCGCGTGTTAACCTCACAAGAGGCTTGCTGCATACCTCACTCTGGCCTCGTGCCTTGTGTCTTGTGTGGCCCTCCTCGCCGACATGGCTTGTCGCGTGCTTCTTTTGCCACGTGTGCTTTACCCGCAAACTGTGCATCCAACACAAGCCTTAACACACACTAACCTCTTTGCTCATCAAAACACATGCCCATCTCGCCTAGCTTACCCTGTCACTTGGCCAACCCTCATATTTACCCAGAAACTCATTTTCGTCCAGAAACATAACCTAACTTTGAAAAATCATAACTAACAATCCACAGCTGTGTTGAGGAAACTTTCTTCTACAAAGTTTCTTTAAAACGTTTTAAATTGCTTACCACAAACTTTTCGCTCCAAATTCTAAAGGATGTGCTCTGTAGCCCTTTGGAACTGCACCTTGCTCAGATTGCTTTGAAAACTAATTTTTCTCCATTTATTTAACTCAAACTCAACTATCCTCTATTCAAATTTGTCCGGCAGTCCTAGTCTAAAAACTAGACCAAAATTTTGATCTTTTGAGAATAATTTCAGCCAAAACGCATGAGTGAATTGGGAGAAATGTCCATATGAAGTGACTTATTTATACTAAACTCTACATGAACCTTTATTGACACCTCCTACTTGCCGAAATATAACTTAAGCATGCAGAGAACACTTGTAAAGCACTTCACCAACTCCACTCTTCATCATCTAGCCTGACCAAAATGTCCAATGTCCAATAACAAGCCCAAACGCCTAGTGTGAACCGCATAGTTAACCTCCATGACTTCTCGCATGAAAGCCTTAACATTAAGCCTCGCTAACCTCTTTTTGGTCTTGGCCGCCCAACCTAAACACTTAGAGACATCCTTCATCGCCTAATAACCTCTATGGACAAGCTTTCTTCGCCCAACCAAGTACACTCTCAAGCTTTAGCCGCTCATGACACCCATTTAGAGCTTTTCTTCCTTATTTTGGCCATTTGCACACCCACAAAATAACCTCTAAATGCCTAACACTTTATTCTTGACACTCAGCCAAAATTTTCTTTCTTTCCAACAACCATGACGCTTTTTATTCTTAACTTCATTAAAAAATCTTATTGGACTAGAACAACTTTGTTTTGAAGTCTTGTCTACAGAGAATGAAGTCATCCTAATTATCAGCAAATAAAACACAAAAAAAACACACACACACACAAATTTTAACTAATAATCATGAAAGTAAACAACAAGGAAGACAAGGCAAACCCGTACTAAAGAACCATTCCCATTTAGTTTCAAACCCATATTCAAACAGTGACTTCTATCAACAATAACAACAAATGAGCATAATAGGAGGTTAACAACAAATTCATATTTTCAGAAATCATCATCATAATATCAAATTTTGACATAACAGTTCCTCAAACAGTTATACTTATACATAAGCGCTACCCACCTCATTTCAGTCAATTTAAACTAATTCAGCCAATTCAACCTGCAGTTCAATCAATTCAAAGTCCTCAATCCAGTCATCATAACTAATTCTACAAATCAGTCAACCCATTTCAGTTTAGTAAAAACCATACAATCAAAAAGGTCATCAGATATAAATATGCATATCAGTTAGTACGTCTCAGTTTCAGTTCAGCGGGATTCATACAGTTAGTACATCTCAATTTCATTATTGAGTCCAGTAGTAGGAACCCTTACCTTAAAGTTACCTAAGCTCCTTGATCGAACTAAAGTCCAACGAAACAAACCTAAACATAAGGATAGGAAATTTAATTACTTTCACAACAATTTCTCCCATTTAATTTCTTCAATGTAAATTCTAAACTTATCCAAGTATTGACGAATCAAACTCCAACTAAATCTAAAATTGGTTGTGAATCCAAAGAACTCAAACGCTGCTTTCAACACCTTCAAGGATCGAATAACAATTTAACTAATTATCCAACAATACAACCCAAGGAAATACAATGTACAACCATAAAACTCACCAATACAACTTACAACCAAAAATTTCGACGTCTCAGTAAGGTAAAGGCAACGACACGCGAACTAAATTGAAAGACAACGTGAGATTTGGGTGTGACTCGGCTTGGTTGAAGAAGTAAAGTCGAGATTGGAAGACACAGGACGCACGCGCAACTGTTGTTCAGGAACGGAGACAGATGCCGACGAAGGACGCGATGGCTGGGTTTCGACTTCAACGAAAAGTAGAGACGGGACGCGACGCCAACGGCTCAAACCCACAACTAATGGTGCTTCGGGTTCATCGTTGCCAGAGAAGGATTGGAGCGAAGATGCTCGACGACGCGCGGCTGCCACGGTTGCGAGGAGCGGAGACGCGTCAACTTCGATTAACGGTAGCAGTGGCTTCGACGGTGAGGAGATAATGGGCAGAAACGATAGACGACGACGACTCTACCGATGGGTGGCGCGCGAGTTCGAACGGTGACAGTGAAACCTTGGTTGGCGGCTAGGTCATGAGGAGAAGAAGAAGATGGAGAGTGAGGGAGAGAGATGGCAAGCAAAACGAAGTTCTTTTGAAATAATAATAATAATAATAATATATTGTTATTATTATGTTATAGTATTATTACCTTTCTTTTTCTTTTCCCTTTTCTTTTCATTTTTCCAAACAAATTAATTCTCTTCCTTACCAAACTTCATAATACACACCTATTTTTTTTAATCTTAATAAAATAAGATAATTATGATGAGAATATATACCTAAAAAATTTGGAGTGTTACACTATGTGAGGTTGTGGATGGAGGATTGTGATACGACTTCGGGCCTAACTTAATCCATGGTGAGTGGTTCTATGTGCACATAAGAGCGGATGGATGTTATTACTATGGTAGGTGCTAAATATGCGTGAGCTCCGTTTGGCCACGTGTTTCCTTGTTGATATGGATCACATGTGAGCTATCCCGGGCTGTGTATTTAGTATTGAAGGGATAAAAGCCATATGGCAGCGGAAGAATTTAAAGCACCGTTTCTCAAATTAATTTGAGAAACCTAAAATACCAGTACATTGGCAAAATTTTTAGAATCAAAATTCTAAATTAAAAACTAAGCATGCTTTTGAATTAAAGAATAGAGAGAACTTACTTTCGATGACGCCTTCCTGTCCTCTGGGATGAGATTGATATATATAACTCTATTACCTTTTTGGAATAGGAAAAGGAGTAGAAGAGAATCATGATATTCTATTATCAAATATACTAATTAATTAAAAATTAATCAATTAGTTAATAATTAATTAAATTATATTTAATTAATATTTCATTCAAATCTTATTTTTCTATTCAATATCTTATAGATTTATATTAATATAATTGATTAAATCATATTTAATTAATATTTCATTTAAATCTTATTTGAATCAATATGTTTCCAATATCTTATATATGTATATTAATATAATTAATTAAAGCACATTTAATTAATATTTCATTCAAATCTTATTTGAATGAATATCTCTGCAATATTTTATAAATTTAATTAAATAAAACTAAACTATTAATTAATTCTCTAATTAATTAATAGCTAAATTAAATATCTTATATTAAATTTGAATCATATTCAAATATAAGTTTCTCTCATAATTAATAATTTTAATATGAATACAATTCACATTAAATTAATATTTGAACTCATTTAAATATTTTATCTCCCATAAATTAATTTTGAATCATATCCAAAATTAAATTTATACAATAAAGTTTCACAAACTTTATATTATAATGTATCACTATACATTAAACTAATTCCCAAAGTAATTTTGAACATTTCAAATTACAACCAATATAAATAAATCTCATTACCCTTTCGAGCTAGGAAGGAGACCTAATGGACCTACAGATCAGAAGCTACAACGATTTAAGATTAATTGGCTAAACTCATTAACCACATTAATCAATATTCGTTAACTGTGTGTACACTCCACTAAAGACTCACAACTGAACTTCTCACTATAGATATATTTCTGTGTCCACGGATATAGACCAATAACAGTAAGTTAGTCCTTCACGAGTGTTCATCACACTAGTTGGATCAATTTACCGTTTTACCCCTGGGTTACCTCTAATCCTTAAATACCAGTGCTCCTCCAATGAACAATCTGTTTGTGGTCCTACCAATAAACAGAAACCCCTCTCGTGCCATGGAGAGGGTAGGACGTTTTGTTCAAGACCTGGAGACACCATTTAAGGGAACACTCATCTACTTACCCTAAAGTAGGGAAGGAGTGAATTCCATCTTGTGTAATTATGTTCCTAGTTCCCCACTCGGTCTTGTTCCCAGTTCCCCACTCGGTCTTGTCCCCAAAATGATAAGCTTATTGAGTCGGCGATCTGGCTACACTCACCCATACAAATCAAAGAACAATCTCTCGCGAACAGGAGTTCATAACACACTCAGGATTAAGACTAAGTTACTTAGGTCATCCTAGTGAAATAGAAACCTAACTAGTTAACGGAGTTACATCTAGTGGTTACTATTTCGCGGTTCAGTCTTAGGCAAACTCATTGCATAAGATACCCTCACTCGCATGTCAACTACACGAACGTGTTGGATCATTGCTTATGTATCAAATACAAAGTGAGCCGTATCAATAGTGTTACCAGGATAAGGTACCCAACCTTATTCCTATACTATAGACCTTTTAAGCTGATCTTGAACATTGATCCCTGTAAGTCTCTATATACTGTTCAAGACTCATTAAACTGCTTAGGATGTTAATTTATTGGATTTGGGTTATTAAAACAAAACTAATAATTTAATCAATAACAATTATTACAATAATAACACTTTATTCACAACGGTCAATGGATTATATTTACAATCTACGAGTTTTAGGACATAAATCCCAACAACTATGTTATTATGGTTGGATTGGATGGAGATTGTTATTGTGGTAGGTGTAAGTATGTGTGAGCTCCATTTGCCCGCATGTTTCCTTGTAGATATGGATCATGTGTGAGCTATTTCAGGTCGTGTATTTAGTATTTTACCATGGTCAGATCAGATGGAGGATGCTATTGTGGCGGGTACTAAATATGTGTGTGCTAGTTTTGGTCGCATGATTCTTTGGTCATGTGCGAGCTATCCTTGTCCGTATATTTATATGTCTTGCCGTGGTTGAATTTGGGCACAGGTTTGTTGGTATTACTTGTGAATTATGGTAATATCTGATTCTAACGTTTTAATTATTATTTGGTTATGGATGTCACATTTAAACAGTTTTGGAAGTATGTTTTACCAGCTTTTACTTTTAAAAACTTACCACTCACTGAGTTTTCAGTTCACGTTTTAAATGTTTTCTTCCCTCAGGTAGCGGTCAAGGACCAAGCATACATTGAACTTTCGTCATTAATTGTAGATTCTTATTCTTTTTGTGTATGTATATAATTAAGTTTTGTATTGCTATTTGAGTGATTGGAAGTAGCATAAGTCGCATTGAGTATTTGAGTTTTGAGAGGTCTCTTATTAGATCGTATTTCTTTTTCAACTATTTCATAGTTGAATGTAAACTCTAATTGAGACTCTGGATTAGATGGTTGAGTGTGTGGTGAGACACACTCGATATTATTTTGAGTCTAAAGCATATGCATTCATAGAAGTGAAAATCTTCCAACTTTTCAGGTTTGGCTACCCCAAATTTTAGGGCAGATGCTGTCAAATTTTTTGTAGAATTTCTTAATATGCATTCTTTAGAAGTAAGTTGGAATGATTTATTTTAAAAAGCGTTTGATCATGCTACAATTTAGGTTAGAGAGAAAAACCTAGATCGGGGTGTGACAAATATTGACCGATTTAAAGATAGCCTATTATCAATCCTTATCATGCATATGTTCATTATTGTTATTTTTTTATGCATAATATGAAAGTAGACTCTGATACGAACCCAACGACATGAAAATCACCTAATTCGAAGTTCAAACAAAGAAGAACGGGCAAATTAAACATAGGACAAATTTGTAAATTATAAAAAATTCGTTGACACGTGGCAGCCCCTCACTCGTGTGCGCGCAGCCTTAGGTGGTAAGTTTGGATCACACCAGACGCAATTAAAATTCAGATTTTATTAAACCAAATGACGCTATTTTGACCCTTATCCTCCTCAATCTGCATCTTCAGTCGATCCACCTCTCTTCGTGCGCCTTGAATCCCAGTAGACATAATTTCATTTTTTCTTCAACTTTTTCATGGCATTTTTGTAATTATTTGCCAAATTTTTTAAATTTCTCTTTTTTTTCGTGATTTTTAAGTGGGAATGGGACTTTAGAGTGTAATTTTGGACCCATTTGCTATAATCCTCCAATTTTTCTTATAAACATCCCTAATATTCCCTAATTACTCATTCAATTCACCATTCCCTCCAAAATTACACCCAAGTTTCTCCCAATTTCCAAATTCCTTATCCTCATTCTGTCATCAACAAATTTTCCAGAATTCTTGAAGATGCAAGGCTAATTTTTTTTGAGGTAAAGTGGGCTTAGGTAATTCTAAACTTGGAGAATTTCCTTCTTTTTATTTTTTATTGTAATTAGGGTTTGATTCTTCCCTAATCTTGATGTAAATTTTGTTGGAATCATCAATCTTTTGTATAAATAATTTAGATCTTTGATTCAAGTTCATTAATTCTTATAATTTTAATTCTTGATCTTTGATTTTTTTTTATTCAATATTTGTAAGCAATTTACCTAAGTATATCAATTAGTGCAAGATCAATTGAATTACTTGTATCTACACAAAAATTCTCTTGATTCTTGATTATATCTCTCCCATTCTTTAATTTAAATTGTTTGATATTTTATGGATTTCAATTGTTCTTAGTCAATTCTTTGAATTAAATTACATACTTTTTTAGTGCACTAATTAATTTTCATTTAATTCCTTGGTTGCAAAATTATGAATGATATATCTTGTAATTTTCTTTGAAGAACAATTAGGAGTTTAGTTAAGATTGCAAGAATTAAACTAATTCCCATGAAATTCATCTCTTTTCTTGAATTTTGATTCAAAATTCTTCCAAGATCAAGCAATTTAAATCTGGTGAAAATCTTGAATAAAAAATCACTTCTTAATTAAGCATGATTCTAACTTTCTTTACTTTCTTTGATTCAATGATAAGATTAGATCAACGCCTAAGCCCATTCCTCAGTTGTTTTCTTGGAATTTAATTTTCAAATTTGTCATATTGTGAATTGTATTACAAGTCAAATTTCCCATTCTCGTTCTCCCTTATGATTTCTCCCAAATTGTTTTCAATGCTTTTCTTTTCTTTTTGTTACTAATCTTATTCTTTTCAAGCATTACATTCAAGAAAACATCAATCCTACACTCACACCCGTGCTTGCACCTATATACGGTAAAAGTCAAGGATAAACTACAAATAATTTTTTTCAAGGCGGTTTAGGTAAGTACCCTTCGCAACCACTTTAGTACGTGCGTTGATAACAACCTTGCCTATATACTTTGCATAATTCTTTACTTTTTGCATATTAATTCCGATCTTGTCAACGAGTTTTACACTTTTTGCATAATCATGTGGATATGATCTAAACGTTCTAAATGATCGCTTACCATAGTCAATATGATCATTTAACTTGGTCAACATGATCGTTTAGATTTAAAGCATTTTTTTCATCGTTAAAAAGAACTACACAATTGTATTGATATTACCTACACGATCATATATCATTTTCTACACGATTGCGTATAATGATCGTTTAGAAGAAGAATTACATACACGAGTGTGACCAATTACTCACGACTGAGACATTTTTTGTATTTCTATTTTGGGTCTGTGAGTTTTTTTCGTTTTCAAAATTGTTCTATATAGCGCAAATATTTTGGCGATTTATTATATTTTTTTAAAAACCACTAAAAATAACAACAGTAAAAAATAATAAAATGTGTCGGAGAAATTTTGAAGAAGCGAGAAGTTCAATAAGTACCAAAATGTGGTTTATAAAAACAACAAAAATATTAGTCAGTTTTCACAGTATAGTTGGCTTAGACTGAAATTTTTATGTGTCTCAATGGGAAACAGATTCCACAAAGGTCATAGTGCTGAACCTCCGATTCTAATCCAAAAGGGTATAGCCCATGTAGGAGGCTTGTGAATATGTGAATGATATGCATGATAAAACCAATGACTAATTAATGAACTATATTTGATCAATGTAATTGAAATCTATGATATGTCACTTATTTTAATATTGGGAAAGTATATGAATAGTTGCCTTAAATGTTGATTTTGAGACTTGAACAATGGGCCGGGCCTTTTAATGACTTGAAGGATGATTCATATCTCGACTATAAGGATTGTTCACTAGAAGATCAATGATACTTAAGAAGATAGAGCAATTATAGCGATAGGAGAAACCTTTGACATAGTTGTAACGACAAACACAACTCATGATTGAAATGAGAATATAATGGTTATATTTGTAGACGCAACTTGTCTTACAGTCATTAGAGTGCAACTATATGTTTATAATATAGATATTAAAATGATATTTTAACTATATAGTAACTATATATATATATATATAGGTAAAAATGACTCTAGTAGTTTCAATAACCCGATCATTTTGAGAACATGACCAAATAGGATGGTGGAAACATAGGACCAATTTAGTAGGAAATCTAAAAAAAATTGAAAACAAGGGATTAAAAGAAAACAAAGTTGTATTTTATATATATTTTTAGATGTGTGTTTGGTAGAAATTCAAAAATTGAATTTTAGTTTTTTTTAAAATGTTTAAATGTTTTTCATTATACATTTATCAATCATAAGACCAGCCTTACTTATCCACTAAGATTTAGTTGAATAAACATTAGCTTATTTTTTAATATAATTTTATGTTTATAAAATTGATTATTTTATAATTTTAGTCCCTATTGTTTGGAGAAAGTTAGAGTTTAGCTTATAGTTTGATTAAACCTTGTATATAGTTTTTATGATTTAAGAACATTCATAAATAAACAGGTGAAACTATTTTCTATGATTTTATCAAACTAAAAAGACTAAATTCTAGTTATATAAACCATAGAGACTAAATTCTTTCCTTTTAAAACCATAGAAACACAATTTATAATTTAACCTAAAATTTAATAAAGTAGTTGTTTTGTATTATATTAATGGGGAGTTTGAAAAGTAGCAAAAAAATTTATGATAAGAGAGCCCATGTCACTTACATTTTTAAAATTGCAAAAACAACAAATTTAAAATCAGATTACGGTCTGATTTTCGTCATATTGACCAAATTTACAATATGAAAAAAAGAGGTGTTATGAGTTATTTTTTCCTAAAATTTTTTGTCATCTAATACAATTTTCCTTATATAATTTATAATATATTACAGCGTACATACTATATTAAAAAATGAATTTAGTTTATAACATGACATATTGTACTTTTATATGTTTTTATATGTATATTTACCATAATTCTGCTTTCTAAAATGTAAAATTCAAATTCTGCATATAATAAAAACATTAAAAAAAATTGTTTTAAAAAATTTACAATGAATTTGAAAACAGAAGAAACATAACTTAATTTCTCCCATTCTTTTGGAAACTAAGGTTTCCTAAGGTGAAAGATATAACTATTGGGATAAGATGAACGTTTGACCAGCTGTATTAATTACAAACAACTCATGTAAGGCTAAACTTGCTTGTAATTGATTAGATTCGTGAGTCAGCTCCAACTAGCTAGTGAGCCAAACATTTAACCATATGTGAATATGACCATATTGTGTACAACATTATTGCATTTCTGGCAACATGTAATGAACGCATTACATCAAGAAGATATGGAAAAAAGAAAGCAGAGACGAAAATATAGAAACTTGAGCTTTGCATCAATGCAAGGGTGGGTTAGGTAATTATAGAAGAGTTAACCTCCTTGCGAGTTTCGTCGATAAACTTCTTTTCGTCATGGACGTCATCATTGACAGCCAAGAACACGAGAGCCCACAGCAAAGGATAACTTAGTGTTGTGAGTGACCAGTTCACAACCAGCTGACGCATGAAGGACACATGGCGGTTGTCAACTTGCCAAGCCACTGCAGCTCCTGCACTCTGCACTCCTTTATAGAATCCACTGTACCTGTGTTTTATCTTCAATAATTACATAATATAATCTCACTGACTTTATAATTATAAATTATGATGGGTATTTTTATATGTGAAATAATCACACGTTGATGTCATACCTGCTCAAGGTCTCTGAATCATCCGCCAAGGCTCCAATAACCCAGTAAACCATGCTCTGAAACATAGCATCCAACAGCCCGAAACAGAAATACAAGAAGAAAGGCCCAACAAATTCAGAACCCGATTCCTTGAAATCCAACTTGTCCTGCACCTTGTTGCGAGAGTATCTAAGCTGGTTAGCCAGTCCACCTGCCCATATTCCAGTACCCAATAGCGCCACCAAGCTAACTCCAAACAAACCTCTAGTCCTCCTACTCTTAAAACTGAAATCCATTATGTATCCAATCCCAATTGACCCCAGCATCTGTGCTCCCCAATAGAATACATTGTTGAACCCTCTTGTCCTCAAATTGAACAACGCCCCATTCACGTTATTGAATTGGTACGTATAGAAAAAGTTGCTAGACCATGCAGCCGGAACAATCAACAACATCTTCCAATTAAGGAACAACTTGAGAATCTCCACAAACTCCACTGAAACGCTGGAGTACTTGATGTTGGTGCATCTCGAACCATCATCGCGAACCACACGACTGGGGGGCAAAATGGCAAGAGAAGTGAGAGCCCCAATAGACATGAAACACATGAAGCCAATGTAGGTACCATCATTGACGGAAGAAGCGGTAGTGCGGTGGTAGTTTAGGACAAAGGGAATAAGACCACCAACAACACCACCCATGTTGAAAATACTCCAAAAGATAGAAATGTAAGTGCCCTTTCGACCAGGGGGCGGATAGGAAGTCATGATGGCGCCTTCACCAGCCCAGAGAAAGCCAGCACCCACTCCAAGAATTGCGCCTGCAATGATAGCGAAGGTTTGGTCCTTGTAGTGATTGTAATAAAGGAAGGATCCAGCGTAAAGAACATAAGTGGAACAGCCAGCAAAGAGGGTGAGACGAGGGCCAAGGATGTTGTATACACCACCTCCGATGATGCCGAATATTGCGAAAGTGGTGTAGAGAGCAGTTGAAGCGTTATCGGCAACGGTCGAATCCAACTGGCCCCCGCCCCCCATACCACTGAGGGCATTGAACATACCAGGGCAACAAAAGCAAACCAATCCAATTAACGAAACTTGGACCAAGGGAGAGTTATATCTAAATGGGGATTTTGTTGAAATCTGAGGAGAGGAGGATTCTTCATCTCCTTCGAAACCCATAATCACTCCCCAATGGATGTCGACAAAGTTGTGGTGTGAATCTCTATTGAATTAAGACAAATGTGGATTCTGGTTTTCTCAAAATTTTGTATTCCCTCTTCCTGTGTTAGAGCGAGAATATATAATGAATAATGAATAATGAATAATGACAATATATTTATATAATGTTTTGTGAAAGTCTAAGAACAATCTTGTCTTGCCGGCCTGTTCTGATATGAATCTACTTCTACGACCTGTAATAGTCATTACCTCAGCAATGATTTTCCAATTTGATCCGCTTCAAAATTTGAAACTAAATGTTACAAAGTTAAATATAGTAATTATTTCCTGCCTGTTTTGATTTTCTGTCTGTTTTGATAATGTTTCTATACTAAAATAATACAGTTCTAAAAAACTAAGTAATAGAATATCATTTTTGCTTCTTATCCTTGTGTTCTATACTTCATTGTGTTCCCACATTAAAAATTTGAGGGTCATCATAATTAGATGGTTGATTATTTTTTAGATGAATTGTTTCTAAAATACTATATTTTATAAACATCCAACCATTACTTTCTAGATTTTTTTATCGTTGGAATACCATTTCTGTTCATATATATATAAATGTGGGATCCTCAAGTTTGTTGTATTTTAGGTTTTTTTTTTCTTTTGTTAGAATACCATTGTTTTTGTCACATCTTCTTTTAAGTGGTTTAATTTTAGTAGATGTAATCTCAAATGTCCAACTTCTTACCTGCGTATGCTTTCAATAAATTTTAAATTATGAAATTAATTAAATAATAACAATAATTTTCCTTATATGTGATTATGTTTCCAAAATTTATAGTAAAAATGTAGATTAGAAAAATTTAAATCAAACTAAATTTAAAATTTAAAGGAAATTGTAAAAAATGACAAAATAGATAAACTATTTACACTTTATTACAACATTAATTTTTCACTCCAAGCAATAAAAACTAAATTTAAAATTTAAAAGAAATTGTAAAAAATGAGAGAATGGGCAAACTATTTAAACTTTATTTCAACATTAATTTTTTACTAAAACAAAAACAAAAACTCAATACACGATAATTTTACCATAAAATGTAAGGTTTGTATTTATTTTATTATTCTTGAAAAAACCCTTTATTAAAATTACAAAATTAAAATTAGATAATTGAAAATTTTAACACTTCATAGAGATCAAAATGATAAGTGGACCATTTTTTCCCTAGTCTTAAAAAATTATAATCTTAGAAATAATTCTACACACTCTTGGTTTTTTTAAATAGAAAAACAAGACTATAAATGGAAATTATTATCAATTATTAAGTTATTAGCTTAGCAGAAGTTAACGACTTTAATTTAAAATTATAAGATTAACTTTCAGGTTTATTAAGATTACAGAGAGACATATGTAAAAACTAACTTTAAATTGACGATAAAAGCATGGACTAAAATATGATGCATAGACCAAAATTTTATTTTAGAGGTTTTAAATGTGGTACTTTCAAACAAATATTATCATTTTAAATGTCAATGACTTAATATTCATTTTTCTAAAAAAAAACATTTAATTCGCACTTGACAATTGTCGATCAAATTAAAATTATGTTTTAACAAGTAAAAAATGAATTTCAGAACAAGACAAAACTTATTTGAATCTTCCAAGACCGAAGTTAGTTATTTAAATATTTGAAAACTTATACAGCCAGAATCTAAAAAACATTTTGTTAGTTTCAAATTCATGTTTCAAAAAATCTAAAAAATAGTTTTTGAAGGAATTAAAAAAACAAGTGATTATTTGAAAAAAAATAACAATAGTATATTATGATTTATTTTGATTTATTATAGATAGACTAGTATGTTTATAAATATTTTATTTTATATTAGTATATTTCAAAACAATTTATTTACAAATTATCTGAAAGATGAAATTCAACTGTGCATTTAAAAAATATTTGTCTGAACATAAAATTCCAACTTTGCTTATATTTAAACATGTTGCTATCAGTTTATTGATACAGATCCATCATTTTTTATCGTCTTCCCATTGGCATCGTTCATCCACTAGAATGCACCAGCCGGCTAGCTTGTTGGGACATGTATGTCTTTTTATTTATTTAATTATTATTTTTTATTGTTTTTGTTGAGATTGACATATATGTCTTCTTAGTTGAAAATAATAATAATAAAAATAACAACAATAACAAGAAGAAGAAAAAAAAGAAAGAGAAAAAATGTGCAGCCAACATTTTGAGCAAGCCAGAAGTTCAAGAAGTGCCAAAATGTGGTTCATAAAAATAACAAAAATAGCAGTCAGTTGTAAACTATTTCAAAAATAGAGTTATTATGGTTTTCTAAATTAATTTATTAATTTTTATAGGCTGTATCTTTACACAATACACGATCCACTAAAATCCAATTAGAACGTTTCTTTAATTACATGTTAGGCTGTGTTTTTCTAAAACTATTTCTTTTTATTAATTTTTAGAGATTACATTCATTTTAAGATGTGAATATCTATGATTTAAAGATAATGAATCGTCATGTCAAAATTCAAACACGATAAAATGCAACTAATTTTCACGTGACAACAATAATAAAGTTACTTGCTAAAATTAAGAAGAGACTAATCTGAAAATTAATAGTAAAACCTACAAATTGATGTAGTATTTGCGACACATGCTCTAATGCTCAAACCAAAGAGCAAATAATTAGAAGTGCAGGAAGTTAAACTTTTGAAGAGACAATAAACTTACTCTGTCTGAAGTATTAATAATGTATTTTAAAAAGTGTGATTGATCTAGATATCTTTGATAGGGTTTTGAATCTGATTTGGGATAATTGAGCTAGAGAAGTGCTATAAGTCTTATAAGTGAACCGTTCTAGATAGATCTCGCTTAATCAAGCTTTATCATTTGCATTACGAGAGGGGAGCAAGAGTGGTGTTTAAGGCACTGAGATCAGGTGCTCGCCTTAATCATAAGCTAGTTAACTGAGTTCTATTGCATCAAGACTGCCACATGGCTTAATACCCTAATTCCACGGAGACCTTCCTTCCCTCATTCTTAACACAAGTTAGTTCACACATTCATCTCGCCTCCATTCCTATTCCCCTTTTACAAATTATCTAGTGTAGATAGTAGTTTTGCTTAGTCATACTTTACTTTATACTATATAGTTAGTTATTTTATACTGCATGAATGAAGAGTAAGCTTTAGAACTAAGAATTGAAATCAATTCCTTATGTTCGACCCTGGATTACCCAGGAAATCTATTGTTTCCCTTATACTTGAACAAGTAATAGGAGAACTTGTACTTAAAGAGGACTTAGTAACTGTGCTAGGAAGAGAGACATAGTGACCATCTCGTATGCAATGATCATGACCAATGACTTACCGAGTAGAAATAGATATGGATAAACACAACACTATACACTGAGTTCGAAAAAAAACACCAAGTTTTTGGTGTCGTTTCTAGGAAACTTCTGATAACGTGTATAAATATCCGTTATTATAGCTTCTTTATTAGAATAATGAGGTCAAAACGGATAAGAAGAGTATCAAAATGCTTAACTTATATTGTGAATTCATAAGTATTTAGAAGTACATCATACATAAGCACCATGCTTATTTTACGCGATTACAATGTCTAAACATAGGATAAGTAGGAAGAAAAAAGCTAATGAATTGCAAGAGATATCTCGCGCAAAAGCTACACGATGAAAATTCTCCTAGCAAATAATATTTTCAAGCGAGGAACCACATCATCACGTAAGGAGAGCTCACTAGAAGACAAGAATGGTAGTTGAAGTTGATATGACTTCACAAGGCTGCAATAGGCGCTGACCATTTTGATGCTGGTTTTGACTGGTTCAAGGTTTTCGGTCCAAATTTGAAGCTTTTGAAGGTTTCGAGACAAATTTTGGAGCTATAAAAACAATTTTAGGATATTTTAAAGCTTAATTATTGTAATTTATTGCTTTATTTTATCCTAGGTGTCAATTTTATAGGTTCAATTGTTATTTAAATGCTTTTGTCGATGTCATTTAGATAAATCACACCTTAGGTTAAGCATGTTCATGTATTTTTATATATTATAAATGTTATAATGTATGGTATTAATGGTTGATTATAAATTTCATGAATTATTTAAAGTATGTTGGTATTTTAAATATATGAAATTGGATAAGCATGATGCATGACATTACTTAGTTAAATATAATTTATTATATTTAAATTAATGTCTTGTGTATGCTTGGTTGATTTTCATGATTGTTTTTTTAATATAAGTTTTATATTAATATAATTAAGATGAAAATCAATTTGCATTGAGCATATTACATCCATAGCTTAATATAATTGTTATATTAATATAATGTTTTGCATGTTGCATGGTTTATTATTTATTTTAATTAATTAAACTATAGTATGCATATTATAAGACTAATTAACTAATTTTATAATAGTTATAAAATTTGATAATTAGAAACCGTCAACCTATAATAAAGAGTTGCATGCAAACATAGGATCTTGGGATTAATTTAATTTAATTTAATTTTAAATTGTTTAAAATTAAATAAACCTAAGATCACATTAATTCTAATAGGATTAGAATTAAGTCTTATTTTAGTTTAACGAAACTAAGTAGGACAAATAGAATTTAAGGTTATAAGGGTACTCCACCAGTAAGGTTCTGTCTAAGGCTAGGGGTACTTAGGTTGATAGTTTACGAAACACCTCCTACCTTGAAATTGACCCGAAAATTAACCTTATTCCTATTAGCATAAGATGTCACTAGGAAAATTAAATGGTTTAATACACCTAGAAACTTTAGAGTAAAGTTTTATTATAAGAGTTATAATAAGAATAGACTTAGTTAGATATATTTAGTCGGAATTTAGCTAAGTACAACAAACCAAAATTAATAGCACATTTTAGTGGGAGAAAAATATGGTATATATGATATATCAATTTTTAACCCTCATGTCTCTAAGAGTTCACACGTGAGATCCATACTCAGCTTCGTGTCACCCTGGGCGCGGCCACCCTTCGAAAAGTGTTTGTGTGGGTCAATAACAAGGTGAATAAGAGAAATGTTCATAGTAAGTGGGAGGACGCGTGTCAACGTATCCTATGGTCTCCTCCATTAGGTTGCACCGTGAGATTTCTACGATCCGCCTGCGTGTCGTCCTAGGGTGACCATCCCTTCGGAGGGCCTGATTATAGAAGTTAGAATAATGCAAACTCCAAAAATGGATAGGGTTTCTTAGGTTAATCTTCAATAGTTGTCTTTCCTTTTGGTAGCCTGTTGAAGCGTACCTCTGGGATTTGAAAATGGTAGGGTCACACTTATGAGATGAATTAAGTTAGTTAATGAATCCTTGACCGAACAACGATAGCTAAGAACTACATAAATAAGAGTTATTTTGGTATTAGTAATTAGCTGAGATTGTCTCAATTCAGGAGAAGAGTAGTTGATCACCCTTCGATGGTTGTTACTCTAAACTTCTGAAGTATCATTGCAAAAACTAAATCATTTGTTTGATTAGGGTTCTTTGATTGTTTATTTTTGCTTAATTGATTGGATTATTTTATGTAATGGGTTAAGACAAAGACAACTAATACTGTAAATTGTTTGATATCTTAGCATGTCTTCTTCAATTATTCAACTGCTTAAAAAACAAACCATTAATCGATGAAAATTATGCGATGTCGCAATAGAATCTGAATATGATTCTGATTATCGCTGATCTATTCTTCGTCTTAACGGAGGAATGTCCTCCTTTCCTTACTCAAAATGCATTCCAAACTATCAGGGATGCATATGACCGCTAGACAAAGGTAAATGACAAGGCCCGTGTCTACATTTTGGCTAGTATGTCTGACATACTGAGTAAGAAACACGAGATCATGGTCACTGCACGTCATATCATGGACTCCGTTCGAGAGATGTTTGGACAACCGTCCATTCAAATCAAACAAGAGCCTATTAAATACGTTTATAATGCACGTATGAAAGAAGGCCAACCTGTTAGAGAACATGTTTTTAGCATGATAGTCCACTTCAACATAGCAAAAATGAACGGAGTAGTCTTTCATTAAAAGAGTCCAGTGTCCTTTATCTGGAAATCTCTTCTGAAGAGTTTTCTTCAATTCTGTAGGAATGCGGTAATGAACAAGATAGAGTACAACATGATTACCCACTTAAACGAGTTGCAAACTTTTCAATCTCTTAAAGGAAAAAATGAAGGAGAGGCAAATGTTGCCCATTCCAAGAGGTTTTAAGAGGTTTCATCCTCTAGAACCAAGTTTGCATCTTTATCTTCTGAATCTAAGAAAATTCAGAAGAAGAAAGAAGGGAAGGAGAAATGTTTCCACTGCAATGTTGTTGGACACTGGAAGAGGAACTGCTCCAAGTATCTTGCTGAGAAAAGGAAGGAAAAGAAAGGTAAATATGATTTACTTGTCTTAGAAACTTGTTTAGTGGAAAATGATCAAAAGGCTTGGATACTTGATTCAGAAGCTACTAATCATGTTTGTTCTTCTTTACAGGAAACTAGTACCTTCCAGCAACTCGAAAAGGGTGAGATGACGCTCAAGGTAGGAACAGGAGACATCATTTCACCTCTTGCAGTGGTAGATGCTAAGTTATTTTTTTTGGAATAGATTCCTGTTTTTAGAAAACTTATACATAGTTCCTAAGATTAAGAGGAACTTAATTTCTTTTTCTTTAATTTTCTTATTGAACAATTTTACTTAGTTACTTTTTTCTTTAAATGAAGCGTTCATTTCTAAAAATGGTGTGCATATTTGTTCGGCTAAGCTTGAAGACAACTTGTATTTATTAAGATCTAATGAAGCGAAAGCAATTTTAAATCATGAGATGTTTACACTAGTACAAAACTGGCAATACTTGATGACTGCAGAGTTGATATTCTTGACAGTTTTAAAACGTCAAGTAAAAAAAAACGTCAAGAATACCCAAAGTGAAAAATGCATATTTTTTTATTTTCAATACTTGACATATTAAAAGTGTCAAGAGTAATTTTAATCTGTAATGTGTTTTTTCTCCATTTTCTAAAAACAAAAATTTTTCCTTCTTTTTCTCAAATTTCTCATTTTTCTCCAATTTCTAAAATAAAAATTTTCCATCTTTTTCTCCCCAAAATTTCATCCCCCAAATTCTAAAAAAGCCTTAATTTCCCCCTCCCAAATTTTCCTCATCCTTTCTTCCATTCACAATTTCTTCATCTTCTTTGCAAACTTCTTCGAACGAAAACTCCAACTCCAACTCCAACTCCAACTCCAATTTTACCGCTACTCTCAAGTCTTCCCCGCTCTCCTCCACGGCGTCCCTTCGTAGAATC
>CM046889.1:12592050-12733181 GCA_025688845.1 Cucumis hystrix
TTTTTTTTTTTTTTTTTTTTTTAGGGCGTTACATTATTATTATTTCAATAAGCGTTATTCATTATATTATTAGCTTTGTCTTAATAACCTAAATCCAATAAACTAACATCCTAAGCTGTTTGATGAGTCTTGAACAGTGTGTAGAGACATACAATAATCAATATTTCAGATAATCTTAAATGGTCTATAGTATAGGGATAAGGTTGGGTACCTTATCCTGGTAACACTATGGATACGGCTCACTTTGGATTTGATACAAACACAATGTTCAAACACGTTCGTGCAGGTGACATGCAAGTGAGGGTATCCTATGCAAAGTTTCCATAAGATCGGACTATGAAATAGTAACAACTAGTTGTAACTCCGTTAACTAGTTGAGTTTCTATTTTATTAGGATGACTTAGGTAACTTAGTTTAATTAAATTAAAACTATAAGATGTGTGAGAGGTATTAATTAAATATGATTTAAATGAAATATTAATTAATTAATTTGTTAATTTAATATTTTTTAAATTAATAGAATCTCATGATTCTCTCCAACTTCCTAAAGAATGGGGGTTATAAATACAAAAAAAAAAAAGAAAAAAAAAAAAACAAGTTTTTCAACCTAAACTTTTGCCTCTCTGCGAGTCCTCTAACAGATTTCCTAAAAAACTTTTTTCCATTCCAATTGGTTCACACAAACCAATCTCATCCCAGGAGATAGAAAGGTCTTTGACGAGTGGTATCCTAAATTCGGTGATTTATACATTCAGAGACGTCAACTAGAGTAAGTTACTCTATTGTGTAATTCTCTGTAATTTATAATTTGTTTAAGCATGCTTAACATTAATTTAAATTATAAGAAAATTTGTTTGTGTAATTGTTTGTTGTTGTACGGTATTTTAAGTTCCCAATTAAATTGATCTAAGGTATCTGTAAAATCTTATGTTCCTAGGGCTTTAATCCCTTCATTATGTGCCTAAAGTTCTATAAGAAGTAGCAAGGCCCTTCGTGTGCTATGATCTGAGAGCAAAGCATGTGCAAAATTGTCCTCTACCACTAACTCAACCGTAAATTTTGGAATGTTGACATTTTGTTAATATTCTTTTGTAATTTTTTATTTTCACTTATGTAATTTGTATTTTTTTTATGTATTTATGCTATTTTCAGTACAAGTTCAAATTTTTGATGCAATTATTATGTATTTAGTTTTCCATGTCGCAAGCTTAGCTCCCCACAGTTAAGCACATTAATTTTTCTTTGTGCTTCAATGATAACATCAATGAAATAAACTATGCGAAATAAAGTTTCATTTGTTATTTAGACGTTGAACTTGTTAAGGAAACTTACTTATGAAGCATTTCTAAAGTTTATCAAGCTTTACGTCAAACCTCTTTTGTAAGATTTTTCTGCAAATTCATTTTTAACAATGAGGACATTGCTACATTCTAAATTTGGAGGTGTACGAGGTCCTTAAAGCTTTTGAAACTTTTTGAAATTCTTGTAAGGCATTTAAAAATAAGAAATTTTAACATAAGTTAAAGCAAAGCCAAAAGTGTAAAAACTTCAAAAATTCATTCTCCCATTCAATTAAAATAACAACTCCTATATTCCCTCCTCTAGCCAAAAATAAGAACCAAAGCTTCAAAGTAAAAGTTTGAGAGTTGAGTAATAAGGGGCGATAAGAGTTACAATTAAGGAGAGGAACAGACTCATAGAGTGCCTATGATTCAAAACCAAATGTCAAGTAAATAAGTAAATAAAAGTATTCTTTGATGAAAGGATTGAAAACTTTTCAGAAATTTTAGCCATGTCTAAAATTTGAAAATAAGATTTTTTTGGGGAATGGACAAGGATATTTTGAGTATTAAGTCTGCCACGTTTTGAACCTAGAAATATTTTCATAGTGAGGAGTACATGATAAGAGTAAACCCTTAAAATAAAACTAACACGCATTTTGAGAAGTTTAGAGATGTAAAGAGGAAGGTATGTCTTGGAGGTGGAATTATGCTTGGGGACAAGCAGTGATACTGAGTGATGCTTGAAGACAAACATTATTCTAAATTTGGGGGTGTGATATATAACTTGTAGAAATACAAGTTATTACAGCCTTTTTGTAGAATAATCGAACCAAAATGTGTAGTAAGTGTGTCAAAACGGGTAGCTTTTATTGTAAATTCATAACTATTTGAAAATACATCTTATATAAGTATTCATGCCTATTTTACCCAGTTTTTAGTGTTTTAACGCATGATTATGAATGCAAGAAGAAACTAGTAAATCCCAGAATAACTCACGCAAAGACTACGCGAGAAGAACCTGTATGGTAAGTACAATTTCTAAGCGAGGTGCTACGTCATCACCTGAGGAAGGTTCACTAAAAGACAAGAATGGTAGTTGGATTTGATGCAATTTGACAAGGCTGCAATAGACGCTGACATGCTCAGAAAGATAGAAATTTCCTACCAAACGTTGCTTATAAAAGGACTCCTTCCTTACGAAGTAAAGGTGCCAGCTTTGAGAGAGAAGCCACATGTCTAAATGGACCAGCCATGAGTGCCTGAATGGGCCAAGCCCTAGAGAGTGGCAATGGACCTACCGTCTGTAAAGGCATTTCTTCTTCTTCTTCGGTCAATCTGTAAATGAAAGCTTAGAGATAGAGTAGAGAAGATCCCATCTTCCCCTTTACCCTAACTTGTAATATTCATTTCTTTACCTTCCAGTTTTATAATTCTTTGCAATGTATATGTTCATATTGTGCAGTGGCCTAAGGCCTACATTTTTTAATACATTGCATGTTTACCTCTTTTCAATCCAACATTCCTTTACTATTCATTTGTATACGTGTTATTTGTAGTTTTTGTCTATGATAAGTTCTTGATAAGAAGTTTAGCTTATAAAGCTTATCACATTATTTGGCTATATGCACCACTTGACCAGTGTCTATCACCAACTACTCAAGAGAGCAAGTAGCAAGGATATGGCTAGTGCGCGCAAGGAGGAGTTTGGAGACAAACTATACCTTGATCACGAGATAACTTCCATCACTAATGGCCCAAAAGGAGAACAAGTGTGGGTATTTGGAACCAAGAGGTTGTCACCCTTAAAAGAGAAGTGCTATATGTCTTATACGTGAAACATTCTTGATATATCTCACTTAGTCAAGCTTTATCATTTGCATTTCGATAGGAGAGCAAGTGTGGCGTTATTGGGACAATTATTGACCTATTTATTTGTACTTTACTCTCAATCCATAGCATGCATATATTTATTATTTTGATAATTTTGTGCAGAACATGAAAGAAGACTCTGTTATGAATCCATCGCAATGATAATCACCTAAAATGGAGTCCGAACGAAGAAGAACGAGCAATTTAAAGTTTAGGGGCAATTTGGTAAATATTCAAAAAAGATTTGAATAATCTTTGCGCGCAAGACCGACGTCAGAGGTTCAAAATTCACCAAACGTAGAAAATAATTCATATTATTTTATCCCATCCGCGTGTCCGACCTTCTGCCTCTCACCACATGCCACGTGTCAACATCTCCTCATTCGCACGCCTTTCCCACGTCATGTGTTCGAACCTCAACTTCTGCAATTCATTTATTTGAAGAACTTTTCAATTGCATTTTCGTAAATATTTAACAAAAAATCAAAAAATAACTGACATTTTCGTCAACTGGAGTGCACGCACGAGTTGGCAGTGGGGAGTTCGAGCCACATGAGCGGTTATTTGATTTCTTTTTATATATATACCCTAATTTCAGCTAAATTCATAATCAATTTTTCATTTTCTCTTAAAATCAACCCAAATTTCATCAAAACTCTCCCAAATCCAATTTTTCCATCATTTTGAATCTTGATTAATCTTTTTCTTATTTTTCATAGAATAAAAAATTCCCTTAATTCCCAATTTCTCTTAGCTCTCTTTAATCATTTGGTGAATCCTTACATATTGTTGATTTTGAGTTGAGAACTTAGTACTATTTGTTTTTCCAATTTCCTTAAACACAATTGCTTTAATATTCTTGCAATTTCTTTTAATGTTTTCTTGAAGAATTCTAACCATTTTCTCTCAAGTGAATTTCAAGATCGACTCTACCCTTCCATTCCCTTGGATATGACTCTCTACTTCCACTGTAAAAGTAAAGGACTTTATAAATTCTTTTTTTATTGGAGCTAACGGTAAAAGTTTCCTTTACTTGAACTATCTCTTTCAAGTTGCAACTTGTGATTAATTTTGTTTCTTTTGATTGATTTTATTGCATACTTAATACATTAAGACGACCTTATCGGTTTGCATCACACTTTGCAGATACATTAGTCTCCGTTAGGCGTTTAAGGCACTTAGAGGTGCTCGCCTTAATCATAAGCTGATTAATTGTACCATATGTCATCAAGGTTGTTGCATGGTTTAATCGTCTAGTAATGCAGAGACCTTCCTTCACTCTTTCTTAGCATAAGTTAGTTCACACTTCCATCTCACCTCCATTCTTATTTCCCTTTTACAGATTCTCTAGTGTAGATAATAGTTTAGCTTAGTCATAATTTACTTTATACTGTAAGTTAGATATTTTATACCGCCTGAAGGAAGAGTAATCTTTAGAACTAAGATTTGATATTAATTCCTTGTGTTTGACCTTGGATTACCCAGAAAACCTATTGTTTCACTGATACTTGGGCAAGCAATAGGAGAACTTGTATGCAACGGGGACTTAATAATTACACGAGGACGAGAGACATAGTGAGCATCTCACATGCAATGATCATGACCAATGATTCACGCATAGAATTAGATACAGACATACACAACACTGCACACTGAGTCTGCAATCTCACCAGCGAGAAAGGACCCCTAAGGATTGATAAATTGAATAAAATAGAAAATGGGTTATTTCCTTATAATGGGTCGTTCCGGATTTCATCTACTCTCCAATTGGTTGGTTTCAAAATCTTGCTTGAGGATTTTTGTTTTGTTTATGCAAACCTTGCATTCATGAAACTCTTGCCAAAGATGTGAGGATTGTGAATGTGATTGTTTTGAAATTGGGATGGTGTTCCATGGGACTTAGCATTCAAAGTTATTGTAGAATGGTTGTTTGTTTATTTTCTTGTGGTGTGATGACGTGTCATTGAATACGGATCATTGCATGCAAAATGCTCTTTAATGTTCTCTTCATCATGCGAGTTGACATGATCATTGCATGTAAAATGCTCTTAGTGTCTCCACCACCTACTGCTACGTCCATAAGTGAAAATTTTCCTATTGCTTGGCCAAGTGGAAGCGAAACAATAGGTTTACCTGGATGGTCCAAGGTCGAACACAAGAAATTGATATCAAAACTTAGTTTAGGATCTACTTATCAACTAGGCATTATTGCAAATGAGTTAAAAGAATATGAAAATAATGAAAACTACCTAACTATCCTAGAGATACTGTAAAATTAATTTTATGTAGGTGGTTGTGCAATGGAGGAGGGAGTGAACTAATTTGCATAGGGAAGGTGGTGAAGCAATGTCTAATGCTATCAGGCGAATAAGCTATACGACCACATCAACGTGATATACCTCGCATAACTAGTTTATGATTAAGGTGTGGTCCTCTCAAAGTCATTAAACGCCACACACTCAGTCTTCTTTTGAGATCGAAATGACTAAACCTTGCTAGGCAAGTTATATCTAGTAGTGTTCACTTATAATACTCGGAGTGCTTCGTATTTAAGGACGACAACCTCTGAGCGCCTAGTGTACACACTTGTTCACCTTTCGAAACACAAATGAAGGAAGTCATCTTGGTTAAATTCGAGAAAACTCTTCCTTGCTTGTGTTATCCACATCCTTGCTACTTACCCTCTCGAACACTTGGTGACATACACTATCCAAGTGTAGAATGTAGCTTGGTTGACGCAACAAGCACTATAAGCTAAACTACTTGTTAAACATGAATCGTAAACCTAAACTACAAATAACATATAGACAGATGAACAATAAAGAGATGAATGGATTGAAATGTGTAAAAGCATACATTGTATTAAAGAATATAGGCCTTCGGCCACTATACAATATAAACAAATACAATGTAAAGAAAAAATAAAAATGGAAAGAGAAGAAAAATGAGATACAAGTTAGGGGGAATGAGGGATGACATCTTCTTCACTCAGACCACAAGCTCTCACTTTACAGACTGAACGAAGAAGAAAAGAATGGACTTTACAATTGGTGGTAAGGCTAATCCTTGCCACTGACTCTCTAGTAACAGTCGGTTAATCCAAACGTCTGGCGTTATAATCCATACATGCCTTATACCTTTCCTTGATGGAGATGGAGCTTCTTTTGTAGGCACATTTTGATGAGAAATCTATCATTTTGACCATGTCAGCGTCGAAAGCTGTTCTTTTCTTGAAGTCACATCGCTCCATCTAGCAAACCTCTTCTAGTTAATCTCTCAGGTAAGAGATTCTACTACTAGACCTTCAAATATGAATTGAAGAGCTTGTATGTATTTTTCATTATGCATTGATGTAGCTAATGCATAATGTGCTAATGTTAATGACCGATGTTGATGAGTGATGTTGATGACTGATATGGATGATTGAGATTGATGACTGATATGGATGACTAATATGTTTATGATGCACCATACATTAATCACATGATTAAGGACGTTATGATTGGTATTTGTGCCATGTTTATGATGTTGCTACATAATATCGACTATAGGTTTTGTTAATTTTGGCTATTAGGATTGTACCTACATGGCTGTCCCTTAGGATCACCACCTGTAAACTCTGAATCTTATTGAACTTGTATCTTCTTAAGAGCATGAAAGGATTGGTTATAAGTAAAGTTAAGATAAGGAAGTGGGATATCAAGGTATCTTGATAGGTAAGTGTGGAAGGAAAGCTTATCTAATTTAGTTTAAAAAGTTAAAAAAAAAAAAAAAGATAAAATGAAAAGAGGGAAACTTTGGCTAAGTATGGAAGTTGGCATTTTGGCCATAAAATAGGCGTTTAGAGGTTTGTTGGCGGCGGCAAAAATATATAGAAAGGTTATTCCAAGGTTGGTTAGGCATTTGGAGCTTGCCTAGGCGAGAAGAATTGTGTGAGAACCTCTAAAGAGGTTATTTAGGCGAGAAAAGAGGGTGCTAGGCGGCAAGATTGGTGTTGTGGTGTGTGGCCAAGAGGGTTAAGATAACCTCTAATGTGTTGTCGAATTGGCCTTGCTAGGTGAGAAGGCGTGGTCTTAGAGGTTATTTTAGGCGTTTAGGCTTAGCGAGAAGGCTTGTTTAAAGGATATCTATGCATTTGGAGGTTTGCTACAAGGCTGGAGAGGTTAGTTTGGCTTCAACTTGGCATTTTGGCATGTCTTTAACACTTTGGTGTTTTGGTTAGGCAAGATGAGAAAGAGGTGGAGTCGGTCAAATGGATTCCAGGTATCCTTGCATGCTTAATTTAAATTTCGACTGAAGAAGGTACCAATAAAATTTCATGCAAGCTTCAGTATAAATAGGTCATTTGGGACGAACATTTCTCCCAAACCACTCATGTGTTTTTGCTGAAATTACTCTCTAAAAATCAAAACTTGAATGTAATTTCTGTATTAGGGTTGTTGGTTTAATATGAGAAAGGGAAGTGTGAGTTTGAATTGAAACAAGTAAGGAAGGTCAGAATTCAAGTGATTTTTAGCAAGGTGGACTTCGAGAAGGATGTAGAGCTCATTCGTTGGAAACTGAAGAATTTGAAATAACTTTGTAGAAGGAGGTATTTTCATTTGAGTTATGAATTTTATGTTATAAAGCTCTAAAGTGGAAGTAAGGTTCTGGCCGAATTATGAGTTTCTAGGTTGGTTGGAGGCTGACCTAGTGACAAGGTAAGACTAGATGAGAAGAACATGCATTTTAGACTCAGAGAGCTTTTTTAGGCATTTTGGGCTTGTGTTGGACATATAGCACACACAAGGTACGTGCGCGGTCAGCCCTGCACACGAAGAAGACACAAGCGAGATGCTAGGCACGCAACCAAGTGAGGCGCACAATGTGCCTATGCATGAGGTTAACATGTGGGCATGCCCAACACATGTGGCAAACCTCTTGTTAGGTTAGTGGGGGCGGCTTAGTGTCACAGTCATACTTATCTTTACGTCTCATATCTAGTTTAGGTAGTTGCCTTTCATTTTAAGTCATAAAGCTTGGGTGTAACGTTTTGACATTTTCATATACAAGCCTACCAGAGCTGAAAATGTTCAAAATGTACTATAGGGGAGGCATACCAGTTGAATCCTCGCCTAAGCATTAATTGTACTCTTTTCAAGCAACCCTTTTCCCTTGCAACTGACAGTCTTTAATGCATATTGTATCATCGATTTCAATGTATTTCTTTCTTTCTCGTGTTTTATAAACAAATTTGCCAAGAACACCAAGAAAGGTTACATCATATGTCGACTTTGTCCGCGATTTTTGGATTTTGGATCAGATGACTTGTTCATCGAGTTAGAACAAGTGCCGCAAAATCGTCCGTCTCGAGGTTGAAACGCTATGATTGTGACACCTAGCGCACACGGCCAAGGCCCTATTGTCCATCCCTGCGTGCTAGCCATGCCATTTAGGTGTTTTTGTGCTGTTTTTTATATTTTAGGAAATTTTAAGTAAAGTTTTGATGTTTTTGGATAAAAGGAAATTAAATGGAATTATTTCCCATTATTCCATGACAAGAAAATATTGGACAAATCTACTGACCAAGGGTTTAAACTACTATTTGTGAGTGGAAAATGAGTTTATTAAAGATATTTAGGCTTATAATTTATGAATAAATGAGTTTGACGTTGATTTCAAAATCTGATAATTTATCAAGTGTTTTAAGCATATTTTGATGATTGAATGTTGAGTTTATTTTACGAATTTTCAAGTATGTTTAGAAAGTATTGAAGTATGTTATTTAGAGATTATTTTAAAGTATGTAATATATTTATGCTAAAGCTTATTGATTTACAAAGCCATGTTTACGAGTATGTTAAGTTCTGAAATGAAAATGTTATTGCGGTTTAATTAGAATGGTTTTAAGGAGAAAACCATAGTACTCTATATACAGAGTTCTCAATGGTCAATGTGCACAGTCAGTGGTATAGGGCTACACTGACCACTTAGCCACTACCACCGAGTCTAGACAAGATAACAAGATTGAAGGTGCTCTACTATCTTGGCCGATTTTATTATGTAATAGCATGACCAAAGGTGCTCTACGAGTTTGATCGAGGTTCAATAGGATAATAGGATTGAATGTGCTCTGTTATCTTAATTAAGTTTTCCTGGGTATAGAGTATACAGAGATAAAAGAGTTTATTTAAAGAATTTATAAAGATGTTATGTTAATGAAAAAGATTTAAGTATGTTTGTTTTGAAATGTGTTTTATAAAACCATCACTCACTGGGCTCTTTAGCTCACCATTTCCAAATGTTTTCCCACTTTCCAAGTTGAGGCCGTGATCCAAGAACCTGATCGTTGTCTATAAGTGCGCTGTTCGAAGTTATAGTTAAAGTTACTGTTGTTAGTTAGTACTTAGGCTTACCCATTTTGTGTACATAGATTTTGTTAAGGGGTTCAGTTCATTATAGGTTTTGTATGGTTCTATAAAGGATAGTCTGTTTGTAATGGCATTTAGCCTAAACTAGTTTTGTTGTAATGTAAAGAAGTTTATGTTAGTTATGTTCTACTTTCCGTTGCGTATGTTCTATTTTACTCAAGTTGTTTAGCATTGTAAAAGATCAGTACTTAGTGTCAACTGATACTGTTCAAAGAGGGAGCAATGTCGATTGGCTTCACGCCACATCTCAGACTGAGCAAGCAGTTGCTCGGAGTGGGGTGTGACACCACCTTTCACAAATTTATGATTATATGCATCAACCACCAATCTGTCATGTTACGTTTATGAGTGGGATCACTACACCCTGATATCATAGGTGTTCCTCTGGATTCACTGACAGGTGAGAGTGTTCCTTCGGGAGCATTAGATTGTGTGTGTTCCATCAGACACACGATATAGTTTTGGGTACCTGATAATGGGATCCTAATGGGAAGTTAACAAACACCTAGCAAGACTGGTAGTGGGTCCCTTACTGAGTATATTTTATATACTTACTCTTTCTCTATGTTTAATATTTCAGGCAAAAGGTAAAGGATTTAGAAAGTTGGCAAGCAACATGAAGGATCAGTGAGATGCCATATGGGGACACAGTTCTTGTTTCGCATCCATTTATAAGTTTTTCCGTATTTTAAAATTCTAGATTAAGATTTTGTCTTATTTACTTATTTATTTTTCTTTAAAATTGTAAGAATCTGCGAGTCATGTTTTCAAATTCTTGCTATTGCTTTTGTCAATTCATGTTTTCGAACACTTATTTGATATAAATTTTATAAAAACTTTAGTTTTCCTCTTTTCAAGAAAATGTCTATTGATGTTTGCATTTTGAGTAATGACCCCAACTTAGTATAAAGAGTTGGGTCATTACACCTTAATACCAATGTTTAAATCTGGATTGGATACACCAGTCTTAGCAATTTTAGGTGACAAACGTCATAAAGATTTTTCAAATTCTTTGTTAGGAATAATTCAATCAAATTTGGCCACTAGTCCTGTCTATTTTAATTGTTTTTCAAACTTCATGGTGTCTCTTAATGACCTGCATATTCTCAAAACTTTAAGTTTAGATATGACTGGACAAGGTTTGAATTTTGAAGAAGGTGTTAAAAAACTAACACTAGTTTATCAAGTCATTTACAAAGTTTTGACTACTACCATGCATCCAAAAGCTTTAATGTCTTCAACTAAAGGAAAAACCATGTTGAAAGAAACAAATTTAAATAAATCTTCAGTTAGTATTCCAAAACACCTTTCTTGGGACGAAGTTACAAAAAATCCCCAATGGATATTTGATAATGCCTTCATCCCTCAAAAGAAAGAAAAAGAGATTTTCCATATCATAGAACATCTTGATGGGAAAGTAGAGATCAAATTTAAAAACGAATCGCCTAGATTGAGAATTATTAAAGAAAACATGAGTTCAAGACCTAATACATCTAGTATTTGGGAAAGTAGCTAAATCATGATATTGGGTAGGCCTATGCAATTCGTGAAATAGTGAGCTATTCAATACAAAGAAGACAAGAGAATTATGAAGCTAACAACAAAAAGAACAAAAAAAAATGAAAGGTTCAGGCAAATAAGGAAGAACAAAATTTTCAGATGAAACTAAACACATAAATTGATTTGCAAATAAAAAAAATTTCAGAAATGAATTTGACAAACTATCCTTCTTGGAAGTTGAAGATAAGAGGCTGATCTAAAAGTTTGTTGAAGGGCATGAAGTGAAATTCGGTAATTTGCAAGGAGAAAGAAAATGCAAGATAAGAAGGAAGTTTGAAAGTTAGATTTGAAAGTCTTCAACAATTAATGATAGGAAGGTGAAAAGACATTCAAATTATCATGTAATCGACCTAGGAAATGGAAGAAACATGAAAAGAGTTGATGTAATAACTCAATTATGAAAAAATTGATTAAAAACTCAAGATGAATCACTCAATATTTTTGAATAATTGCAAGAGAATTTTTTTCTCAATTTTTTTTTCATTTTTTTAAACTTTTTTTCTTAACTTTATTTTTTTATTTTTTTTATCAATATGTAAAACATAATAACATTAAGATAATAATATGAATAACGATCGATGAAAGACAAGAAATAATAGGATGAAGCTAAAAACTAGAATTAGAAGTTTGCAAGAAAGAAAGATAGAATCAATCCTAGAGTAGGCCACAAAGATGCAACCTATGCTCTGATACTAAATGATAAGACAATCCTAATCCTCAATCCAAAGATCCAAACTATTAACGTAGCAAGAAACTTTGAAATAAGAAACTACACCTCCTTATACTAATTTAGATCAACCAAGAGAAAGTTAGAATTAGATTACTTCTTAGATCAAAGATCTAGAAGCAAGATTTGAAAATCTTGTTCTAAATTGAGTCACTCCACAATCAAACTTGATCAATATTAAATTGAATGACTTGCAAACATTTTATCACAAGAATTACAAAATAAGGGAAATCTCTCATAATGAGATTTCAAATTGCATTAATAAAAAATCTTGTTCTTACAAATGAACGGATAGAGGCATTATATAGCTTTGTAGAGATTCTATCCTAATTAATGAAAATACCAAAAAGTTTTTAAAACATTAACTAATCTTTTTATCTTTCAACAACTATATTTTATAAGAGAGGCTACAATAACTTGTATTTCTACAAGTTATGAAGTACCTTAATCACTTAATACCTGAATCGCATAGAATTACTTAAACGTCGAGAAGTCCTTATTGCATAACCGTGTTTTCTCGTACATTATTTCAAATTTCCAACCTCTTACCATGTAGACTATTAAAAAAACCTTCTCTTAAACAGTTAGTCAACAATTTACTTCTTAACTTAGGTACGGGTCTTACAAGATGAGTTTTTCTCGCGGAGCTTTTGCACGAGTTCCTCTGTGATTCACTAGTTGTTCTTTTGTTCCTATTCCTACATTACGACACTAAAAAAAAAAGGTGAAATAGGCATGGAGACTTACGTAGAGTGTTTTTTCAAATACTTGTAAATTTACAATAGAAGCTACACTTTTTGACACATCTATTACTGCTTGAAAATATATTTCTATTATTCTATGCATACGTTATTATCATGGATTTATCATAATTAAGCGACTGTTAGACGATTAAATAGGGTTATGTGTTAAAAGGTACACTCCTATTCAAGCATTGCTAACTTGCTAAAGATATGTATTGTCATGCAAGTTTTCCTTACTATCGCCCAAATGTAAGTGAAGAAAGGTTTTTATAATAATATCAAAGTCGAACAAAGGGAATTTAAGCTCCTCATTTATCCTATCGCGCAACTAAATCAGGCGGTATAAGCTATACAATAAAGATATGAACAATATACGTTTCATCCTAATTATTTACTCTAATGCTTGGTAGTGCAAGGTGAACATGGCGAAGTGAGAAAAATGGAAATTGAACTCATTATAGGCATGGCGAGGAAAGAACAGTCTAATTATCTAAACGCAATGAATTGTGCTTTAATAATTGAAGGCAATACAAAGCATATTATAACTTTGAATAAGAGCGACCTAACTCTTGGTGCCTTTGCCATACTTGCTCGCCTCTTAGGATTCAAATACACAAAGTTACACTATGATTTATACCTTATAATTTTATATGCATTTTAAATAATTTTTCCTTGATTAAGGAGGGCAACCGCGTTGTGCTTCCGCCACACACAGTAGCATTTATGCAATGTACGCGAAGGGCAAACTTGGCAATAAGATTGTATCGCTACAATCTTCTCGCCACTCCACAGCTAAATGCATATTCTCACTTGCCAAATGATTACAATCAATATCATTGTTCTTCTCTCGAATATACAATTCTTTAGACATCCATGCTTAACCCAGCAAAACTTAAAACCCAAACATTATGATTCTCTATGTATTAAAAGACATTTTATTGCTAACAAGTTAATCAAACAAATTGAAAAGGGAAAGTAACAGAAATATGGGAGAATGGAAGAAGAAATACACTGTATTCATAAAAATAACTTTAGGCCTTTCAACCATGATGTCAATCATACAAAACAATACAATAAATATACAAACTAAAATACAAAAGAAAGTGGCATGCCTCAAAGTATGGTTTCTCATACTCTTTGGCTGTGATTTTTTCCTATTTGGAAGATGGAAGATGGAAGGGATGAGCTCTCACTCTCTTTCTAATACTCTCTCTTTTGATTACTCTCTCTCTCTTTAGTATGTCATCTGATCTTTAGAGGTTCAAAGCTACTTCAGTCTTTAGAATCTAAGAGCTACAGAGTTTCAACTTTCAGAACTCGAGACAAGTTATATTCTTTAGATCTTTAGAATTTCAATATTTAACTTAAGAACTTCAGAACTTGAGAAGAGTTATATTCTTTAGATCTTGAGAGCTTCAATCTTTAAAAGTTTAGATCTTCAAAGAGCTTCTTCCAACCTCTTCTTCCTCTTCCCACAAAATGATGGTATAAGGCCTCTATTTATAGAGGTTTCTCACAGAGGTGAACATGGATACCCGAAAAAACTGCTTGTTGTTGAGAATTTTATTTTAGGAATTTAGTGTGTGTTCCATTTATAGTCTTACTGTATGGGTTTGTGTGATTGAGATATGTAAGTTAAATTCATATTGCAAACCTCTCTAGGCGAAGAGTCATGGTCATTCCATGCGAGATGCTCACTATGTTTCTCGTCCTCGCGTAATTACTAAATCCTCGTTGAGTACAAATTTTCCTATTGCTTGCTCAAGTGTAAGCATAACAATAGGTTTCCTACATAAGTCAGGGTCAAACACATGGAATTGATATTAAATCTTAGTTATAAGGCTACTTCTTCATATAGACGGTATAAAATATCTATCTATACAGTATAAAGTTGATAACTTGTAGAAATACAGGTTATTGTAGCCTTTTATGTAAAATAATGAAGTCTAATAGCATAAGAATAGAATAAGACAAAGGGAAAAGTAGGCGATTTGCTTAACATGGTGTAAAAGAACCTCATCCCTGTTTTATTCCATTTTAGTGCTTTTATCACAAGATTATAGGCAAAAGAAGTGGAGCTCAGCGATGTAATGATTATGGGAGGAGACACGTCCAGCCAACGAGACGACAAGTAAGCAAGCTAGACGATCTGATGCACTAGCAAATAAATTTGGTTGACCCAAAAATTAGAAAAAAGACAAAAGGACGTCTTCGTGGAGCTAATGTAGCTTTTAGAGGTATTAATGATGTGTGGAATGTCCTGTCAACATCACTCCTCACCTATAAATAAAGCTCTTCACTTTCGAACTCGATGTGCACATTTGGCCAGAGAGCAAGCTTAAACATCGTCCATCTTCTCCCTTCCCTTAAGTTTTAGTTGAGAGCTTAGAATAAAGGAGAGAGAGAGTTCATCCTCTCAATTTCCCCCTTCACAGATAGGCAAAAATCATAGCCATGGAGTATGAGAAATCATACTGTTGACACGAAATTTCGAAGAAATGTAATTCGTGGAATTGAACTTTGATATATTGATGAATATTGTGAATTTAATCTTTAGTATTTACTCCTTTGAGGCTTTCTCTCGAATACAAGTTTAAAAAAATCTTAGGACTTCTCGATCTTCGGTCTTTAAGATATTGTAGTTGCAAGTCGATCTAAACTTCAATCTTCTGGAATCCAAGGAAAGTTTAATCTCCCAAGTCTTCAGTCTTTCAGAAGATGTTGATCTGGAGGTTGATATGGACTTGCACGTCTTGAGAGCTTGTAGAAGTTTGAATCTTCAATTCTTCAGAGCTTCAGTACTTTAGAGCTTCAATTCTTCCTTCAATCCAAGATCCTTTAAATGGATGACAAAGGTCTCAATTTATAGAGAAATTTCGTGGACTTTAGGTGGGCTTGGGCCCATTTATTATTGTTGGGCTTGGGCTTGGGCCCATTTGCTTGTTGGGATTGGGCTTGGGCTCATTTGCCTATTGGACTTGGGCTTGGGTCCATTTGCTTGTTAGACTTTTGTTTGAGTCCATTTGTTTATTGGACCTGAATTGGGTTTGGTTGAATAAACTTAATTATCTAAAATCCAATAAAAAATAATTATCACAATATTTGTTGTGATAATGTGACGGAATTTAATTGGCCAAAATTTCATATTCAATAAATGCCCCCTTTTCGAGATTCGTGCGTGTGTATGAGTGGATGAATCTCGAAAACGATAAACTGAAACAAAATACAGTTGACTTACTTCTGACTTTGGTTCTAGTTAATATGACAAATTAATCACATTGTGCATATGTACATAAGTGTGATTAAATAACGTATGAGATTAGATGAATTTTGGATTTAATTCAAATTATATATATATATATATATATTTCGTATTTAATTGGAGGCTAAAGTTGGAAAATTGCCGATGTCCAAATATGAATCCAATATTTTTTTCTTTTTTTTTTTAGATTTATTATATATATATATGTTCCTATATGTATATTTTTAATTATTTTATTTGTTAATAAACAAATTTTTATATTTAAAAATTAATTTAGCAGAAGATAATTATTATACTAAAGCAAAAAAAAAAAAAAAAAACAATAAAGAAATAAAGAAAAAAAATAATTATGTATATATATATACATATATTTTAATAATCCACGTAAAACATAAATTATCTTTGTTTTTTTGTTTTTTTTTAAATACTCAATATATTCCTTCATCTTAGGGAGATCTTGTATCATCCTTATTGTTAGGAGAAGATTCATAGCAAAATCATCCCAATATATCTTCATTCCTCTCTTATAAATAGGTGAAGATGAGTCAAAGAAAATTAGTTCATCAATCCTCTGTAAAAAAAATTGTTGGAGCTTTCTTTCCGTCGTTGGCCAAATTCCGTCACCACTTAGTTTCATTCCACCGCTTTCTTTCCGCCATCAGCTTCATTCCATCACCACTTTCTTTTTGTCGTACGATACGATCGTTGCCCCCCTTTTTTTATTTAGCTTTCTATGTGTTTTTTTTTATAACTCACTGGAGGGGAGATGGAAAGGTGGGGTAAAGAAAGAAAGAAAAGAAAAAAGAAATAGAGAAGAGAAAGGAGAAAGAAAGAAACAAATGAGAGAAAGAGAGAAGAAAAGGACATAGAGGAGAATGAGAGAAAAGGAAAAAAAAAAGAGAAAAAAAGGACAGAGAAGGGAATGAGAGTAAAGGAAAAAAAGAAAGAGAAAAGGAAAGAGAGAAGGGAAGAAAGAAAAAAAAGTCAGGGAGGAGAGAAAAGAAGGAAAGAGAAAAAGAAAGTCGGGGGCGAAAGTGAAAGAAAAGGAGAAAAAAAATTAGGTTTTCCTTTTCATTTTCATTCTTTTTTATTATTATTTATTTATTAAAAAATTGATATAATTATTTTTAGTTATTTTTTTTCTTTTTGTTACTTTTTTTTACATTTATTGATTCTCTTCATTTTTTTTAATTGTTTTTCTAGTTTTTGTTTAGAAAAGAAAGAAGAATTTTTTTTTCAAATTCCTACTAACCACTTTTTTTTAATAATATATACAAAATGCTACCTACCTTTAACTAATTTTTTTTTAATCATCAGGTTAATAAACTGTGAGATTGTACAAATTGCAAAAAGACTGTGTCAAAGGTTGATGTCTTTTTTTTTTTATTATTATTATTACTATTATCAATGTGTTTTTTTTAAATTATTTCTTCAAAGGTCATGGGTAAGCATCTTGGTTTGGCTCTCGATATCCTGGTTTCTTGGGTTTGTACATGATAGACGATGCAACTCTATCATGGCGCCCACTGCTATTGCTGCGACTTCTTGGGTTTGTACATGATAGACAATGCAACTCTATCATGGCGCCCACTGCTACTGCTGCGACTTTTCGGGTTTGTACATGATAGATGATGCAACTCTATCATTACGCCCATTGCTGCTGTTTGGACTTCTTGGGTTTGCACATGGTAGACGATGCAACTCTATCATGGCGCCCACTACTGCTGTGACTTCTTGGGTTTATACATGATAGACGAGCAACTCTATCATGGCGTCCACTGTTGCTGCTGCGACTTCTTGGGTTTGTACATTTTAGACGATGCAACTCTATCATGGAATTTCACTTTTCCATGCATTACGTCCATGGCTGGTTAGCTCATTATTTTGGCACTTATTACCCACTCCCGAAAGAAGTTTGAGGTCACAAGATGGCTAACTGCTCCGACGAAGGCGGATCAATTTATTTTGGAGAATATGAGGCGAGAGAACTGATTCATAATGGTGCAAGAATCTAGTGGCACTCGAGTCTTCAAAATCGAAATAACATGAACGCATGATTGATACTCGTGATTCATCGTTTCTACAGACTTCCTATTTTGCGAGCATGCGTTCCTGCTACATGTCATCCCATTGTGGGAATATTTGGATTGTAACATCATACAGTCCGTATCGATTTGGGATACAGTTTCACTTTTATCAGGATATCCCCAATGATATAGGGGGCATGCCACCTGTGATCTCACTGAATAATATATTACATCATTGGACATTGTGTGTGAGGCGTAACACTTCAGCTGAGTTATACTTGCCTGCCCGTTCGTTAGAACCTTGCAAGCATGTTACACAACGATTTAAAAATTGGTGGGCCACAAATCACGAGACCTATTTTGAGGATAATAGACACCATTTGGTGAGCAGTGCCATTCCTCCCCCATTGCATCCTAGACTGCCCAAGAACCGAGAGAGCAACCAGGGTGGTAAGCAAATTCGTTTGGTTGAAGCGATGGCTCCTACCCTCGAGAAGGACGTGGCGAAACATAAAAAGGAGAGTGACAGCAGCAAAAATGATTGTCATTGAAAAAGACCTTTGAAGAAAGCGAAGGTATCAGGTGATGACTCTTGCGGAAGGGGCTCGAGTTTTATGGGAATTCCTGATGTCCCACCACTGGTTTGCATATTTTCCTTCTTTAATAATTTTCTTTTATTGTTCATCTTCTTCGTGAGTGATTTATCCATTGCTTATTTCTGCAGTTACCTTTGGACGATCATCTTGAAGGGCTTATCGATGTAGACAGTGATGAATCACTAACTGGTCCTCATATGGCTGATACGGCTATTGAGGAAGTTGGTATTTCAAAGACACCAGCTGCAAAACCAGTCGAACTACCCTTACATCCCTCTGCTCTTCTCGAGGAGATTCTTCTAGGCAAGATGAAAGTGGGTGGCAAAGACATCGAGAATCCTCCCTCTAGAGGAGGTGCCCGTCCTACAGTGCCTTCAACGAAGGTTACATCCATGCATGCTCCTCTCAAGATTTTCGAGCCGCCGCGAGGCACCTCTATGAAATAGGCAGCAGAACACCCTGAGCCTTCTCCGTGGGTTTCTGTAAATGTAGTTTCAAACTTCTTTCATAAAACAGCCATGTGTATGTGGGGGGACATTCAAGACAAGATCATGCGCACTCCTTTTGAATATATCCCAGGACTTAGGCCAGAAATATCAACAGTTCTCTTAGGAATTGCGAAGATTCATGCAGACGGCTTGACTCCTCTTGAAGAATACTTGAATAGTTACCTTAAGAGGGTAAATAGTTTCAACGATGTACAATCTTCATATTCTGCATAGTTGCTATCAACAGATAAGGCTCGTCAGTTAGAGGAGAAGACTTCTACTATTAAGGAAGCCTTAACTTTGATGGAGCAACTACGAGGAGATGCTGAAGTCATTCATGAGAGGGCTGAAAAGCTATCTTTAGAAAAGAAAGAACTAGAGAGCAGACTTCAGAGTATAAATACCGAGTCTGAACAACTAACGCTCTTATCTGGTGAGAAAAATGAGGCCATAAACAAACAAGAGCTAGCAGTTGCCAATCTTCAGGACGAAGTCAACACTCTCGAAAGCACACCTGCTATAACTGAAGAAGCCATAGAGGCCCTCTCTACAGTTCACAAAAGTATAGAGGCTGCACGTGAAGAATTTAAAAATCTTCAAGTGAAAGCTTTGAATTTTGCCCCCCCTTGCCCTCCTTTTATTTTATTTTTTTTATTTTTTTTTTGCAATCTTTGTAAATGCTAAATGAATTTTTTTTTTATGCAAATGTGATTGCCCATAAATTTTGTATTGCTTACATGTGAGATTACAATGAAACATGATATTTTTTTTTTACATGTGACTGAACTTAAAGTGAACCTTAAGTTGCCTACGTATCCTTTTTATAACATAGGGATCAAGTTATAAGGTAGTTCAATGTTTTTTCTTACAACAAAATTAAGCATAAAACTTCTTGAGAAATTTGCCATTGATTGGGCCAATTCGTAATCCGTCTTGATCGATGATTTTGTATGCTCCATTTGTGAAAACTTCTTTGACGATGTAGGGTCCATCCCATTTAGGTGTGAACTTATTCCCCATATGTCTCGTCGTGAACATAGGTTTTCTTACTGCAAGCACTAAGTCACCAACCTGAAATGATCGAGGCTTTACATGTTTGTCAAAAGCTTTAGACATTCACGCTTGATAACATTCGAGTGCTTGTTGAGCTTCTAGTCTCTTTTCATCAAGTGCTTCTCACTCTTGAAGGCGTAGTCTAGCGTTGTCTTCAGTAGTTAGCCTTTCGTGAATTGCCATTCGCAAGGATGGAATTTCTCTCTCTAGCTGAAGTACTGCTTCTACTCCACAAACTAAAGAATAAGGTGTAACTAGTAGGAGTACGATGGGTAGTTCGATAGGCCCATAATGCTTCTCCAATCTTTTCTTGCCAATCTCTTTTTGTCTTGGAGACCACCTTTTTTAGAAGATTACACAGAATTTTGTTGAAAGCTTCTGCAAGTCCATTTGTTGCATCATTGTGCATAGAAGACTTGTACTGTTTGAAGTTAAACTTCTCGCACAACTTATCCATCAGAGTGTTAGCAAATTTTCTTCCATTATCAGTCACAATGCGATGAGGAATACCATATCGGTAAATGATGTGAATTCGAACAAAATTTACAATGGTTTCCTTCTTTGCTTCTCTTAATAGCACAACTTCAGCCCATCTAGAAAAATAATCGATTCCTGCAAGGATGTAAGAATGACCTGCTTGATGACTTAGGCATGATCGGTCCAACCAAGTCGAGTCCCCAAGCTTCAAAAGGCCATGAGGCTATTGTTGGATGAAGAGGCTCTGGTGGTTGATGTATAAAATTTGCATGGAATTGGCACGCTTCACAATGTTTCTCATAATACATCGAGTCATGGATGATAGTGGGGCAATAGTAACCCATTCTTTTCAACTGATGTTGAAGTTTTGGACCAGACTGGTAAGCACCACATATACCTGAATGTGTTTCTTCTAAAACCTTTGTTGATTCCTCCTTTCCCAGGCACCGCAGAAGAAGACCTTCATATGAGCGTCGATAAAGTGTGTCGTTGTAATAAATAAATCGTTCAACTCTTTTTCGTATCTCAGCTCGCTTGAAAGTTTTCCATGCTTCAGATAGTCTATAATGGGCTGACGCCAAACTTCTTCATCAATTGCATACACAGATATCACATTGGTTTCTTCGTATTGGCTTCCGATCAAGGGAACAATCCACTTTTGGCTAAGAGAAATATTTATCGGCACATCTTCTGAGATTGTTAAAGCCGTGGCCAAATTTGTTAGTGCATCAGCTTTCTTATTTTCTGATCTTGGTATATGCTCCAATATTATGTCGTCAAATCTGTCCATCAATCTTCTAGCATAAGCGAAGTAGGGCTTCAGATCTTGATGTTTGACCTCGTACTGATAGGAGAGCTGATTCATAACTAGCTTCGAATCACCGAATACTTCTATTTATTTTATACCTAATTCTGAAGCCATTTGTAAACAAATGATAAGGGCTTGGTACTCAGCGACATTATTCGAACATAATTCACTAAGTGTGAAGCTATATGGTAACATATGTTTCTCCGGAGAGATGAAGACAATGCCGACATCAGCTTCAGTTTTTCGTGCACCATCAAAGAATATGGTCCAAGGTTCCATGCTTTCGACAAACAAAACTTCCTCATCAGGTAAGTCTTCACATAATTACCAATCTGATGGAACTGGATGGTCAGCCAAGAAATCTGCCAATGCTTGATCTTTTATTGCTTTTTGGGAAATATATACAATATCATATTGTTGGAGTATAATTGCCCATTAAGCAAGACGTCCCGAGATGATTAGCCTTGATAAGATATATTTAACAGGATCAGCTTTTGCACCAAATGTATAGTGAAGGCTTGCATATAATGTCTCAACTTATCTATTGCAAAGAAAAGAGCGAGACACATTTTCTTGATTGGAGAAGAATTCAATTCAGCTCCAGTCAAAGTTCTACTTAGATTGTAGAGTGCACATTCCTTACCCTTGTCATTTTCTTGTGCAAGTAATGCTTCGAGGGAACATTCTTGAGCTGCGATATATAATATCAATGGCTTTCCAACTACAGGCGCACTCAAAATCGGAGGATTGAGCAAATAATTCTTTATGCCATCAAATGCATTTTGACATGACTGATCCCAATTAAAGACTGTATCCCTTCCTCATCAATCTCTGGAATGGTTGACATCGACCCGCAAGATTAGATATAAATCTTCTGATGTAGGCCAAACGATCTTGCAATCTTCTCAACTCGTGCAGATTCTTCAGACTCGACATCTTCTGGCTAGCATCAATTTTCTAGTAATCAACTTCAATTCCACAGTGCCTCACGATGAATCCCAGAAACTTTCCAGAGGTCAAACCAAATGCACATTTAAGAGGGTTCATTCTTAGCTGGTATTTCCTTAGACGATCAAGGATAAGCTTCATGTCTTTTAGGTGGTCGCATTTCCTCTGGGATTTTACTACAAGATCGTCAACATAACATTCAATGTATTTATGTAGCATATCATCAAAGAACCTTTGCATAGCGTGCTGGTATATGGCACCTGCGTTTTTCAATCCGAAAGGCATTATCTTATAACAGTATATACCTTTTGGGGTTCGAAAAGCTGTCTTCTCTTCATCCTCAAGAGCCATTCGAATCTGATTATATCCTGATGACCCATCCATGAAAGATAAAACCTCATGTCTTGAAATCGCGTCTACCATGATTTCCATAATAGGCAAGGGAAAATCATCGTTTGGGCATACATTATTTAGGTCGCGAAAATCAACACAAACACGTAGCTGGCCATTCTTCTTCCTTACTGGAAAAATGTTAGCTATCCATGTTGGGTACTTTACTTCACGAATAAATCCAGCTTCAATGAGCTTATTTACCTCTTCCTCGATTTGAGGAATGAGTTCAGATCGAAATCGTCGTTGGGCTTGCTTGACGGGCCGCTGCTCTGGTTTGATTGCTAAATGATGAACAACCACCTTTGGATCAAGTCCAGGCATTTCCTTATATGACCATGCGAAGACATCTTTGTACGCTTTTAGTAAGCTCACCTACTTGATTTCATCATCATCAGAAAGTTGGGCGCTTATGAAGGTTGGACGAGGATCCTCTATCGTACCAAGATTGAATTCCTTTAACTCATCAACGGTTGATTGACCCCCATCTTCAAGTGATAATGGAGCGACTTCAGCATCTTCTTCAAACGTCTGTAGTTAGATGCCTCCTCTATCGTAACATGGTCACAACTTACCACATCTACTTCATCTTCTAGTCCATTATTTTCAGGTCGAGTAAACACAACATTGTGTCGTTTTACTTTTAATGAACCCTCTGTATTTACTGAGACAAATATTTTTCTCTTCATTCTAGATGGAATTGCACTGCAAATTTCGTCGTCCCCCGTTGCTAAGCCATGTTTGCTTGAGACGGCTACAGAAGGTTTCTTTTTGCCTCTTGTTTGGGACATGCTTAACTTCTTGAAGGCAGATTCTCTTGCGTCCGGAGTTGAACTTGTAGATTGTACTTTCTATGAAGTTGTATTTAACCTTTGAAAGGCAGATTCCCTTACTGCGGAGTTGGACTTACAAATTGTACTTTCTTTGAAGTTGTATTTAACCTTTCGAAGGCAGATAGTCAAATGGAACTAGAAGTTAAACCTTGACTTTTATCTTGCACTGTTGATGTATTCAATCTCTGGAACACTGAAAGACGTGCAGCAGGAGAAGTAATGCGATAAAAAACAGAACTCTTTTAACTTTGACTTTTTTCGCCTTCTTCGGAGTCTTTGCTTTCTTCAACAGTAATGTGGCATGTGTCTGCAACTTTTACTTTTCCTTTACCTGATATTCGAATCGGTTCAGAAGAATTATATCCAACTCTAGCTCTTGAATTAGGAATAGAATATCCTTGCTTTTGAAGCTTCTTTTGTGTAGGAGAAATTCCAGGCCTTTCATCGAATATTTTCACGCTTGTAAGCTCAGTGCGAGTTGTGAAGTCATAACCCGCCTTTGCCATCAACTTATATGCCTTTGGGTCAAATCCCTCAGTTGTTCATCTTTCTGAAAGGAATGCCTCTACGCCCTCTTTCTCAAATCTTTTTGTTTCTCCTTTGTCTATCTTGGTAAGAGGTGTGGTAAAGCTTTCTTTTAATATTTCGATGCTTCCAATCGTTAAGTTTTCTGCATATGCTGTGAATGCTGATTCTCCCTTCTTACGTCGAGATAAAAGAACATAGCGTAAAATAGGGGATTTTGTGACTTTTTCTTGTGGGATTGTCATCTTTTCACTCTCTGGCACCTCAGACTTAGCCTGGGTTGTTGACTCGTCATTCTTTTGACCATTGAGTTCATCCCCTTCATTTGACTTCTTTGTTGTGATCTTTGTTTGCTCGAGCTTATAAGTGCCTTTGGCTACAGGAACTTCAGATGCTATGACTTCACTTACATCACATCTTTTGTATAAAATTTGGCATCAACAAAGTGCGACTCAGCCTTTGAGAATGGCTTAGTGTCAGCATCAACCTTCCTAATTCCCTGTTTGTAAAATTTAAAACATTGATGGAGCGTGAAGGTTATGACTCCATTTTCATGTATCCATGGACGCCCTAACAACATCTTATAAGTGGTCCTCGAATCAATCACATGAAATATTGTGGTTGCCTGCAAATCCCCTATGACATTTCCCAAAAGAACAGTGCCTATCGCCCGTTGTGCTCCTTGATTAAAGTCGTGAATCACCAATTTACTGCTTGATAACTCCTCAATTGAGATACCCAATTGATTCATGGTTGATTTTGGCAGAATGTTGATGGCAGAACCATTATCGATGAAAATTCGATTGAGCTTTTGCTCTCGAACATATAAAGACATGAATAAGGGTCGGTTATGAAGCTTTGACCCAAGTAACAAGTCCTCATCACTGAATGCTATCGACATACAACAGGAATCACACACCTTTGTTTGTGGTGCAGAAATAGTCGAGACATCATCATTTTTTAACATCTAGATAATTGTATCCTTGATTTCTCGCGGGAGTGATAGAGAAGATCATTTACGCCAAAAGAAGGCAATTCCTCTGGCTTGGTCGCTGCTTCCACGGGATATGAGGGAGAAGCGTCGTCCTCAGTCGTATTGACCGCATGACATGAAGCTATTTCAATTGGAAAGTTTTTAGGGAAGAAGTCCATCAGAGTTATTGGTTGTCATGGTCGAGGAGGCTCCTCACTTTCTGTCGTGATTGGTTGAAACTTTCTCGTATTCTTTCTTGTTTTTCTTCTCTAATACTTACTCTTTCTTCTGTACTCGCGGTATGAGCGAGCTTCTTTTGTAGCAGGCTTTTGTTTGTGCTTCTTTCGACGCGTCACTAGCGTCCATCCCTCATCAACATCCTCCACCTGTTTTTCTTCTTCTTTGGAGCCAACAATTTGGAGGTCATCGTTTTGTAAGGCTTCCGGTGAAGAATATATGAAGATAGGCTCTAAAGATCCAAATTGGATCAGATTCCTTGCAGTAGGTAATCAACCATCCGGATGAATTGTTTCTGTGGCATGATTTGTTTGTGCCACATCATTGAGATCTAGCTCAATCCTTTTGTCTAGAGCTAATTTCAAAATCAACTCCGTTAACACAAGAAATTTCTCCATGGTATGGTTGATGACCCAATGATATTTGCAGTAATTGGGATCTTTTACCCTCTCCATTTCTGCAGGTCGTTTACATTCAGGAAGTTGAATGAGTTGCTTTTCCAGTAATTGCTCCAACATATCAAGTAAGTCAGAGTCTGGAAAAGGATAAACTTTTTCCTGTCTTTCTTTCAACGTCTAACGTCTTTTTTCGTCTTCTTCTTGGCGTTTCTCAAATTTCTTTTCTTTGGAGATAAACTTAAAAGGCCTCCTTGGTAGCACCTTTCGATACCTTCTGGGTGCTCTTCACTTCTCTCTTCTCTTTTCTAACTTCTGGAACTAGTACATCATTGCTCCCTCTATTAGCAATACTAGCTCCATGTCGTGAGCTCTAGTTGCTAACTCTTCAAAGGTGCGGGGTTTTATTCCCTGTAAGATGTACAAGAGTCCCCAATGCATTCCTTGAGTACACATCTCTACTACCGATAATTAAGTTAATCTATCTTTGCAATCAAGGCTTAATGCTCTCCAGCGGTTAATATAATCGACGACTGGTTCACCCTTTCGCTACTTGGTGGCAGTTAGCTCTATCATGCTGACAATACGATGAGTGCTGTAGAAACGGTTAAGAAAGTCTCTCTCAAGCTGCTCCCAATTGTCGATGGATTCAGGTTCCCAGTTTGTGTACCAATCAAAGGCGTCTCTTTTGAGAGTTCGGACTAATTTTTTGGCCAACAAATCTCCCCACCTACCAGCAATTTCACATGTTTCGATAAAATGAGCAACATGTTGTTTTGGGTTGCCCTTTCCATCAAACTGTTGGAACTTGGGTGGCTGGTACTCATTCGGCATTCTCAGGTTGTCGATCCTCTTCGTATACGGTTTAAAATACAAAGAGAAAATTTGAGCGGGTCCACCATATTGAGTTTTGATGGAGTTTGCAATCATCTCCTGCAATTGCTGGACAGGCAGAGATGCAATTGAAGTCAAAATTTGTAGTTGACTTTCTTGCATAATTGTCTTCCCTTTGTCAGCATTCTTGACAGTATGTGTGTGACTTGATTCAGCAGCGTCACGACTCTCGATTTGATTCTTTAGAAATTCAATCTCATAGTTTCTTTCTTCAAGAGCCTTCACGAGCATGTTGACCCTCTTTTCAAGCTCGGCCATAACTGACATTATGTTTGGATGAGGTACCTCCTCATTTGAGCGTTCAGAAGATGAGTTGTGTTCATCAATCATAGGATTTTTTTTTATTACAATTCCACTTTTTGGTGGACTGGAGATTTGTTCCCAAATATTCTTTGCGACCTCAAAGGGTGGCACATCCTCAGATGAATGAAATTCCCTTGTAAACCTCTCTAGGCGACGAGTTATGGTCATTCCATGCAAGATGCTCAATATGTTTCTCGTCCTCGCGTAATTACTAAATCCTCGTTGAGTACAAGTTTTCTTATTGCTTGCTAGATAAGTCAGGGTCAAACACATGGGATTGATATCAAACCTTAGTTATAAGGCTACTTCTTCATATAGACGGTATAAAATATCTATCTATACAGTATAAAGTTGATAACTTGTAGAAATACAAGTTATTGTAGCCTTTTATGTAAAATAATGAAGTCTAATCGCATAAGAATAGGAGAAGACAAAGGGAAAAGTTGGCGATTTGCTTAACATGGTGTAAAAGAACCTCATCCCTTTTTTATTCCGTTTTAGTGATTTTATCATAAGATTATAGGCAAACGAAGTGGAGCTCAGCGATGTAATGATTATGGGAGGAGACACGTCCAGCCAACGGGACGACAAGTAAGCAAGCTAGGCGACTTGATGCACTAGCAAATAAATTTGGTTGACTCAAAAATCAGAAAAAGGACAAAAGGACGTCTGCGTGGAGTTGGTGTAGCTTTTAGAGGTATTAATGATGTGTGGAATGTCCTGTCAACATTACTCCTCACCTATAAATAGAGCTCTTCACTTTTGAACTCGATGTGCACATTTGGCCGGAGAGTAAGCTTAAACATCATCCATCTTCTCCCTTCCCTTGAGTTTTAGTTGAGAGCTTAGAATAAAGGAGAGAGAGAGTTCATCCTCTCAATTTTCTCCTTCACAGATAGGCAAAAATCATAGCCATGGAGTATGAGAAATCCTACTGTTGACACGAAATTTTGAAGAAATGTAATTCGTGGAATTGAACTTTGATATATTGATGAATATTGTGAATACAATCTCTAGTATTTACTCCTTTGATGCTTTCTCTCAAATACAAGTTAAAAAAAACCTTAGGGCTTCTCGATCTTCGGTCTTTAGGATGTTGTAGTTGCAAGTCAATCTGAACTTCGATCTTCTGAAATCCAAGGAAAGTTTAATCTCCCAAGTCTTCAGTCTTTCAGAAGATGTTGATCTCGAGGTTGATATGGACTTGCACGTCTTGAGAGCTTGTAAAAGTTTGAATTTTCAATTCTTTAGGGTTCATCTCTCACTCGTGGGCTAAATCACATCGTACCGCAAGTATGTACTTTAATTTAAACTCCAAACTTCACTATATATCGCTTAACTCGATTCTTGTTAAGTCATAGTCGTCACAAATACTCACAACTATGAACTTTAGGAAACACTTGAGGTCGATACGTCCTAAGGCAAACAACAAGCTTGATTTATTTAAAAGACATCAACGGGCATTTCTTGATTGGTTCAAAGATCATGCGTGTAGAGTACATAAATAAAGTTCGAATTGAATAGAGCCATATTTCAGACTTATATTCATTAGCAAAACAATTTAAAGTCATCGAAACGCGTTTAAGGGAAAACCTTTTTAATGATTTATTCTCACTTGCAAGGAGACCTTCACTTGATGTTCGATCGTACAGTGGATGCATCATGGATGGGATGCGATTTCACAAGATAGATCGTGATTTCTGACGCACATCATAAAATAGTGGAGTCATGGTAGTCGATGAAACTAGTGCCAGTGGAAGCGCGAAGAACAATTTTTACGGTGTATTGGATGAAGTTCTTTCCATTCAATATTAGATGGACGTCGTGTTTGGCTATTCAAGTGTAGATGATTTGATATAGATAAGAACAGAAACCTAAAAATACACATCGAATTAGGGTAAAAATCAATCAACACGTCTCATTTTTTGTTTCCTTAGGAACCAGTCATTCTCGCAATCCAGGCACTTCAAGTCTTTTACATTGACGACCCAAAAAAAGGTGCCAATTGGAAGGTTGTTCAGGTGATCCAAAATAAACGTATATGGGACATGTCCGAAGTGGAATATTTCTAGGATCAACATCTTAATGTACTCGAAATTGTTGTCAAACATCGTGTGGATGATCACATTGAGGATGAGACCCTGTGCAAATGTGACGTTGTTCCTACAATCGTGGAAAGATCGATTCTGCGTCATGTCGTTGACGACTTCATTAACGATGATGATGAACAATTATATGTTCATGAATAATAATGATGATGAATCATGTACTCACATATATTTCGTTTTTTAGATATTCAGTTTCAAATACTACTCATATGTTTAATTTGTTTTTGGTTTATTGTCCTCAGGTACATTTATGTCTAATTTTTCTGTCGATGTGGATGAGAGTGATGCTCTTTTTTACTTTATTGTTGCGGAGTTTAATAACATAGGAGGTTCGTCATTGGTGGGCGGGCGACACATCAAGTCAGTTACCGTTACATAAAAAATTAATTGCATAAGTGTGGAGTTTAGTTTATGAAATTATTCTATTTCTATATAAAGCTTTGCAACAGCTCGCATTCCTAGGAGACGCTAGCACTCAAGGAACCTAGAGCTGGAGTGATATATTGCACAAAATGGGAAGATCCCGATATCAATCACTCTAGGACAGGATAAACCGATCTTCCCACATGTCATTTGCTTTAGCTGTACCATCAACGTGGTAATGCGGGACACTTTTCTAATTTGATTTCTTAAGTGGACCAACATCACACCAGATTATATCAATTCTATTTGCGGGTATGTTTTAAAATCACACGTACATATATGTTAATTACCTACCGCGTATATATATATATATAATCCTAATCCGTGTGTACTACTTTTCTTTTGTAACAATTTTTCGAGATGAATTTCATAGATTCAGCATTTAATCGGTTCGTTGAGCATCAGATGCTCACCACCTGAAAGAAGTTCAAGGGGCAAAACCATCGCCATTTCAAGAAGTTCAATGATCCTTAACAGGCATGTGCCAACCCACCCCCAGATTGAAGAATCGTGTGGAAGGTTGGCACTTCCTATGAAACCACTACCTTACCCAAAAATTTTCGGTGATATAGAACTTATTAATGTTCTTAAATGGTAGTTCATTTTTTTATGTAACATTTTGATATTGTTTGCATGTAGGAGCAATCATCGATCAATAGGATTGCTAGAGCGAACCTGCAATCACAATTGTGGTGCCAAGTCGTTTATACAACGAGCGTATGAGCTCACTGAACGACAGGCATCCAATCGACTAAGTGGAGTTGTTCAAAGAAACACACGCTCGGGATGGCCAATTCATTTCACCTAAAACCTTACCCAAAAATTTTAGGTGATTTAGAACTTATTAATGTTCTTAAATGGTAGTTCTTTTTTTTTTTATAAAACACTTTGATATTGTTTGCATGTAGGAGCAATCATCGATCAATAGGATTGCTAGAGCGAAGCAGCCCTACAATTACAATTGTGGTGCCAAGTCATTTATACAACGAGCGCACGAGTTCACTGAACGACGGGCATCCAATCGACTAAGTGGAGTTGTTCAAAGAAACACACGCTCGAGATGGCCAGTTCATTTCGCCAACAGCTGCAGATGCTCGTGGAAGTTTCTTCTATGCTTTTTTGTCTTCATTTTGTATATACATTTTATTTACATGCGTTTTACTTAATTAACCAAAATTTTATTGTAGAAACAAATGCTAGTCATCCAGTCCCAGCCCACTCTAGAGGGTTCTCACCACTCTCTAATGAAGAGATATTACGAGACAATTTTGGGTAGATGACAGGGCTACTCAAAAGGTCTTCGTTGGGGCTCCAAGACAAAGTCCTAACACGCTACTGGTAGTTCTTCCTCTGCATTAGCCCACGAGTGAGAGATGAACCCTAGGGAGGTTGACGAGCTAAAAACTCGTTTTGAGGAAGTACAAGAAGAAAATAGACAGCGACACGAGGAAAGTGATCAGAAGATGGCAGAAATGATGAAGATGATTGCAGAACTCACTAATCGATCAACCAGAGGACCTTGATTTCTTCATTTAATGTAAGTAATTTTGAACTTTTAAGTTCTTTCATTTCTTTTTTGGCTGATACATATTTATATTTTAATTTTGTGTCATTATAGGTTGAAAGGCATAGGGGGACTACTATATATGTATCGTTTACATTAGTTTTTAGTCATTTAGGTTCATTCATGTAATTTTTATACGAACGAAACGTGTGTTTTTTGGAATATTTTATTTAATTTTAATATATATTTGCTTTGATGTTTAATTAATTTTATGCTACCTATTTTACAATTTCAATCAAATTTAATCATAATACAACAAAAAATTAAATTATAGAGATAGGGCAACCAAATAAATACTTAACTTTGAATAAATACAAAAAAAATTATATAAATGAAAAAACAAAAAAATTAATTAGAAACAAATAATATGAATTGACAAAAATAACTTCATTTAAATTTAGAAAAAAATCCAACTTTCAAATAAAGTATTTGAAGAGTCACAAAAATTAAAAACTCACCCAAATACACTATAATAAAACGCATACTAAGGTAAGCAATCCCAATACGCAACCCAAGACACTATTCCCCTCCCCACGCCTAAACCAAGATGAAACCTTCATGTCTAGTTATTGTAACCATAAAAGAAAACATATCGTTGTTGTAACCCTAGAATTATGTTTAAAGACAACATTATTTTAAATTTGGGAGTGTGATGACTTGTAGAAATACAAGTTTTACTGTAACCCTTTAAGTAAAATACTGGAGCAAAATTGTAATATAATAGAGAATAACGTGTAACAAAGTATACTGATGTAAACCCTAAACCCTAAGGAACTTGGATTTTTCAAAGAGTTAGAAAGGATGATTTTGGAATGAAGTAAGTTAAGATGGGAAAATAGATTTTAGAAGTGTCATTGTAAGTGTGACATGGTACTTGGAAAGAAGGAAACTTATGCAGGAGTGGTTTGAAAGTTAAAGGGAAGTTAAGTTGAAAAGAGAAAAAATTGGCTAAGTCCACACCTTAGGTTGGACTTGGTGGGCAGACAAAAAAAGAGTAAATAACCTCCAAATAAGTTATTAAAGGTAGTTAAGGCAAGTAGTTAAGACAAGTAGTTAAGCATGGAAAATAACCTTCATGAGTGTTTGGCGAGATGGCCTTGGCTAGACGAGAAGAGAAGCCTTTAAAGGTTAGCAAGGCATTTTGGCTTGTTGTTTGACACTTGGGAGTTTTGGGTAGGCGAGATGATGAAGAGGTGGAGTCGATGAAGTGCTTTATAGGTGTCATGTGCATGCATAGGTTAAATTTCGGCAAGCAGGGGGTGTCAAGAACTTCTCATGCAAGGTTTAGTATAAATAGGTCACTTAATATTGGAATTTCTCCCCAATTACTCGTGCGTTTTTGCTGAAATTATTCTCAAAGGTTCATAAATTGAGTCTATTATCTAAGTTGGGGCTGCTGGTTTAATTTGGTGAGAGGAAGATAGAGTTTGAGTTGAAACAAGAGAGAAAGGTCATTCTCGAGAGAAACCTGGGTAGGCTTCACTTCAAGGCGACTATAGAACACATTATTTAGAGTTGTTGGCTGAAATTATGAGGTAAGAAAGTTAAGAAAGTTTTCAGAAATGTGGCAGAAAGAAATATTTTCATTTGAGTTGTGGATTGGTCAAGTGTGAGGGGTTGCTAGGCGAGATGGGCGTGCATTTTAGGTTAGTGTGAGCGTTGGACTTGTGTTGGACACACAGCCCACGCGCAAGCCCCTTTGTGAGGTAAGAGCAAGAGCATATATGGGCGGCGAGGCAAGAGCACAACAAGCACTGTGTGTGCAAGATGGCATATGCGAGATGCATGAGGCATGTGTGCAAGCCCTTTATGAGGTTAGCACACGGTAAGGCCTGCTCAGGCCCTCCGTGTGCGTGCCAGCCTTGTCGCCCATCCCCTACGTGCCACCATATCAAATAGGTGTTTTTGGGCTGTTTTTGGTGTTTTTGGGAATTTTCAGCAAAGTTTTGGTATTTTCATGACTTTAAGGAAATTAAATGGAATTATTTCTCGTTATTTCAAGTGAAGAAGAAATCGGGCAAGTTTACAAGCTGAGGATTTGAGCTACCATTTGTGAGTGATCAAATGAGTTTAAAGTTGATTTCTAAATATGATTTATTATCAAGTGTTTAAAGCATGCTTTGATGTATGAATGTTTGAGTATATTGTGTTAGAAAGTGTTTCCAAATCATGAGATTTGAAATATTTGATAAGCATGTATTTCTTGATGATTTTGCTGATGAGATTTATAAGTAAGTATGTTTTGACAAGTATTTAAGTTAAAGAATGATTTTAGCATGTTTTAGACTATACCGTCCGATATATATATAGCAACCCTTTGAGGAATATTGCCTGTGCACAGAGGTTCCTTTGATGAAGGTATTCAGTAGATACCTAGTTTTCTATCACTGGGATACATTAATGAGACGAGAGTTCTACAGATATGATATCTAATTTTTTCCATCTCTTGAGATGAAAATCTGTAGGTTTCGCACGTCATAGTAACTCATACGAGATAAGGCACTGTTGATGCCTAGATTTTGTCTTTGTAAATATCATATCATAGGATGAGGGCCACTAGAGTGTCTATGATTTCATGCTTATGATTCATGTGGTATAACAAATGAAAGGAAGTTGTAAAGGTTTTATGTTATGTTATGTTTTCTAATTTATTTATGAAAAGACAAAATTTAAAAAAGACAAATTTAAAGATTATTTATTTTAAAAATATATTTTACAAAATCGTCACTCACTGAGCTATTTAGCTCACCCTTTCCAAATGTTTTCCCACTTTTCATGTAGAGGCGTGATCCGCAAGCCCGACGTTGTCTCCATAAGTCTGTTGTGAAAGGTTGTAGATAGTTTTGCTGTTGTTGGTCAGTACTTAGGCTTATTCGTGTTATGTACGTAGGTTTTGTTAAAGGGTTTAGTTGTTTGGTTCCGTTTGGTCTGTAAGTGTAGTCTGTAATCAACGACATCTAGCCTTGACTTCTTTTAAGTTTATGTAATAAAGTCTGTTAATCTATATTTCTCGCGTTATTCTGCTACGTATGATTTAATTATTTAAGCCAGTTAGTATTACTAAAGCTTTAGAAGTCAAGGTCAACTAGTGTTGTTTAGAGAAGGAAAGCGATATCAGTTGACTTCACGCCACATCTTGGGCTAAGCAAGCAGGTGCTCTAGGTAGGGTGTTACAACTGAAATAAGAGCAACGTGATATACGAGTCACAAAAGATAGAATGCCCATTTATCACATTTTTTATTGTCTTAACAAAGGTTTTTAGTATAAAGAAGCAACAAGCGAAGTGAAAGGATCATTAGTTGCTCTCATCATCCAACTAGGTGACCAAGAAAATGATACTTGGCAATATAAATCACTAGAAGACAATAATAGTCAGTGAGATTGTCAACAAAAAGGACGAGAAGACATCTTTGGTGTTGCATGGCAGTGCTCAAAAATTGAGGAATTAATGCTGCATAAGACCATGTGCAATTTCATAAAAAAATGCCTAAGCATCTCCTTCATTTTAAGCGTGTGATCATTCGTGAAAGAACTGACTTCATATCCCTAATCTTTCTTCTCGATGCTTTAGGTGAGAGCTTAAAGTGAGAGTTACAAAAAATCTCATGCCCTATCTCTCATCAGTTTTGTATTAGGCATAAATTGGAGCCAAAGAACACAAGAGAATATGGACTGCTACTTGACGCATTTCTTTCCCTTTTTCCTTTTATAATTTACATTTAAGTTATATTGATAGTTTAAACTTCATGGTCGAGAGGACAAAAGATTTTATTATGAATCAATGACATCTTACTCTCATTCTTCCATTTCTTTACTTATCGCATGTGTTGAGCTCTCTATGCTATGAATGACACAAAGAAGTAATGGTCTTTGGAAAACTTGGATGCTTTCATTACTTACCTTGTTTAGTCAGAGATTTATTCAATGCATAATCTTATTCGAAAGAATGAATTAGGCATGGAAGTTAACTACTTAAAAGAGAAAGTTACTAAGATCTCACGAAGCAGGGAATGAAGGGATTTTAGCAATTTAACCACTTCATTGGGTCCCTCCTTAACATAAATATCAGAAATGCAGGTGTGTGGCAATGAAGCGCTTAAAGGTTACTTACCTTCATCTAGGATGAATCATAACAGACCAAAATAGGTTAGATATGAATCATGTAAAATTTTGGTATTTGCATTCCAAAAGGTGAGCAAGTATAGCAAAGGCTTTGAGAGGATGCTCGCCTTAAGTTAGAATTAGTTATGAAATTTATATCGCTCCAAGAAACTACTTACTCTCCTTGTATTGCTACATGATGAAAAGAGCTTTCTTTCCTTATTCTTATACAAACTATGTTCAATTTCATGCATAATAATCATTTCCATTCCCCCCTTTCACTAACACATTTTTAGTGTAAATAACAATAGTATTAATTAGGCGATTTGTGAATATATTTTAGTATATAGGTACCTGATAACTTGTAGAAATACAAGTTATTGTAGTCTTTTATGTTAAATAATGAAGTCTAAACGCGTAAGAATAGAAGAAAACAAAGGAAAAAGTAGGTGCTTTGGCTAACTTGTGAATAACATAACATGAAAGTAAAGAGATAAAAGCCTTTGGCAACGGAAGCTTTTATAGAATCACTCCTCAATTTAATTTGGAAATCTCAAAATACCAATACATTGACAAAAAATAATTAAGAAACTAATTTTCTTATTAAGCATGCTTTAATAAAGTATAACTTAGAGAGAGACAAACCTACGTAGTTTGACGTATCTGAATCTACTAAATCTCCAACTTTGGGAACACCACCCGTCGGAGACCTCACTATTCTCTGAGATGAGATTGGTTTGTGGGAAAAGTTTTATAGAAAAAACTATTTTTGCAGAGAGCAAAAACATTGGCTTTTTCTTTGATTAAGAAAAACTATTTTCCTTTTGCATAATTATAAATCCTTTTCCTTGGGGTAGGAGGAAATCATGAGATTCTATTAATTTTAAAATATTAAATTAATAAAAAATTTAAATCAATTAATTAATTAGTCAGTTAATAATTAATTAAATCATATTTAATTAATATTTCATTTAAATCATATTTAATGAATATCTCTCCAATATCTTATAATTTTAAATTAGTTTATTTAAATAAAATTTAATTAAATAGAATTAAACTAAACTATTAATTAAATCTCCAATTAATTAATAGCTAAATTAAATATCTTATATTTAACTTAATATTTGAATGGGTCAATTTTAAAAATAGCAAAATAAAATAAAATATCTACAAGTTATAGCAAAATTTTGGATTCTATCATTGGTAGTCTTCTATCACTATAGCATATCAATGACTATCAGTGATAGAATTTGCTATAGGTTATAAATATTTTGTAAAATCTACTATTTTTAAAAATTTCCCTATTTGAATCATATTCAAATATAAATTTCTCTCATAACCAATAATTTTAATCTGAATCCAATTCACATTAAATTAATATTTGAACTCATTTAAATATTTTATCACTCATGAATTAATTTTGAATCATATCCAAAATTATATTTATATAATAAAGTTTGATTAAAATATAAACTTTATATTATAATGTATCACTATACATTATATTAATTCCCAAAGTAAATTTGGATATTTAAAATTATAACCAATATAAATAAATCTCATTACCCTTTACGAGCTAGAAAAAAGACCTAATGGACCTACAGATCAGAAGCTACATGAGATTAATTGGCTAAACTCATTAACCACATTAATCAATATTCGTTAACTATGTGTACACTCCATTAAAGACTCACAACTAAACTCTTCTCACTGTAAATATATTTATGTGTCCACAGATATAGACCAATAATAATAAGTTAGTTCTTCACGAGTGTTTGTAACACCAGCTGGGTCAAATTACTATTTTACTAATGGGTTACCTCTAATCCTTAAATACTAGTGCTCCTCTAATGAACAACCTGTTTATGGTCCAACCAATAAACAGAAACTCCTCTCGTGTCATAGAGAGGGTAGGACCCTTTGTTCAAGTCTTAGAGATACCATTTAAGGGAACACTCATCTACTTACCCTAAAGTTGAGAATGAGTGAATTCCATCTTGTGTGATTATGTTCCCAGCTCCCGATTCGGTCTTGTCCCCAAAATGATAAGCATATTGAGTCGGCATTGAACTCTGTATGTCTCTACATACTAATCAAGACTCATCAAACAACTTAGGATGTTAGTTTATTGGATTTGGGTTATTAAGATAAAACTAATAATATAATCAATAACATTTATTGAAATTATAATAACAAAACTTTATTAATAATGGTCAATGGATTATATTTACAATCTACGAGTTTTAAGACATAAATCCCAATGGAAAGAGCCTTATTCATGTTTTACTTGTTTTAATTAGTGCTTTTGTCGCAAGATTTCTAGGCAAAAGAAGTGATGTTTGGCGAAATAACGTTTACACAAGAACATGCGTTCAACCAAGACATTCAACGAAGAAGCAAGGTAGGCGTTTAAAGCACTAGCAAACAAAATTGGTGGTCGCAAAAGTCTAAAAGGGACAAGAGGGCAGTTTGTACGACGTCGTAGATTTTCAGAGTATTAATGGCGTGTGGCCTTTTCTTAACATCAACTCTTGCCTATAAATGAAGCCTCTCACTTCAGAACAAGAGTGTGCATTTTTTGGCCGGAGAGCAAGCTCAAACGTCGTTCATCCTCCCTTTCCCTGAGTTTCTAAGTGAGTGCTCATAAGAAAAGGGAGATAGAATTCTTCCCCATTCATCTTCCCCCTCATCAATAGGGAAAAATGAAAGTTAAAGAGGATGAGAAATCATACTCTGAGGCGTAGTTTCCTTCTTCTATCTTCCATTTTATGTTTATATTGTACTGTGTTGTAATAAGTACTCCATGGCCAAAGGGCCTAAAGTTATTTTATTCAATACATTGCACTTTTTATTTCATTCTCTCATATTCTTGCTTCTTTCTTGCTTAAATCTATTTAATTAGCTTGTAGTGATAAAATGTGTTTTAATGCTTAGAGAATCATAATGTTTGTATTATGAGTTTTGCTGAGTTGAATGTGGATGTCAAGAATATTGAATATTCAAAAGAAGAACAATGGTTTTGATTATAATCATCTGACAAGTGAAAATACATATCTGACTACGCGATTGGTGAGAACTTGTAGAAATACAAGTTATTATGACCTTTTAAATAGAATAATGGAACCAAAATGCAAAAGAAGTGCATCAAAATGCGTAGATTATTTTGTAAATGCATAATTATTTAGAAATACACTTTACATAAGCATACATGCATGTTTCACCCTGTTTTTATGATAGATTAGGTGAAAAGACCACATCAAAATGCGAGAAGAGGTTCGCTAAAAGATAAAAGTAGTAGATGGAGTTGATGTACTTGATAAAAGAGGTAGCTTTCGGCTTTAGCATGCTCAAAAGACTAGATTTCTCGCCTAAATCTGCCTATGAAAAGAAACTTCATCCTTACCAAGAAAAAACGACTTCTGAATGGACTACCGCCCGTACACCTGGAGAGGTGGGTGAGTTCTAAAACTGGTGGAAAGGAATAGCCTAACCACCATTTGTAAAGAACATCTTCATCTTCTCCAGTCAGTCTATAGAGTGAAAGCTTGTAGTTCGAGTGAAGAAGATCCTGCCCCTCATCTTCCCCTAACTTGTAATGTCATCTTTATTCTTTCCATTTTTGTATGTCTTTACATTGTATGTATTCATACTGTACAGTGGTTGAAGACCTACATTCTTTAATACAATATATACTTATACACTTTTCAATTCAACCATGTCTCCACTGTTCATTTGTCCTCGTGTTATTTGTAGTCTAGGATTTATGATAGATTCTTGATAAGAAGCTTTGCTTATAAGTCTTATCGCATTAACTAAGCTATTTTCATCCCTTAGCCAGTGTATATTGCCAACTACCCGAAAGGGCAAGTAGCAAGGATATGGTTAACGTGCAAAAGGTGGAGTTTGGCGACAAACTCCACCTTGGCGAGGTAACTTTCATCATTTTGTGTCCCGAAAAGTGAATAAGTGTTGGTATTAGGCGTCGAGAGTTTGTCGCCCTTGAACTCAAAGCTCTATAACTCTTATAAAAAACTCTTCCAGATATATCTTGTTTAGTTAGGGTTAGTCATTTGGATTCTGAAAGGAGACCAAGTGTGACGTCTAAAGACTCCAAGAGGAGCTCGCCTTAGTCATAAGCTAGTTAAGTAAGTTGTATCGCATCAAGGCTTTCATCTACCTTATTCGATTGGTAGCACTAGACATTCCTTCACCACCTTTATTGATACAAGTTAGTTCATCCTCACACCCTTTTCTCACAACCAACCTTATTAAATTATCTTAACAGCGTTCTCTAGTGTATATAGGTAGATATAGGTTAGACTTGCATCCTTTCATACTTTAAAGTTTATTGTTTTATACTGCCTAATTGAAAACTAGACTATAGAACTAAGCTTTGATATCAATTCTCTATGTTCGACCCTGGATCACCCTAAAAAATTGCTAAAAGATTTTCAATCGTTCCTCGTTTATTAGATTTCATAATATTTTGAATTTAAATATTATGAAATCTAATTCCTAAAATAATGGCAATCACTAATTCAGTATTTTCATATGATTTATATTTCAAATTATTTTAAACAAAATTATTAGATAATACATAGTAAGTATGGTTAATAAAAATATGGTTATGAGAATTTCAACCATTCCCAAGTCATTATATTTCATAATATTTTGATTTCAAATAATATATCATATCCCTAAAATAATGGCAAGCATAAATTAAGCATTTTCGTATTATTTATATTTCAAGTTATTTTAAAAAAATTATCAAATAATAAATAGTGCATATGGTTAACAATAATTTAAAAATAAAGTTTTATCATCCCTACAATCATGCTAATTATGATTATACACTTATTTTGGTTGATTTTTATTAAAAAAAATATATAATTGTGCCTCTTGAATCGAATAATTATTTTTTATTGTGTGTTTTTTAATTACGTTAATATTCATATTTATTTTAATTAGACGTTTTATTTTGTATGTGGCGTTTTTATTTTCAATCATCCTTGTTATGCATGTCTAAATCAAGAAGTATAATACGTGTGTTATACCCTTTTCTATGTAGGATAATACATGTTTTACAGATACTATGTATTTGCGAAATATTAACTAATTTATGATATTTTCGGAATTGACAAGATTTTCCTAATATCTCTTAAATATATGCCTATAATTCATAACAAATTTTCAGATTTTTAGTATTTAAATCAAATTAATTAAAATTTATTTATTTAATTCATAAAACTTATATTTAATAAATATTTTCCCTAAAAAATTGCTAAAAGATTTTCAATTGTTCCTCGTTCATTAGATTTCATAGTATTTTGAATTCAAATATTATGAAATTTAATCCCTAAAATAATGGCAATCACTAATTCAGTATTTTCGTATGATTTATATTTTAAATTATTTTAAAAAAATTATTAGATAATACAAAATTATTAGATAATACATAGTTATTTTAATTTATATTTCAAATTGTACACTTATTTTGACTGATTTTTATTAAAAAAATCAATTTATTGTGTCTCTTTTATTAAAACAGTGTATTTTGCAAACAACATTCAAATTTGGTAAATCTTAACTAAATCTGCTATTTTGTTGCTAGATAAGATTGCAATAACCTCGCTTATAATAATGACAAATATATATACAAGATTTTCAAATTTGTTATATGTTAAACAATTTATTAAATAATACATAATATATATTTTTAATAACAATTTGAATTTAAATTTGAATATATATTTTTAATAACAACTTGAATTTAAATTTTAGGATTTAATTATGCCTCAATGACATTTTTACAATTATTTGAATCTTCTTCTTTTAGGTTTTATTAGAGAAAAAAAAAAGAAGGAGATTGAGACAGGGGCAGGTGACAAGAGGCAAACACAGTGTGAGAGAGAAATTTTTTCTTACGAACAAGAGAGAGAACTCAAATGAATCTCAAATGTATGAAGAACTCAATGATTTGAGTGGACGAACTCAGCGATGAGTATCTTGCTAAGATGTATATAAGTTTTGAATTCTATGGTATAATTTCATGATTTCATCTTTATTATAATATCAACAATGCTCCCCTTTTCAACTTAAAGCTTTGGGCTATGGCTGTTCTACAGGTGTAGAGTCAAACTCTTGGATTGAATGTGTCTTAATTTTGCAGTTACCAATTTCAAATGAACTTCATCTTTTGGACCTTGAAATAGATTTTAAATTTTGCAGACATGAGGTGGAGCTTCCCATTAATGGCAACATTTCTAATCTTTTTGTTTTTGGGGGGAATTTTTATGTAGCATATGTTATTTCAATTACAGTGTATTTAGGGTTTAGGTGAATAATTGTACTTTTCATTTTGGATAGGGGTATTTGATAGATTGTTTTATTTATTTACTTTTCTAATTTTATGTTTTGCTATTCTAACAATTTAAAAATATTTTTGCTATTTTCCCAAAGTAAAACTCATAATTTTTATTTTTCTTGATAGTCCTTAAATTAACCTAAAGGACTGCACACGAAAGAACTGGGTCGAATTTATCTTTAGGTTGGGTAATTAATAAATCCAATTGGAGAATTGGAATCCTATTAGGAAACGTAGTTAATAAGTTCAATTGGAGAATTTGTTGCGGCAAATATTGACCCATTTAAAGATATCTTATTCTCAATCCTTATCATGCATATGTTCATTATTTTGATATTTTTATGTAGAATATAAAAGTAGAGTCCGATACAAACACAACAACATAAAAATCATCTAAACCAGAGTTCAAGTGAAGAAGAACGAGCAAAGTGAACATCAGGGGCATTTTAGTAAATAACCCTTGGCATGCATGAACCAACTCCACCTGGACATTACAAGTTCGAACCTTACCAGACACGTATTATTTTTAGATTTCCTTAACCCAAACACCATTGTTTAAAGCCTCACCCGCGCTTGTCTCCCACGTCTTCGATTCAACTCCTTCCATACGCAAAATAAATCAAATTTTATTCAAACATCAGCCTGCGCACGCGTCTTCCTGACTCTGCCTCTCCATTGCTACCATGTGTCTTCACCTGATACTCGGCGCGCCTCAGACGTCCCACATTCAATTCCTACAAGGGTAAAAACTATTTTTTCTTCAATTTTCCATTGACAAATTTTGCCCAATTTTCGTCAAATGCACGCACGCCTGGGCCTTGAGGTGATGAGTTCGAGCCCAAAAGGTGGTTATTTCCATTCTTTTCTATAAATACCCCTAATAACCGCTAATTACAACAATCAATTCACTATTTTCTCCAAAATTACCTCCATTCTGCCAAATTTCTACCAATTTCCATAATCTTTACCCCCATTCTGCCAATTTTTCTCATCAATTAAAATTTCAGAAATCATCATGATGGAGGGCTAAAATTCTTGAGGTAAGTGGGCTTAGGTTAATCCATTCTTTCAGAATTTTTCTTATTTAATTTTTGGGTCTTTAACTAAGATAGCCTAAATTGCTATATGATATTACATAATAGACCAAAATTTCTAATAAATTTCACAAATGTTCTAAATTGGCCTATATATTACATAAATGTAGGCCACAAATTACATATATACCCATTCCTAATATTAAATTGATTATAAATAAAAAAAATAAATGGAAAAAAACATGGGTTACGGTTTAGGAAAGAAATCAACCACGATTCAAAATTTCCTTCTTTGAACACCACTTTCCTTCTTCGAACACCGTGGTATACTCCTTCCATTATAATCGCAGAAGCCACTGAGAAATTTGAGAGATTTCGGCGGTGAAGAATAAAAAGTTCGATGACCGGCAAAGATAGTATTTTCCGACAGAATTTGGGTCTAAAATTCGAGGTTACTACTGTATATTTCCAAAAATATGAAGATTAGGGTATATTGAGTATATTTTAAATACTCTATTAATTGGTGAACTAAAGATTTGAGTATATTGAGTATATTTTAGATACTCCATTAATTGGTAAACTAAATAGGCAAACAAAAGATAATGAAGGTTCTGGCCATCATGTAAAAAATTATTAGAACTATATACACTAAATATTAATGTTGTAAATAAGATGAGGTATATATATACTAAATCACATAACAAAACTATTATATTTGATAGATATATTAAAGTATATATTATTCATTTAAAATATATATAAAGTGATAATATTAAAGTATATATTATTCATTTAAAAATTATCGAAGGAAAAAGTTTGGAGGTCTTACTGTATATCATTATATATGTGTTATTGTGTATATGAAGTGGTATATATGTGTATACAGTGATAATATGTATGTATTCACACCATATATTATAGATACATTGTGAATATGTAGCTTACTACTGTTTTAGTAATATTTAATATATAAACTTATATTTTAATCCAAAACTCTGTCGGAATTATGTAGTTTACCGTATATTTATTGTAAATAATATGGGGTATATATATATATAATAAATCACATAAGAAAACTATTATATTTTACGGGTATATTAAATTATATATTGTTAATTTAAAAAATATATAAAGTGATAATAAGTGTGTAAGAAATTTTCATTGTATATTATAGTTTACTACTTTTTTAATAATATTTACTATATAAACATATATTTTAAAGTCAATTTCTAAAGGAATTATGTAGTTTACGGTATAAGAATGAAAATTAAAAAATCTTATTTTATACAATTATACAATTATAATTAATTATTATATTATTCCATATTAGAAAAGATCTTAATTAAAAAACTATTTCTAATTTATTTCTATAATAAAGTTACACATTTAAATAAGGAAATTATCAAAATCATAATAAATTGAATGTAACGTGAGTAAGAAAATAATTTAAATTTAATTTTGAATATTATATATAATTAATAATGATGACAATGTTATAATTGTCCAAAAAATATACGAATTCCTATTTAAGAAAATAAATTTTAGTTTGTGACATTTATGAAATTTCATAGTTAATTTAGGTCTTTTGTCTAAATCTTTCTTAATTTTTCATGTAATTAGGGTTTGATTCAATCTTTGTTTTTATGTAAATTTTTGTTGGAATCAACCATTTTTGTATCAAGATTTAAACCAATTCCCATAATTCTAGTCAATTTCTTTCTTGATTTTAGATTTCAATTCAATTTTTGTATGCAAAATACTTAAGAATCACAATTAATTCAAGATTAATTGGATTACTTTTCTCCACACAAAAATTTACTTGATTCTTGATTGTTTCTCACCAAATCTTGAAATTGAATGTTGCTTGATGAATTCCTTCTTTCCAAATTCTTGGAAATTAATTGCATTATTTTTGCCACAATTAATTTCCAATTAATTCATTGATTGCAAAATTATGAATGAACTTGTAATTTTCTTTGAAGAACAAGTTAGGGCTTTACTTAATATTTCAAGAATTAAACTACCCCTATGGAAATCATCTCTTTTCTTGAAGTTTGATCAAAATTCTTCCAAGATCAAGCAAGTTGATCTTGTGAAGAATCTTGAATCAAAGAACCTCTTTTAGGGTGTGTTTGGATTGATTTTTGAAATGTTTAATTTTTAAAATAATTCATTTTAAGATAAATTGAAGTGTTTGGCATTAGTTTAAAATAACTTTTTAACAAATGAGATTATGAAATAAATCATTTTAGAGAAAACACATGCAACCAAATTTTAGAACAAATGTTTATTTGAGGTTTAATAAGGAGTTCCTCCCAACTATCTATTTTTCTTCATATATTTTTTCTATTCCTTTTTCCTATCTATTTTTCACTGCGTCGTTCTTTTTGTTTTTCTTATTATTTTTAAATACTTTGAATATTTTTTCAATGTGTGTTTATATACATTTAAATATAGGAATTTGCAAATATTCCTTTCTCAACCAAATCTATTTCGACTTAACATCTGTGAAAGAAATCATTAGGACGTCAATGAAGAACATGATCATTCAGTTCATGAAATGAAGATGAATGAGGAACGTGATCGAATTGCACACCTTATTGTCTAGTTGATATTATATTGCCTTGGAAAAATTATTGTTCTTATTTATACTTTGTCATTGTTGGAAATCAATTATTTTTTTATGGTTATGTATTTACATTTCAAGATATTTATGCTTCTAAAAATTGAATTGTCCAAAAAAATTAATAAAATTAAATAAAATTAATGTTTCGTTTCAAGTAACTAAAAAATGATGGAAAATTGAACATCAAGGGCATTTTAGTAAATAGCCCTTCACACGCGTCAGTCCCACACACACGAATCAACTCCACTTGGACGTCACAAGTTCAAACCTCACCAGACTCATTATTTTTGGAATTCCTTAAGCCAAAACGCCATCGTTTTTTAGCCTCATTCGCGCGTGTCACCCACATCTCCGATTTGATTCCTTTCGACGTGAAATAAATCGAATTTCAAACTTTGACCCGTGCGCGTGTCTTCTCGACTCTGCCTCTCCATTTCTGCGACGTGTCTTCATCTGATACTCCGCACACCTCAGACGTTATACGTTCGATTCCTACAAGCGTAAATACTATTTTTTTATTCAATTTTCCAATGGCAAACTTGTAATTAAAACCCAACGTTCCAAAATTGTGCCCAATTTCCATCAAATGCACGTGCGCTGATAACGTGTATAAACACCTGTTATTATATCTTCTTTTATTAGAATAATGAGGCCAAAACGCATAAGAAGATGATCAAAGCGTGTGACTCACGTTGTAAATTCATAAATATTTAGAAATACATATTACATAAGCAGCATGCCTGTTTTACGCGATTATCATGTTTAAATGCAGAATAAGCGGAAAAGAAGAAAGGAGTAAATCACAGAGGACATCGCGTGCAGAGGCTACATGATGGAAAATTGCTTGGTGATTCACAACCGCATACGAGGAAACATGTTATCACGTGAGGAAAGCTCACTAGAAGACAAGAATTGTAGTTGGAGTGATGTGACTTCACAGGGCTAGAGTCACCGCTGACATGCTTAGAGGAATAGAGGTTTTCCGCCGTAAAGCGCCCTAGACAAGCACTTTATTCTCATGAAGAGAAAATGGGGACCTGTATAGGCCAGTTAAGAGAGCTTGTAGCTGAGGTAGAGAAGAAGGCTATTCCCTTCGGTCCCCTAACTTGTAACATCGATTCATTCCCTTGTCTTCCATTTATTTTATATTCTTTATATTTTAGATTGTACATATTGCATATTGGCCTACTGCCTACATTCTTTTTATTTTTACACGCGTATAACTTTTCAATCCAACATTCTTATACTTTCCACCAGTCAACGTGCTATTCGTAGCTTAGATAGATGATAGGTCTTGATAAGAAGAGTTGCTTGTAAATCTTATCTCGTTATTTGCGCTATTGCTATCGCTTGGCCAACATAAGTTACTAACTACTCGAAAGTGAAAGTAGCTAGAATCTAATTAACGGGAGCTAAGAGTTTCATCTCTTCGTGAGATCATTTCTAACATTTGTATCCTGAAAGGAGAATAAGTGTGGACAGTGGGTACCGACAGGTAGTAGTTCTTAATCGCAAAATACTATATGGTTCATAAGTAATTCCTTCTAGATATAACTCGTTAAGTCATATTTGGCCATATGGATCTGAAAAGCAACCATGTGTGGCATATAATGACTTCGAGAGAAGCATACCTTAGTCATAAGTATGTTTTAGTGAGTTAAATTGCATCAAAGTTATCCCCTTACTTATTCGCGTGATAATGCGTGGGTGTTCCTGCCTTCATTCTCTTGATACAAGTTAGTATGCATTGACATACATTTTTCTTAACCTCACTTTACAGACTCTCGCTATGTAGTTAACAAATCTTACATTTGTTATTCTTTAATTCATTCAATTCGCCTAATTGATGAGTGATTCTCTAGAACTAATGTCTTGAAATAATTCCCTGTGTTCTACCCTAGATCACCCAGGTAAACCTACTGTTTCACTTACAATTGGACAAGTAGTAGAAAAACTTGCACTCAATGAGGACTTATGTATTGTACGATGAAGAGGTACATAGTGAGCATTTCACATGTTATGATCATGGTGCGTGACATATCTCCTAGAATTAAGCATGCAATGCATAAAGATATGGTGAGCACATTGCGTATAATGAACCTACTTAGTGACGTGTTGCAGTTACACTATACACATGTGAAACTATTAAGTCCAAATCAAGCACGCGCCTGGGCCTTGAGGTGATGAGTTCAAGCCCAAGAGGTGGTTATTTCCATTCTTTTCTATAAACACCCTTAATAATCCTTGATTACAACAATCAATTCACTATTTTCTCCAAAATTATCCCCATTTTGCCAAATTTCTACCAATTTCTAGAATCTTTACCCCCCATTTTTTCCTCATCAATTAAAATTTCAGAAATCTTCATGATGGAGGGCTAAAATTCTTGAGGTATGTAGACTTAGGTGAATCCATTTTTTGAGAATTTGTCTTCTTTAATTTTTCATGTAATTAGGGTTTGATTCAATCTTTGTTTTGATGTAAAATTTTGTTGGAATCAACAATTTTTGTATCAAGAATTAAACCAATTTCCATAATTCTAGTCAATTTCTTTCTTGATTTTAGATTTTGATTCAATCTTTGTATGCAAAATACTTAAGAATCACAATTAATGCAAGATTAATTGGATTACTTTTCTCTAAACAAAAATTTACTTGATTCTTGATTGTTTCTCACAAATTCTTGAAATTGAATGTTGCTTGATGAATTTCTTCTTGCCAAATTCTTGGAAATTAATTGCATTTTTTTTGCCACAATTAATTCCCAATTAATTTCTTGATTGCAAAATTATGAATGAACTTGTAATGTTCTTTGAAGAACAAGTTAGAGCTTTAGATAATATTGCAAGAATTAAACTACCCCCTATGGACATCATCTCTTTTCTTGAACTTTGATCAAAATTCTTCCAAGAGCAAGCAAGTTGATCTTGTGAAGAATCTTGAATCAAAGAACCCCTCTTAATTAAGCATGATTCAATTCTTAATCATCTTAGATTCAATGATAAGAATAGATTAATAGTCTAAGCCCCCATTCCTCAATTTTCTTATTGAATTTCAACCTTTAATTCTTTTTTTTTTTTTTTTTTTTTTTCTGAATTGAGTTGCAATTTAAATTTTTCCTTAATACTTGGTCTCTCTTAATTTCCTCCAAATTGTTTTCAATGCTTTTATTTTCTTTTTGTTACTAATCTTATCTCTTTGAAGCCTTTATTCAAGAAATTTTACTTAGCCTCACTCTCTTGGGTTCGACACCCATGCTTCTAGCAACTTATGGTAAGAGTAAAGGGTAAACTATATATATTTTTTGTCAAACCAAAACTAGGTAAACACCCCTTTACAATAATTTTCATTTTCGAACATACTTGTGTTTAATAACAACCTTGCCTACATACTTTACATAATTCTTTAATTTTTTCATAACAAATTCGCTCTGGTTAGAATTAGAAACTTATTAGGAGACGTAATTAATTAATAAGCCCAATTAGAGAGTTGAAAGCTTATTAGAAATTCTAAGCTTATTAGAAAACCCAGAAAGCCTATAAATAATACCTTAGGGGTCTTATTTTATAGAGAAGCAAAATACAAACAAATACAAGCAAAATCATAAAATTCATTCTACACAAAGAGAGAATAGAGAGAGTCAAAATTCTCATTTTGTGAGGTTTTAGCAGACCCGAATTCGAGGAGTAGAATTTCTAGTTCGTGTGTGGATAGTGTTAGAGAATGTTTGTGATTTCACAGTGTTTTGGTGCTACACAAAGAGAGAATAGAGAGAGTCAAAATTCTCATTTTGTGATGTTTTAGTAGACCCGAATTCGAGGAGTAGAATTTCTAGTTTGTGTGTGGATAGTGTTAGAGAATGCTTGTGATTTCACAGTGTTTTGGTGATACGAATTTGGAGGATCATCCTTATCAGAACAAGGCAATTTGAATTTGGAACATCGACACAAGAGGTATGTTTATTTGTGATTTAATTGTTTATGCACGGTTTGCTTACGTTTTAAGCTTCAGAGAAATTTTTTATGTTAATTCCGCTGCATCTAGCCCTAGCTCATTTTCCAACATGGTCACCGCTTTTTGCTTCTCTGATCGAGGTCTCTTTACTGGTTTCGAAATTCAGATCGGAATGAGCTTGCCACTGCCTCAAATCCTTAAGCACCTTTAAATTCTCTCTCCCTCTCACCCCAAGATCAAGGTAAGAAGTATTTTCAGATGACTTGAGCTCTTCATTTATAGATTTTTTCACTATACTAAAATGAATTCCTTAACCGATGGTGGAAAGTGGCCCAATCCGAAAATGTCATGTGCCTCTGACATGCCTTATCCTGAACTCAAGGTGGGTGGTAGGGTCCATCAATCATTGACCTACCATCTTTTGAATCACATCACCATTCCCTAGGTGAAGTAAACTGTGACTTTAATCGTCCGATCTTCGTGCCCTCATCTGCCGTCAGGGTTCTTATCGTGATTTGGTCGTAGCTGCGATCGAAAAATCTCTTCACGTATCTTTCTAATCGCAAGACTTTTCGTTGCATTGGCTACATGCGATCGAGGCCTTACATGGTCACGTCTCCTCTTCATTGCATAAAGTGTTTTTGGAGTGAGGCATGACACTATCTATTCTAGATAAGTAAGTGATAGATTCAAACGATCGTGTACCAATATCTAAACGATCTTTTAGATTATATTATCTGCTCATTTAAATTAGAAGTTTTTTGCACACATGTGTGGCTAATTCATCACAGGGTATTTGTCACACCCCACCCTGAGCACTTGCTTGCTCGACCCGTGACGTGGAGTGAAGTCAATCGATGTCATTATTAAACTTCTGAACAACATCAATTAACTCTAACTACTACTCTTTTACAATGTTAAACAACTTAGGTAAATTAAAACTTATGCAACAGAAACTTACGAGAAACAACTTGAACATTTTCTTATACTTTAAATAGGTAGTTGAAGCTAAATGCTATAGATTACAAACTTTACTTACAGACCAAACAAAATTATACAACATTAACCTTATGCAAAACCATGTACACAATAAGATTAAAACTGACCGTTAATAAGTAAACTATCACAACTTCGCACAGAGTCTAAAGATAGCGGTCAGGTTCTCGGATCATGACCTCTACCTAGAAAGTTGAAAAATATTTTGAAACGGTGAGCTAAAAAGCCCCGTGAGTGATGGTTTTATAAAACATACTTTTAAAACAAATACAAATTAAACATTTCATAAACAAAACATAAAATATAAATTTTAAGAAATCGTTTAGAAACTGAACACCTTTAACATTCAAATATTCATTCAACTGTGTACACTCTATATCTAGGAAAAACTTAAACAAGATAGCAGAACACCTTTGGTCATACTATTCATAATAAACTCGGTCAAGATAGTATAACACCTTTTGTCATACTATTCCTACTGACTCGGTGGTAACGACTAAGTGGTCAGCATAGCCCTATACCCCTGACTGTGCACATTGACCATCGAGAACTCATGTTTTTGATAAATCATTGTTTGTAAATCTTATAAATACATGCTTGCTAAAAACGTTCTAAACTCAAGCTTTAGAATACTTTTCTAAATAACATGCTTTAACACTTTCCATAAACATGCTGATAAATAGAAATAAGGATCACTTAAAAGCATATTTAAATAATAGTTTGTAAAACATATTAGAATTGTTATTTAGGAATCATTTTATTACTCATAAATCTATAAATCATGAATAACTTTAGTAAACTCATTTTTCACTCACTAATTGAAAATCAAACCCTTGGTCGATATGCTTGTCCAATTTCTTATTGTCCTGAAATAATGAAAAAAAACTCCAATAAATTCTCTTTTATTCTAACACATCAAACTTTACTTAAAATTTCCAAAACATCAAAAACAGCCTCGAGATACTTATTTGACATGTCTGGCGTACAGGGATGAGCGACAAGGCTTTGGCCACGCGCATATCTTGCACGTGCTATGCGTCCAAACTAAGCCCAAAACACCTCAAAAAACCTCTCTTAAACCAAAACGCATGTCCAATTTGCCTAGTCTTACCTTGTCAATTCGCCAACCTCCAATCAATCCATAAACTCGTAATTTGGCCAGAACCTTAACTTAACTTTAAAGCTTAATAACTTAAAATTCATAACTCAAATGAAAATACTTTCTTCTACAAAGTTATTGCAAAATGTCGTAATATTCTTACTTCAAAATGATAGCTACAGATTGCAATGGATGAACTCTACAGCCTTCTGGAAGTCCACTTTGTTCAGAAACACCCGTATTCTGACCTTTCTTGCTTTCTACAACTAAAACTTAGCCCTCCCTTACTCAAATTAAACGCGCAGCCCCATCTTAGAAAATAGACTCAAAATGGAAACTTTTGAGAGTAATTTCATTGAAAAAGCAAGAGTGGACTATGAGAAAAGTGAATTTGAAATAACCTAATTATAGAGTCTATTGCATGAATTTACGTTAACACCTCATCCTTGCTTAACGCCACCTTAAACCTTATAAAGACACATCCTGCTTACTTTTATACCTAAAAAATGCATGCTAACAAGGCTTTAACACTTCACTAAATCCTTAAACTGATTGCCTTAATCATGCCACATAGTTGTCCAAGACGCATAGCTAGCCTCCAAGACCATCTCGCCTACTTCTCGCCTAGACTACATAACCCAAATTAGAAAAGTTATAACTTAAATTCGTAACCGTTTTAACAAAACTTCCTTCTACAAAGTTGCTCTAAAATGAGTTAACTTTCTTACCTTCAAATTGCAGAGCAAAACACAAAACTATGCATTATGTAGCTTTCTAGAAGTACACCTAACGTTAATTCACTCGCGAACTGACCTTCTCATCTTCTCTTATCCAAAACGCCAACTTGCTCATATCTAAAATGCCAAACCTCCTTTCTCAATAAACTAGACTCAATTTTTGAACTTTCAAGACTAATTTGAGTGAAAATGCCCAAGTGAGTTGTGAGAAACTCCTTTATGAAGTTTAGCTAAAACGCCTAACTTTAAATACTCAAAAACCCTTTCTAACCTTTATAACTATTTCGCCAAGCCAAACCAAAAAGCCTAAAGTGCTAATTTTTTTTTATACTTAACCAAAAATTTCCCTTCTTTCTAACCTCTTAAACTTTCTTAGCATTATCTTCCTTCTTTTCACCCATCACAACCCATTTACCAAAACACTTCTCAAGCCTACTTCCTTGTCTTAAATTTTCTCAAAATTAATTCTTTCTAGCTCTTTGGAAAATATAAGATACCTAAAGTTCGAATCTTATAGTATTTTTGTTATTTCATGGACTAAGGAAATTTTCTTTTTTTCAAAAGTGTTCTTTAAGATGTATTTTTACGTTTTGTTCTATTTCTTTTTTAAAAAAAACAAAATTTAAAATTTAAATATTATATAGTTATTTAGGAAAATCAAACCTAGAGCGAGGATCTTATAAACCTATTTTTTTGAAAGTTAAGTCTTATAAACCTATGTTTTCAAATTCAGAAACTAAAAAAAGCTAATGCATCTATTGTTATAAACATAAGACTACAAAGATTATTTTTAAAATTCATTGACCAAAAGCAATCTTTAACCAAACATAGAGACTAAAAATGTAGTTGAGCTTTTTCAAAACGAGGTTTCGAATTTGACTATTCTCCCCAATTTGTCGACGTTGAGATTTTGGGTCAGTTCGGGGGATTTTCCTTATGACTTCGCACCGCCTGCCTCCTAGTTTTCCATCCTTCATCCTCAACGCGTTCCACAATTTTTCCATTTCGTTTTATTTTTCTGAGCAAAGCCATCGTTCGACAGTCGCCATCTCGCCGGCGTTCCGTGAACCGATCATCAATTCGTCCTTCATTGTCTCTCTCAGTGTATTCCATCGTTCTTCGCTTTTGGAATCATGGAAAACGCAGCCTCCAGATCCGAATTCTTGGCGACCTACGATTCTCCGCATCCTCTCTACGCCATGGCCATTTCTTCCCCTCACGCACACTCTCTTAATTTCTCCAGTCGCATAGCGCTTGGCAGCTTCGTCGAAGAGTACAACAACCGCGTCGACATTGTGTCTTTTGATCCAGATTCTATCTCCATTAAAGCCAATCCTTCCCTCTCCTTTGAGCACCCCTACCCACCCACCAAGCTCATGTTCAATCCCAGTCCCCTCTCCTCTCTCTTGGCCTCCTCCGGCGACTCTCTCCGCCTCTGGAAACTCGGAGATTCTTCCATCGAACCCCTCTCCCTCCTCAACAACAGCAAAACCAGTGAATTCTGTGCCCCGTTAACTTCCTTCGACTGGAATGAAGTTGAGCCCAAGAGAATTGGAACCTCCAGTATTGACACCACTTGTACTATTTGGGACATTGAGAAGAGTGTGGTGGAAACCCAGTTCATAGCTCACGACAAAGAGGTATATGACATTGCTTGGGGGGAAGCCCGGGTTTTTGCTTCTGTTTCCGCTGATGGGTCGGTAAGGATTTTCGACATGAGAGATAAGGAGCACTCTACCATTATATACGAAAGCCCCCAACCTGATACCCCTTTGCTCAGACTGGCATGGAACAAACAGGACCTGCGGTACATGGCCACAATTCTGATGGACAGCAACAAAATTGTTATTTTGGACATTCGCTCACCGAGTGTGCCGGTTGCTGAACTGGAGAGGCATCATTCCAGTGTCAATGCTATAGCCTGGGCGCCTCAGAGCTGCAGGCATATTTGTTCCGCAGGGGATGACAAGCAGGCCCTCATCTGGGAGCTGCCTATGGTTGCAGGCCCCAATGGCATTGATCCAATGTCCATGTATTCTGCTGCATTTGAAATTAACCAGTTGCAGTGGTCTGCCGCCCAACCTGATTGGATTGCTTTAGCATTTTCCAACAAAATGCAGCTTTTGAAAGTTTGAGGACTGAGAACGTTTTCTACTGTGCCTCTACCTACTGTGCATCTACTGTCATATCCTTACCTTTTGTTTTTCAATCACGTTCTATAAGTCTGATGTCTTCCTATAAGTTTAGTTTTACGTTAGTGCTAAGTTGTTACTAGGCTAATATAAATGTTGGTGCTTCTTCTGGCTAACAGACAACACATTCTATGTTAACTCGCTTGAATTCTTGAAATTCAATCAAAACTTAAGTAGGCCACTTTCTTGTTTAAGTTAAAGCTGATATTTTGTTTGATTTGTTTATTTTATTTGCATTACATTAGGCCATAACAGCCTTTATCGAGTTGTAACGCAACGTAACCCCTCAATTCTGTTGGAAAACAAGGAAGAACAGCTGTTTGGAACTTTGGTTGGAAACATACTGCAAAGATACTTCAGCTGTACCTTTATATATATATATTCACTTTCTTCAACAGTAATCAATAAAACTTCCAACAGTCACAATATAGAGTTCGAAATACAACAGAAAGCTCCAGAACACAATGTTTAACAATTGACGTGAAATAAAACTAAGAATAGGAAATTCTAATAACACTAAAGCAACAATGAACAATGAACAATGAAGACCAAGAACAATAGAACCTGGACGCCGTGCTTTCTTCCTACTCAAGGAAGAACAGCCTCCACCCTTTCAGAAATGATCTTCGATGCCCTTTCTCTCTCCTTCTTCTTGTATTTATTCTAACTAACTAGTGGACCCCACAGACGGATGGTCCTGCCCTTTTCCTTCTCCCCCAGCTCCACATGTAATTCTGTCCTTCCCTTTCTTTTTCCTACTATACGTGATGAATATCGAGGACCTAGCATTACTTTCCTCTTCTAAAGCCACCTTGTCCTCAAGGTGAAAATCCGGGAATTGCTGTTTGAAGTCTTGACAGTCCTCCCAAGTCGCTTCATGAGGTGGCAATCCCTTCCAAATAATCAACACTTACCCATTCTTTGGAGATAGGATTCTTCCGCCACCCGAACCTCTGGCAAAGTCAGCCATTCATACTTTTTATTTACATACGGAACTAGCTGTTGTATTTGCTCATGATTTCCGAGAGCTTTCTTCAGTTGGGACACATGGAAGACAGAATGAATAGAGGCTGAACTGATTAATTCCAGCCGATAGGCCACGTTTCCAATTCTCTCCAGGATTTTAAAGGGGCCAAAAAATTTGGGTGCTAGCTTCTCATTTCTTTTCCTTCACAATGATGTTTGTCAGCGTATTTTCAAAAAGACCATATCATTAGCTTGATATTCTATATCCCTACGTTTCCGATTAGCATATTTCTTCATTCTTTCTTGAGCCAAACGTAGATGCTCTTTTAGTGCCCCTAGGATCACATCTCTCTCTTTCAACTACTAGTCTAAGGTGGAGTTAGGAGTCTCCATATCTCCATACTGTATCAGGGGTGGGGCAGATGACCGTAAACAACTTGAAATGGGGTGATTCCAATAGAGCTAGGTGGTGTTGTACCAGTACTCGGCCCAATGTAACCATTCACTCCAATCCTTCGGTTTCTCTCCACAAAAATACCTGAGATACACTTCCACACATTTGTTGACCACCTCTGTTTGACTGTTGGATTGTGGATGATAAGCTGAACTTCGATTTAACTTAGTACCCGATAACTTGAACATTTCCTTCCAGAATTGACTGACAAAGATCTTATCTCTATCTGACACGATCGTTTGGGCCTACCCGTGGAGTCTCACTATCTCTTTAACAAATTCTGCTGCTATAGAGCTGGCTGTGAAGGGATGCTTAATGGCTATAAAGTGAGCATATTTGCTCAAGCGATCCACCACCACAAAAATCACTTCCTTCCCAGTCGATTTCGGTAAGCCTTCTATAAAATCCATAGAAATATCTGACCATACTTCATTAGGAATTTCCAAGGATGAAAGCAATCCTACAGGGTCAAAGCAAGGGTCTTGCTGCCCTTCTACTTTTTTTTTCATTTCATGCAACTGCTGATCTTTATCTACCTCTTCTTGGATCTTAGCTAAGTCAAGCAATGTTGGAGCCGAGATGTGGTTGATGTGAATTGTAGGTGGCATTCTTGACAAGGCATCGACTGCCTTATTTTCTAACCCTAGGTTGTAAACCACCTCAAACGAGTTTAACAAAAGCTTGGCTATCCACTTCTAGTATTGGGGTTGAATTACTCTTTGTTCTAGCAAGAATTTAAGTGATTTTGGGTCAGTTTTCACTATGAATTTCTTCCCTAATAAGTATTGCCTCCACCTTTGTACAACAAATACCACTACTATTAGTTCCCTCTCATAAACCGAACGAGCTCTATCCCTCATGCCTAGTGTTTTACTAAAGAAAGCAATGGGTCTCTTGGCTTGAACCAACACTGCCCCGACACCGAAACCAGATGCGTTTGTCTCTACCTCAAATGGAAGGTTAAAATCTGGCATTGCTAGTACTGGAAGTGTCATCATAGCCATCTTTAATTTGTCAAACGCCGCACTTGCTTCCTCTGTCCAGTGATACCCCCCCTGCTTTCAGTAACTGTGTTAATGGGTTGGCAATGCTTCCATAATTCTGTACAAACTTCCTATAATACCCGGTAAGGCCTATGAACCCCCTGACTTCTCTAACACTACTGGCCATTCCTTGATAGCTCTAATCTTCTCCGGATCCACCTCAATTCCCTTCTCAGATATGATGTAACCGAGATAGCCAATTCTGTCCTTGGCAAAACTGCATTTGGCCAGATTGGCGTACAATGCGTTCTCCCGTAGGATTTCCAGCACTATTTCTAAGTGTTGCGCGTGTTCTACTATTCCCCTACTATACACCAAAATGTCATTAAAAAATACCAACACAAAACGTCTCATGTAAGGTTTAAAAACGTGGTTCATTAGAGCTTGAAAGGTGGATGGGGTGTTAGTGAGCCCAAACGGCATGCCGAGGAACTCATAGTGCCCCTCATGAGTGCGAAAGGCCGTCTTCTCCACATCTCCTTGATACATTTTAATCTGATGATACCCAGCTTTGAGATCTATCTTTGAAAACATATTGGTCCCATTCAGCTCGTCGAATAATTCATCCACCACTGGAATTGGAAATTTATCAGGGACTGTAACATTGTTTAAGGCACAATAATCCACGCAGAACCTCCAGCTGCCATCCTTTTTCACTAATAGAATTGGGCTGGAGTAAGGGCTGGTACTTGGCCTTATAATTCCAGTCCTTAACATCTCATCAACCAGCTTTTCCATCTCTTCCTTGATCCTCGGTGTTCCATGTCTTCATCATAGATTTCAAACTTACCCTTGTCACAATCCTCTTCCCTTCATGCTGAAATGATATCAACAACTTCTTCCAGTCGTATTCAGTCGTGCCTAAAGAGTGCAGCCATTGCATATCCAATATCACATCCACCCCTCCCAACTCCAAGCGTAAAAAACTGTCTACAATGGTCCATTCTCCTACCGTTACCTTGACTTGACCACAGATCCCCTTTCCCTTCACAGCCGCTCCTGACCTTGAGATCACCCCATAATTAGACATTTCTTTCAGTGGTAACTTGAGGGATGTTACTAAGTTCTCTGTGATGAAGTTGTGGGTTGCCCCACAATCTATGAGCACTATCACTTCAGTTCCTTTGATCTACACACCATCTCTCTGTTTTCAACTACGGCCAACTTCATCATCTGGGCCTAGACCTTTGGGCTCTAATGCATCCACTTCTAATTTTAACCATGGGCTCAGCCCATTCATGAAAGTTTCTTCAAGGACTATAGTCTGAAGGAAAGCCACCAGTGCTAAATACTTATCAAACCGGTTCCGATATTCTTCCACGGTCGTCTCCTGTTTGATCGCTAGGAACCTTCCTACCAATGACCCATCGCTAATTTTTCGAAATCGGATCAATAATCTTTGTTTTAGATCTTCCCAACTTTTGAATCGTTCCAACTCATCGTTCGACCGATACCAATCCAACGCGGGTCCATTGAAACTTATCATTGCCACTGTCATCTTCTCTGTATAGGTTAACTCATGAATCTTAAAGTACCGATCCGCTCGGAATAGCCAAGAATCAGGATCAGTCCCATCGAATACCGACATCTCAACTTTCTTAAATTTACTCCGATCAGCCGATTTTTCCTCTTTCGTCCCTGAGTTTTTTAACGATCTATCGGACCTTCCCGAGATGGTCGATTCCTCACCCTTGGCTTGGCTTACCACGCTTTCTGTTTTCTTCCTTGCGGAGATATCTTCTTGTACAATACCCTCAATATATTTCATAATCAACTGTTGCTGCTGCTGTTGTTTGTCGATCTGAGTATTCATCTCTTGAATACTATTGGATATCAACGATAGGTTTTCTTCCATGATTGGCAGCCGTTGAAGTTCTTGTTCCACGGCGTCGATCCTCTCCTCCACTTTCCTGGCCATGCTTGGTTGATTTCAGGGTAGCCCAGGTAATAGCTCTGATACCAATTTGTAAAGATACATCAGCTGTACCTTTATATATATATATTCACTTTCTTCAACAGTAATCAATAAAACTTCCAACAGTCACAATATAGAGTTTGAAATACAACAGAAAGCTCCAAAACACAATGTTTAACAATTGACGAACTAAGGACAGGAAATTCTAATAACACTAAAGCAACAATCAACAATGAACAATGAAGACCAAGAACAATAGAACCTGGACTCCTTGCTTTCTTCCTACTCAAGGAAGAAGAGCCTCCACCCTTTCAGAAATGATCTTCGATGCCCTTTCTCTCTCCTTCTTATTCTATTTATTCTAACTAGTGGACCCCACATACGGATGGTCCTGCCCTTTTCCTTCTCCCCCAGCTTCACGTGTATGTCCTTCCCTTTTTTTTTCCTACTATACGTGATGAATATCGGGGGCCTAGCACATACCTTCACAGAAGACACCATTTTGCCCCAATGATTCTTTCAATGGGAGAGAATCTATATCTTCTCTTTCAAGTTAGATGCAATATAGTATTAGATTGGTGATTTGAATTTGTTCAAGAACTTTCTACTATAAGTTGCTACAGATGATATTTTAATTCTAGTTTATAATCTCATCTTACGAGCTGGAGCTGAAGTTGGATCCATCCCGTATGATTTGATTGGGTAGAGTTGATAGAAAACCCGAGATGCAATACTAATGAGGCCATTTAGATTCTGAAGATTCAATTGCAACAAATAAGTTCATTGGCATGTTTTTTTGGTGACAATAATGTATTAATTCCTTTATGATGTGGAGCTAAAATTCATGACAAAAAAATGTATGAATCTTAGAGAGACAGTATGTAAAAAAGGTTGAATTGTAATATGGTATACTTTGTTCTTACTCATCTATTTTCACTTTTGTCTGAAACTAAATCTATTCTATAATTTCTTCTATTAATACCTGAATAAAAAAATAAAACCCACTCAGTATCTAAAAATTTGGTAGGATATCTAGTTAATTTTGTGGCAGTGGAAGGTGCAAGGGTTGATGGGTCAAATTTACTGGGAGCAATCATCAGATGATTAAGTATTAAAGCCAAGGTGCATTTATTCAAGGATTAGGTCTATGCTTTTTAAGTATGTAGTGCATGTATACAGTGTATATACATAGACACTATTATTTTGGGATATTTGAATAAAAGTCATTACGATAGATATATTTCTTATTCTTACAACGTTGTTTATGGTATTATAGCACAATTTGGACAAAAGTTTAAGAAATTGAAACTTGGTTCTGCTAGCATCTCAATCACTGCTTCACAGGAAGTCTCATTGCCAAACAAAAACAAAATTTCCACGGATGCACAACTTGATATCATTCAAGCTCAACACTTCCAACTACTTTCAGTGAAAATCTCAGTTTGACTAAACAAGACAGGTAATGTAGATTTTTGTTTTAGATTTCTGATTCTTTTTGTTGCTCCCTAATTTTTGCTGTAATTGTTGCCATCTTGATTATGTTTTTTTTTCTTTGAAAAATGATGTTTTTTGTTAGCCTATTTAAATTCAGTGTTTATTATTGCCGCATTTTTTCGCTATATTGATTGTGCTCAAATCTATGGCAACGAGAGGAGGAAATCTGTGATTATTAATGCTTGCAGTGGACAAGGGTTGCTGGTTCAAGCAATCATTAATATCTCCATTCAGGTTTTCTTGTTTTCTTTTTGTATTAAGTTCAAGATTCTTCTTCTGAAGCTTTTGCTTCTTGCAATAATCGATTATTGTTGATAGTGAGAGCGAATTGTGTATTAACCATCATGGATTGGTTTAGGGGTAAAAAAGAATGGTCTCAATAAATGACCAGGAGGTCATAAGTTTAATCCATGGTGGTCATCAACCTAGGAATTGATTTCCTATGAGTTTCCTTGACATCTAAATTATGAGATTAGTTGAAGACCCGCAAGCTGGTCCAAACACACGGATATAAAAAAGAGAATGACTTGTGGTATTTATTGAATCGAGGTTTTATTTTATTTATTTATTTATTTTTGTTATGTTTGTTGGTTTTACAGGTGTTTGTGTTTTTGTTTAATAGATTTCCATCAAAAGGTTGAAATCAACCTCCAAAAGAAATACAAATTAGGAGATTGAAAAGAATATCTATGGAATTATGACTAAACAAAAGAAGGCTTGTAGAATTTTTTACTACCGGCAAAAGTCACGATGAGATAAATCAAATTTAACAAGGAGCAGTTTATTAAAACCATTTTCTTAACTTGCTCTTTTTTACTTTCTTACCTAGTTGACTCTATTTTCAGTATTAAAGCTAGTATGCATCATACTGACGATTGAATCAGTGGCCTTATGGTGTATTCTGGAAGATTAGTTGATTTACCAAGTAAGAATCATTCTTCTCTTTAAAACAAAAAAGAGAAGAAAAAGGGAACTCAGCCGATGAAATTCCATCTTTCTGATTTTTCTTTGAAGCAGTGGGATATCCCGTTGGAGAAAAAGAAATGATGGGATTTGGGTTTCGTTGCATGATTGGTGCATGTTTTAACTTGCGTAATGCTTATAATCTTTTGATCATAAATTAATTATTTATTTTTTTAGTTTGAATTTAGTTAAGTTGGAACATTAAATGGAGTTGAGAATAAATTCCCTGACTAGATATAGTTTGACATGGAAATGATTAGACTTAAAAAAAAAAGTTCATAATTAATCTTGTTATTCAATGTTAGTTTTATAATTGATGAGTGAATTGTTTGACTTCGTGAAAGTTATCCAAAAGAAGAAGGTAACATATGGTATACGTGCAAAACTCAAGCTATCGTGATCTTTTATTATCTTATAGTGATCCAAAAAGTACAAAGGAGAGAAATATATATAGGCTACAATTTCATCGTCGTTTGTTTAGTTAAATATGTGCTTTCACTTGTTAGGCGATTGCTATCAATGCAATTGTCCTCTTAAATAAAAAGTGTTTTGACATCTGCATTTAGCTAAACAAAATTTATGAGACATACATTCAGATTCTTTAATATTAATAACACATTGCATTGCTCATAAACTAATTAAATGGATTGAAAATGAATATTAGAAGAGAAATGGGAGAGGTAGAAGAAATGTACTAATATCATAAACATAACTTTAAGCTTTTCGGCCATGGAGTATATTTTATAAATTAATACAACATAATTATAAAATGATATATAGAGAAATGTGTCAAGCATTAAAGTATGATTTTTCATACTTATTGACTTTGATTTTTGCATGTTTGTTGTGGGAAAAATGGTGAGAAAAACTCTCTTTTTGTTCTAAGCTCTTACCTAAAACTCAAGAAAGAAAGAATGAAAGATAGTGAGCTTAATTTACAATCCAAATTTTGCACACTTTGTTCTGAAGTAGAGTCTTCTATTTATAGGCGAAGAGTGATGTTGATAGAACATTCCATGCTTAATTAATGCTTTTGATTAAAGTTGCATCACTGCTATTTAGATGTCCTTTTATCCTTTTTTTGACATTCGAGCCAACAAAATTTGCCTGCTAATGCATCAGATCACCTAGCTTGTTTGCTTGTCTTCTTGGTGGTTGAACGCGTCTCCCCACATGATGTTTTATCTTCAAGCTCTAATTTTTGCTTAATATCCTGCGATAAAAAAGGGATAAAGTTCTTTTGTAATATGTGGTATACAAGTTAATCAAATTCTCAACTTTTTTTTCTATGTTTTATCCTGTTCTTATGCGATAAAACTTCATTATTTTACATAAAAAGTCGCAATAACTTCTATTTCTACAAGTTATCATTAAGCCTCTAATTTCAGGGGTAAGACTAGGTGAATGGCTAGGGACATAGGATGCAAAACAAAATTCACTCCTATCCGCTTTAGAGTTGGTAGATAGGTTGTTCCCTTAAGAACTGAATCCAAGTCTTCAACAAGGGGCCCCACCCTCTCATTGGCTCGAGATGGGTAATTCAGTTTATAGATTGAACCTTAAACTAATTATCCAATAGTGGATCAATGGAACTTAAGGAGCAATATATAGTCTTAGGAGTTGAATGATATTTTGACCTAGTCGAGATTATGAACTATCTGTAAAGGATTAATTTACTGATCATTGTTATATTAGATGGACACAAATATATCTATAGTGAGAGGACTGCAATTATGGGACTTTAACAAATGTTGATTAGTTTGGTTTAAAAGGTTTAGCTAGTTAATCTCTGATTGTTGGAATCCTTGATCTATAGGTTCATTAGGTTTCCTTACTAGCTCATATGGAATTAACTTAGAACAATATTTTGGAATAATTCGAATTGTTTGAATTAAGTAAAGAGAGAGAGATCGACCAATATATGTGATATAGTCGTTAATTATCAGTTTGGATAGAGCTTTATGTTTAAATGTGATTTAAATACTAAAATATGAAAAAATGATTTATATTTGGAAGCTCGAAAGTGATGGAAATTGTCAAAGTTGTAAAAAGTTAAACTTTGACGGAGTTTAAATTCAAATGTGATTTTAATTTTTAAAGAGTGAATGTGGATTTATGCTTGGGATGTCAGAATTAGTTAAGACAAAAAAATGGTAGACATTCAAAATGTTGACTTTTGACTTTGACTTGAATGATTAAATGATCATATTGCTCTTTGACTAAACTTAGTGGGAATATCAAACATTTTGTTGGATTACACCACTAACATTTAGTGGGATAAGTAGCTATATGAGATGTAAACACCCAACTTACTAAATTCTACTAATTGTTAATGGAAAATAAGGTATTGAACATAGGTTAATCTTTACGGGCAATAGTTACATGTCTTTTGCCTATTTAAAGGCTTGTTTTCAAAATTGTAAAAAACTTTTGCCAAATTTTAATTTTTGAAATTAGAACAAAGAGTGAAAAAAAAAATCTTACCCAAGATCGTCCAACTCTAATCCATTTTCCATTTTTCTCTCTTTCATTCCTTCATTTATCATGTCCCACAACCCGGTTCTAAATCCAGAGAATAGCGGATCAACACTAGCATTGGTCCTCGATTCAAGTTCATGAGGAGATTACGAGGAACGAGAAGGTACAAAGGTATGTTTTCTACTAACTTTAATTTCCTTTAATTAGGGTAATATATGCATGTTAATTACTAAATTGTGTAGTTGCAGTTGGAGTAAAATTGATTTTGTTTGTCCACTGTGCATCTCTTGTGTTCCATCATGTGGTATCAGTTTTCGCTAAGTTTACTCAATTGCATATGGTGGGTCTTTCAGTTTATTTGATAAATTATGGTTGAACTAAATTAAGCTTATGGTTTGTAATTATTGTAATTGGCTCGGGTTTTGTGGCCGTAATGATTTTTTTTAGGGCCTGTAATTTTTCTAGTCATTAAAGTCCAAATTATGCTGAAATTGCATCAATCGGGAGAGAGAAAAGTTGAAATTTTGAAGAAAATTACAAGACATACCTGTTTTTGGCTCTTAGGCCTGAAAACCTGGTCCTCACTCGATCTGAAACGCGATTGTGCCCCTGTTGTCTCCCACCCCAGCACTCTGCCACGTGTCTCTTTCGTAGTGCACAACATGTCCTTCCAGACCAGCACGCCCGATTTGTTTGTGTTCGACTTGCTTTGCGTATTCAATCTGACACCGTTCTGTGCGTGAAGCCTAATTTGTGTACCCGTCCATTCTGCAATCCGGTCCATCTGCTCCGTTGACCTGTGCCTGATGGTTGACTAGTTGGTTTTTGGGTCGGTTCAATTCCAATGGTTGGGTCTTGGGCCAACTCAACTTGTTATGGGTCAGTTCAACTTGTTTTTGGTGTTTTTTCAGTTGGCTCAAGTTGTTCGGGAGCTCCGATGTTGTAAACTCGAGAATTTTCTTGGATTATTTGTTGTCATATATTATAGAAAGTTGAATTTAAGTTATTGAAGAAAATTGATAATGCTTTTGGTTCAAGTTCTTTTAATCATTTTGGAATTTATTTCAAAAAATAAAAGAAAAAGAAAAAAAAAAGTGGAATTGTGTGTGTGTGTGTGTATATATATATATATATTTAAGAATAAAAAAGAAAAAAAAAAGAAAAGTTTTGTTAAAAGAGAAGTAAGAAAGAGGAAGAGAGATAAGAGAGAATAAAAGTTGTCGGTGCAATTTTTTTTCTTTAAAATACTTTTCCATTGCTTATGCCATTTTTTATCCATTTTTACCAAAATTCTAGAAGGAGCTAAGGTACAACCTGAGGAAGAAGAAGAAGGAAAATGGCTGTGAATTAAGGTGAAGGAGATGAAGAAAAACTTGAAGGAAGAGACAGCCATGACAAAAGCTTAGTATTCACAGACAATCTTTGGCTTCTTAGTTGGTTTGAACAACTTAGAAGGAATTAAAAGATGATGTTTATTTTGTTTAAAAGTTTATTCAATTTATAACAAGTTTTGTGAAGGAATCTTGAGCAAATTCTGATTTTAAATTAATGATTTTCGAAAAGGCAATCAAATCACAAATTTGTGTGCAAATTCATGAAGTCTTTGGTTTTTTTTAGTATTTCGTACAAATTGATTTAGTAGTGTTGATGATTTCTAATTAAATTTTCCTTCAACCACCAGCTTAAGATTTTGGGTGAATTGACGATTTAATATGGAATCAGAGCCTATTAAATTCAAACGGGTATTCGGACCAAGATAAGTGAACCCAAAGAGGCACCATCTTGAGGAGGCATGTTGGAGATGTTGAAAGTCCCACATTGGAAAAAACCAAGGAGACTCACACTTCATATAAGATAGATGAGCTACTCCTCATTGTCAATTGGTTTTGAGATGGAACCTTATACTATCAAACAAGGTATCAGAGCAGGTGGTCAGAAGGTCATGTGTTCAAGCCCCTACATTGTCGTTTCCTCCCCAATTAAAATTGATTTCCACTTGTTGGGCCCTCAAATATTTCAAGCTCACAAGTGAGGGATATTGTTGGTGATATATAATTAAATTTTCCTTCAACCACAAGCTTCTGGTTTTGGGTGAATTGGCAAGATTTAATAAGAAGCTCTATTCGATATAGGGTTTCAAAATGAAGATTTTGATATAAATTACATTAATTTTGGTCAAGTATTTAGGATGTTATGAGTGCTTGAAGATAGGTTGTTGAATCTGAAAATTTTTGGAAAAACTGTGAAATGTTCTTTTATATCTAAAGTTTAAAATTCATGAGTATTATCTTTTGCGCGTTATCTTAAGTTTAGTATGAAAAGACAAGACTATTTAAGGTTTTGATGCTCGGTTTTGGTTTGTCTATAGATCAAGAGGAAATATCCCGAGTCTACACACCAAGGATCTAGCCTAAGGTTGTTTTTTGTTTCCATTTGTGTTCTACAATTCCTCAAGTGTTATGCTCTTAGATTTAACATGAGTGGTTCTATGTTACAGACTAAAGGGCGACTAAATAGGACCATGCGATAAAAGGTGCACTTCTATTCATGCATTGCTAACATGATAATCAAACATTGTCGCGCATGTTTTCCTCTTTATCGCCCAAGTATAAGCAAAGAGAGATTTCCTTGTAAGTCCAGGGTCGAACACAGAAAATTTAAGCTCCTAGTTTATCTAATCGCTTACTAAATCATGCAGTATACACTATACATTAAAAATATGAACAATATACTAATTATCTAACTATTTACACTACGGTGCTTGGCGGTGCAAGATGATCATGGTGGTATGGAGTAATGAAATATGAACTTAGCATAATCATGGCGAGGAAGGAAAATTGAATCAACCACATACAATAAGTGATGCTTCAATACTTTTAGGCGATACAAAACATGTATTAACTAAAAATTAAGGTGAGTAACCTCTCAGTGCTTTCGCCATACTTGCTCGCCTTTTGGGATGCAAATACTCATAGTTAAGCTATGATTTGTAACTGATCATCTTAAATGCAATGACAATAACTAATCCTTACTTAGGACACACTTTTCAGTGCTTTCGCCACAAACATTAACCTCTCAGCAATGTGTGTAAATGATGAGCTTGGCGATAAGAATGCACTACTACATTCTTCTCGCCATTTGCTTAGCTAAATGTGGTTGTCACTTATTTGGTGATTACAATCTATACCATGCCCTTATTTCAAATGAACAAGGTTATGATACTCACGCTTAACTAAGCAAAACTCTTATTGCATTCATTATGATTCTCTGAGTATAAAAAACATTGTTTATTACTATTTAGTTAACCAACTACATAGACATGTAGTAGACAAGAAATATGAGAGAGTGGAAGAAGAAATGCATTGCTTTTATAAATAATATGTTGGACTTTTTCAGCCATGAAGTTCTGCTTATCAAAACAACACAATATAAAAATTACAAAATGGAAATACAACATATGTGTTACGCCGCTAGAGTTTGATCTCTCATCCTCTTTGGCCCTGATTTTTGCCTATATCTGATGGAAAAAAGGAAAAGGATGAATCTCTCTTTCTCTCTTTTGTTCTAGGCTCTCACCTAAAACTCAAGGTAAGGGAGAAGGATAGACGATGTGAGGAGCTTGCTTTTTCGGCCAAATGTGCACACTTTGTTCTGGAGTGAAAAGTTCTATTTATATACAATGATTGATGTTGACAGGGCGGCATGCGCCATTAAGATCTCTGAAAAGTTGTAGCTATGTTGTGCAGCGTATCCTAGTTGTCCTTTTCTAACTTTCCCCCCAACCTCTTTTGTTTGCTAGCGGCTTAATCGTCTAACATGTACTTCCCCGCGCTGAAGAGGTTGACTAGATCTCCTCGTGTACAACGTAGTATTTGCTGAGCTTCACTCTTTTTCCATTAGAATCTTGCGATAAGAGCAGTTAAACACAGTAAAACAGGGATGGAGTTCTTTTGCATTAAGCTTTTCGTATAATAATCAAATTGCCTACGTTTTCAATTTGTTTTCTCTATTTTCATGCGATAGGACTTCATTATTTTACTTCAAAGGCTACAATAACTTGTATTTCTATAAGTTATCAGCTGTGAGTTACAAAACATATTTCAAAAGTGCTTTCTAAACTATTATTTATGATTAAGTGTTTTCTATGCTTGAATACGCGTTTATGAATATTACATGATTTCTATGAATAGTTTCAAGCTTCAGTTTTATAATTAAATTTATATATGAGCACGTTATTATTGACTTCCTAAAAAGTAGTTGAAACAATATCATTTAAAGCAAGTATTGTTTACAGATTTTTAGTTTTCCACGAACAAGTTGAGTAAGTTTAAGTTTTACGAAACATAAAGATAAGCAGACATGTTTTAATGTTTTCATATAACTTTTTGATATTTCTATTAACTACATGACTAGATGTTGAGCCCGAGGCTATATAGTACCGTGTGCACACAAGTTAAATTATGTTGTTGACGTTGAGTGTACAATGTAACAATGATGTTGTCTTGAATTTTGGGTGGGCCCCACTACGATAAAGACAATGGGAGTGTTGGACAGGCCCCACTACATCGTAGAGCTAGTAAACGTTGGTTGTACTAGGCATGTCCTACACAACGTAGATTTTTCATGTTAGTTAAAATGTTTAATATATTTGATATGGCTTGCTAGATTTCAGTGACGTATTTGCTGAGTATTTTAGAAAGTTGTTATTACACGTTTATATTTAACGTTTTGATTAAAAAAAATTATATTTGTAAAGTTTATCATGTGCTCTAATTTTCAGATTTCCAATTTTAAATTTAGTCACTCACTAGGCTTTATAGCTTTCCATTTCAAAATGTTTTTCCACTTTCTAGGTAGAGATTGAGCTCTCGGTGATAGTCTGCGTTAGTCTCTTGAAAGCTCCCAGATAGATTATGAGTACGTGGGTGGAGTTGTACATCAAGTCTGTTTTGTTATGTAGTATATGTCTTTGTAAGATTTAGATATTCTATAGTTTGTGTAAGCTTTAGGTGTTGTGGTTGTGCCTTAGTTGGATATCTTTTTGGTTATGATGTCTACATCAGGTTTATTTGCTAAGTGAGTTATTTCAGAGCTGCACTTCATGTATGTCTATAGGTTATCTAGGTTCCATTGTGTTGTGTTTCATGTAAAGCATTTTGTATATAAGATTTAGCATGTTTATCAGGTTCAAGAGATTAGCAGAGTCAGTAGGTGTTGTTAGAGGAGAACGATATTAGTCGGCTTCACACTATCTTTTGGACAAAGCTAGTAGGTAGTTCGAGAGAGGGTCTGACATATGTACTTCACCAAATAATTATTATTGTAATAATTTAGAGCTTAGCTTAATTTATGAGACAAAATCGATTCACTTTAGGGTGTTTTAATTAATTATGCATGTGATGTATGGTTTAATTAAAAATTTAAATTGTATGTGCACATAAAATTCCATCATAGGTTAACATGTTCATGCATTAAGATCTTGTCAAAAAGTTAGATAAGATCATTGAGGTTGGAGGTTCTTAAGTTGACGGTTTAGGAACACTTGCTACTTGGAGATCTTAATTAGTTCTTGAGCTTAGTTAACCTAGTTTTATGAGCATGTGTGAGAGATGAAAGGTAATAAAACTGATTTATCACCTAGATATCCTAGGTCAAAATTCAGTATAATGGTTATGCTCGAATGTTTCACTTAGACTTAGGTTATGTTTAAATTAGCTTAAATATGATCCTAATTTTAGGAGTGCTCTTTAAAATCGTCTTAGAACACTTTAGCTAGAGAAAAGTGTCCTTTAGAGTTTAGACCGTGAGTTCCATGTAAGGCTTTAGGTCGTGCTTAGGAGTCGACTCTAGTTAGACAGTGCTTACATGGAGCTTTGACAAGGTGAATAAGGGAAGTAGTTCAAGTAATTGGGTGAGGGATATATGACAATTCATCCTACACTTTTCCATTAGGTGGCATTGTGAGATTCCTCTAATGCGCCTGAAACGACCTTACCAATCGAAGGGTTGTATTATAGAATTTGGAACATCGTTAACTCCATATATGTATAGAGTCTCCTTGATCGGTTTTCATATTGACTTTCCACTTTCTGAAGAGTAATGATTCTTATGTTTGAGATATGAAAATGGCAGGTTACAGTTATAAGAATTGCTAAGAAGTTAGTATATTCTTGACTGAAGTAGCGATAATTAAGTGCTATTGAAATATGAGATATTTAGGAATTAACATTTGATCAAGATTGTCTTGGTTCAATGGAGGAGTAATCTACTACCCTCAGTAGAGGTTATTCTAAACCTTTGAAATATCTTTGGCAAACATAATACTGATGGTAGTGTCACACCTCATCCCAAAACCACTTCATGAAGTTCAAGAGAGGAATGTCGCTGATAACGTGTAGAAATATAAGTTATTGTAGCCTTTTAGGTAAAACATTGGAGTCAAAATACGAAATAAATAATCAAAATGCAAAAGCTTTTAGTGCAAAATTATAATATCAAGAGAATGCACTTTACATAAGTCTTCACACCTGATTGACTATGCTTTTAAGTATTTTCCATGCAGAATGACGTAAAGAAGAAGTAAGGCGAGGATCGAGCATGTTAACTCAACAAGAAGACTGCACGAGTTGTAAGGCGAGATGCTGCACAACATTTTGCAAGATAATTCGCTAGAAGACAAGGATAGGAGTTAGGGCTGATATGACAAAGGACGACTACTTTTTGCGCTGACACTTGTAGGCAAGGACAATTAGCAACGTAGGCAAGGACGGATGTGCAACATGAGCATTTAATTTTTGCCTAAAGTATGCCTATAAAAGTAGCCAAGTCCACCTTGATGAAGGTTACAGAGAAGGTTAAAACTTGCTTGTTTTGGATCGAACTTAGAGGGTAATATAATGTGTTGTGTGTGTTTGGTTGTATCTAATTCTACATGGTGAGTCATTGATTATGGTCATTGCATACTATATGCTCACTATGTATCTCTTCATCATGTACTTACTAAGTCCTTGTTGAATACAAGTTTTCCTACTGCTTGCGCAAGTGTATGTGAAACAATAGGTTTTCTGGGTAATCCAGAGTCGAACACAAGGAATTGATATAAAAATATTAGTTCTAAGGATTACTCTTCATTCGGACGATATAAAAGAATTATCTGTACAATGTAAAGAAGTATGAGTTTATACTATATCTACTTATCTACACTAGAGAATCTATAAAGGGGAATTAGGATGGAGGTGTGAACTAACTTGTATAAAAGATAGGGTGAAGGAAAGTCTATGCATTATTAGGCGATTAAGCAATATGAAAGTCTTGATGCGACATGGCTCAATTAACTAGCTTATGATTAAGGCGAGCATCTTTGTGTGTCTTTAAACGTCACACTTGCTTGCCTCTCGGGATGCAAATGACTAAGCTTAGCTAAGTTAAGATACATCTAAAAGATTTCACTTACAAAACTTATAGAGGTTCTCTTTTAAGGGTGACAACCTCTTGGCGTCAAATACCCACACTTGTTCCTTTTTCGAGACACATATTATGGAAGTTATCTCGCTATGATGGAGTTTGTCCAAACTCCTCCTTATGCATGTTAGCCATACCCTTATTACTTTCCCTCTCAAGTAGTTAGGCGATATATACTGGCTAAGTGATGAATATAGCTCAGCTAACGCGATAAGAGTTATAAACTAAGTTCCTTATCACGAACTTATCACAAACCTAAACTACAAATAACACATGGACAGATGAATAGTAAATATGTGATGGATTAACAAGGTATAAACATTTAATGTATTAAAGAATATAGGTCTTAGGCCATTGTACAATATGGACAAATACATTATAAGGAAATACAAAAATGGAAAGTGTATAAATGACATTACAACTTCTCTATTCGGATTCTAAGCTCTAACTTACATACTGACCAGAGAAGAAGAAGAAATATTTTACAGATGGTGGACAGGCTAGCCCTTTCCACTTCTCTAAGGTTTTGCCCGTTCAGTTGTACGATCGATCCATTCAGACATTTAGCTTCACTAGAAGTCGACCCGTTTGCTGGGTAGAGATAGAGTCCTTTTATAGATAACTTCTGGTGGAAAACTTCTATTCTTCTAAACATGACAGCGTCGAAAGCTACCTTTGACAAGTCACATCAACTCCATCTACCACTTTTGTCTTCTAGTGAACCTTTTCTCGTGTGTTGATGTGGATTTCGCCTAAAAATTGTGCTTGCTAGACAAGAACTTCTCCCATAGTATTTTGCGCAAGTTCCTCTGTGATTCACTAGCTTCTTGTTTCGTTCATATCCTACGTTAAGATACAAAAAACAGTGTGAAATAGGCATAGAGGCTTATGTACAGTGTATTTCTAAATATTTATTAATTTACAACATAAGCTATGCGTTTTGACACATTTTCTATGCATTTTGGTCTCATTATTTTATCTAAAAGGCTATAATAACTTATATTTCTACAAGTTTTCACACCCCCAAATTTAGAATAATGCTTGTCCTGAAGCATCACTCCGTATCATGCTTGTCCCCGAGCACAATTCCTCCTCAAAGACTCACCTTCCTCCTTGCATTTCTAAACTTCTCAAAATGCGAGTTAGTTTTATTCGTTATTTAGAGTCTACTCTCATCGTATACTTCTCCCTATGGAAACATTTCTAAGTTCAAAATGCGGCAAGCTTAATACTCAAAATATCCTTGTTCATTTCTCGCAAGAATCTTATTTTCAAATTTTAGAAATGGCTAAAGTTCATGAAGTTTTGAATCCGTTTATTTGACAAAGAATGCTTTTTATTTACTTCTTTACTTGACATTTGGCGTTGAGTGAAAAATCATAGGCAGTCTATAAGTTTGTTCCTCTCCTCAACTATAACTCTTATCGACTCTTATTACTCAACTCTTTAACTTTTTACTTTTAGATTTGAAGCTTTGCTTCTTATTTTTGGCAAGAAGAGGCAACATTGGAGTTGTTATTTCAATTGAATAAAAGAATGATAAAAATTAAGAAATTTTTACACTTTTTGGCTTTGCTTTTAACTTTTGTAAAAACGCCTTAACAGGAGTTTTAAAAAGTTTCAAAAGCTTTAGCTTGGACCTCGCACACCCTCAAATTTAGAGTGTAGCAATGTCCTCATTCCTAGAAATGGATGATAAGATTATTCGTAGAAAAATCTTACAAAAGAGGCTTAAGGTAAAGCTTTCTCGCCTAATAAAATTTAGAAAGGTTTCCTAAATGAGTTTCCTCAACAAGTTAAACGCCTAAATAACAAATGAAACTTTATTTCACATGGTTTATTCCAGTGAAGTTATCATGAAAACATAAATAAAAATAAAAATTCTTAAACGTGGGGAGTTAAGCTTGTGACAAGAAAAGCTAAACACATAAGAATGGCATAAAAACTTGTACTTGTATGGAAAAGGACATAAATACGAAGAATACTAGATACATAAGAGATAATTAAAATTACAAAAGAAGAAATAATATATAAAAAAATATACAGAACATCCCCATTTAAGACTGTTGCGGTGGTGGTGGTAGTGGTTGTTGGTTCCTTCTCGCTTGGACTGTACGGTCAAATCGCGTAAGGGGTCTGACAATGCTCTGTCGAACCCGAGGCACTAGAATGGTGCTACACACACAATAAGTGTTTATAGCTCAATAAGGCTTTAAATTGTGTGTCGTACCTCGCAATCAATTCCTCAACAAAACCAGTCAAATTTTCGTTTGGTTCCCTCATCGCCTCATTCTGCTCTCTGATTGCGGTAAGTTGCGTTTGGAGCTCTTAATTCTGAGTTTTGGGATTAGTCATTTTTCCCTTGAGTTGATTTACTTGTGCCTCAGTGTTTGCATTTGTGTTGTCCACTTTAAGTTTCAAATCATTGAGTTGTCTTTGACTCCACAAGTGCATTTCTTGCAAGTTGCTCTGGCAATGAATTACGTCTTCAAGCCCCTTATCCATGAGCTTACATACATAATGATCCAAGAATTTGAAGACATAATCCTCATCAACTCCGTCTTTGTATTCCCTTATCATTTCTTTCATTTTGTCATTTTGCGTTAACGTTGCTGCCACTAACTTTAGTGGAGAGGGGAGGTGTGTCTCACCATCTACCTTAGGGTTTGTTTCTTATTCCCTTCAAAGTAGGTCATTAACATCCTCTTCTAGGACTTCTTTTCTTTTTGGGGATAACTCTAGGCTAAACTCCTCGTCTTCTTGTTCCTTAAACGCATCGTCAATGAACGCAAAGGGGTCATAAATGGAGTCTTGAATATATCCTGATTCGATCCTTTAGAGCTTAAGGGTTTATTTTGGCTGGTTGGCTTTGCGACAAGGGATTGAGGATTTTCCTCTCGTTGCGGTGTGGAGGTTCTTTCTGAAGTATGTACAATAAGGGTAAGATTTTTATTGGCTTCTTGCCTGGGTTAGGAAGTTATGGTTAGGTTTTCAATAGGTGGTGGCATTTTGGATTCTAAGGGCTTGGATTTTTGGATTTTCTGGGGAGTTTGAGAGCTTGTAGCTTTGGAGGTTTTGGATTCTTTAGGTGAGGAGAGGTTGGTGGACTTCTTCTTCTTGGGGCTGCTTGTTAACACAGGAGGCATGGTTTCATTAGAGTCATTGGCATTAGAGGATTTAACTCTTTTCAATCCTAAGGTCTCTTCCTCGTCGTGCCACTTGCATTTTAAGGAGGCATCATCTTGCTCATTTTCTTCTTCATATCACTACCATCCACTTCTTCAACCCTTTTTTGACATTCTTGTTTGGTCTTGAGGTGTTTGAGTTAAACTTTATTTTTGTGGATGGCAATGACACAGTGGGGTTGAGGAGGACCAAACCACATCCTTCACATCTACTTGAGAAAGTTTTTCTAATGTCAGACATGCCTTTAAATACAATTTCTCGATTAAGTGCAGGAAGGGTCTTGCACCACGAGGATGCTTGACCCAAGCGATAATGTGTTCACATACTATCTCGTCGACGTTTACCAGTATCTCTTCCATTATGCAATAGACGAGCATTATTCTTTCCATAGAAATGGTGCGGTCAGGGTGAGTTGGCATGATTTTCTTCTTCACAATAAACCACCAAAACGTTGGCGTATGTGTTGAGGTTGTGCGGGAAGAGTTGGTACTTTCCTATTGGGGTTCTATCCCATTTTTCTCTGGGACAAGGTACTCTTATCAACGTGTCTTCTAAGTCTTGATCTGATAAGTTTTTTAAAATTGCATGTTCAATTTCATTGCTTTCTAACCCATAAAGCGCAGTAATCGCTTTTGGCCCAAAATCCACTTTCTGGCCCTTGACCATTGCATAGGGTTCTTCTTCATTGATGTATCCCTTGTAAAACATCTTCACTACATTTGGTCTTATTGCATTCACCCCTTGGAAATTTTTTTTCCATCTAAACGCCTAGAAGGGTGATGCGAGGAACTCTGGCATGGTTAAAGCCCCTTCTCTATCATGAACTGCTTACTAACTTGCGTAGCAGAGAGGGGTCCTTCTGAATCACTTTCTTCATCCTCCCCTTCATCATCTTTGAAGCTTTCTTTTCGCTTTTTTCATTCGCCTCTTTTCAAGTTGTTCTCTCAAGACCTTCTTTTTCATCGTCACCTTTCTCATCTTCACAGGTCTTGACGTCCCGTCCTCCAAAGGACTTAACTCACTCATTTCCTTCTCAAACTCTTCGCAATGCTTCTTAGTGATTTTCTCTTTTCCTTTACCCTTCTCTGCGAAGAGGGCCACGTCATTTGCTTTGCTAAAGAGCTCTTCCCGCTCCCTTAGCTTTGTTTCCTTCTTCTTTTGCGCCAGAGCTTTAAGGTCGTGCGGTTTTACTTTAATTTTAAATAGGCAGATTTTACTTTTTCTGCCTTTTCTTGGGATTTCTTTGTGAAACCCTAAAATTTCTTAGAACTTTGAAACTTTTGAAGATTAATCAAGGACAAGAGAAACAAAAAAAAGGAAGGGAAGTAAAAAAAATACTTGAAAAGATTAAGATTTTTAAGGTATAGGTTTAAAAGAAAGAGAAAAATTACAAATTTTGGCTGATTGTCAAAGGAAGAATTTTAGGAGTTTAGAGGTTATGTGGGTGGCAAAAGGGCACCAAATAACCTATAAATGAAGCTCAATGGATGGCAAGATCAAGGTTTAAAACATCTAAGCATAGGTGTGTGGTCAAGGTTAGGCGATTCGGACTTAGGTTAGGCAGCAAAGCCATGAAAAATAACCTCCAAAGGATTGTATTAGACGAGGAAGACTGTCTTTGAGAGGTTAGTTGGGCGAGGAAGGTTAGTGTGGCCAAGGAGAGTCTTAGGCGTTGATGCTAGGCGAGGAAGGTTCCACGTGACGAAGCTCGATAGCCAAGGTTATGCGTTAAGAGGTTAGTTAGAGAAGAGGCTTGGCTTGGCAAGAAGAAGTAGAGGTTAGCCTTGTGATTAGGACATAATGTGACAAGCTTAAGGCATTTGGTTTAAGGATTAATCCATGTGTCTTAACCATTTTAACATGAAATTTTGATGTGGAGGAAAAGTTTGAGGTGTAGAAGCTTAAGAGGCAAGTCTAATCAAGGCTGAAGTGTCAACATTTTCTCATGCAAAGACTTCTATAAATAGGTAGCTTCACTTAAGAGTTTCTCACAACTCACTTGTGCAAAATTATTCAAATTGCTTTTAAAAGTTCAAAAATTGTGTCTAGTTTGTGAGTGAGGGCTTCTGCTCAATTTGGATTCAAGAAGGTTTGCGTTTTGATCAAGATTAGGCGAGAAGGTCATTCTAAAATGAAAACTAAGCAATGTGCATTCCAAGAAAGCTACAGAACTCGTCTTTTAGATTTTTACTCTGAAATTTGGAGGTAAGAAAGTTAAAACATTTTAGAGCAACATTGTCGAAGAAAGTGTTGTCAAAAGAATTATGGATTTAAAGTTATGAATATTCAAAGTTGGGTCACGTTTTCTAGATGAAAAATAGTGTTCTAGGCAGTAGGTCAATGTCATCCATGCTAGGCGAGATGCACTTGGCTTTTTGGTCATAGAGGTTATTATGTTATGTTGAGAGGTTTGCAGCAAGGTCATGACACAACTGAGCGTCAAGGCATGCGCTCAGGCTGCACGCATAACTTGAAAAAAGAGGTTAGTAACCGGCAAGCTGAGCGCATAGCACCACGTGGACAAGGACACGTGGTGGGCGCTAATGTGCGGCCTTCTGCGCACGTTGCCCCTCATTGTGTGATTAGCACGCAACATACGCACATCATTATGAGGTTAGCACGCAAGGCCTCCAGGCCATGCACGTGCGCCCAGCCTTATCCACCTTGTCAATGGACACCGTTGGGCTGCTTTAGCATTTTAAGGGAAATTTTGGATATGTTCATGATCAAGGGATTAACTAAGGATAAAATATGAATTTCTTAGATCAAGGAAGCATAAAAGGATTCTCAAGACCAAGGCTATATTCAAGTGTTGTGAGTAACAAAATGTTTTTAAATGCTATTTATGAAACATGATTTCTAGCCTTACAAGCAATAGCTTGTGAAATGATTTATGAACATGATTTTCCAAGTTATTATTTATGATAAATGTTTCTGAATTGTTATTCAAGTTATACCATGTTTGAATGATTTCATGATCAAGTTCAAGGAAAATTCATTCATGTTTTCCAATGTTTCTATCCATGTCCGAATATATCATGAGACCTACTCTATACAAGTGGATAACTCCATACTGATGGTAGGGTTGATGAGCTTATAGTTTATGGGCCATTAGAAATGGTATATTTTTATACCTTAAAGGAGGGGGATAGTACCCAACGACTGTTCCGTCTTCGGACGAAGGGGTAAATACTGCTTGTGGCTATGGAAAACTGTCTTAAAAAGGCTATGCAAATGATCCGTTAATTAATGAAGGTTGATTAACTCAGTCTAAAAGAGTTTATCCAGTTAATCTTGGATCGTTGGAGTCCATGATTTATAGGTCCATTAGATTCCCCCGCTAGCTCACAAAGAATCAACTTAGAACATTATAATAGAATAATTCAAACTATTCGAATTAGGTAAAGAGAGAGAAACTAACGAATATATTTGATATAGTCGTCCGTTATAAGCTTAAGATAGAGCTTCATGTTTAAATGTGATTGAAATATTATAAATATGCATATGGATTCATATTCGGAAGCTCGGAGTTAATGGAAATGGTCAAAGTGGTAAAAAGTCAAAATGTTGACTTTTGACTTTTAAAAGTCAAACTTTGACCGACTCTATATTCAAATGTGATTTGAATTTTAGAGAAATGAATGCGGATTCATGCTCGAGAGATCGAATATAGTCAAGACGGACAAAATGGTAAAAAGTCAAAATGTTAACTTTAGACTTGAAAAACTAGAACTTTGAATTTGATTTAAAATGTCAAATTACCATATTGCCCTAGACTAATTTGTTGAGATTTGGCAAGCTCATCATATGCAAGTGTTGCATGTGACTTGCAATTGGCTTCATGCATGTGAGACACCTACTTCACTAATACTTAGTGGAATGTCAAGCGATGAGATAGGGAAGCTATTGCATGTAGTTTGCTTGTAAAGAGGTTTTTGCAATGTGAAAGGTCTCTTGGTTTTTAATGGTGAGAATTAACTTTGTAATTAAAATTTACAAAAAGAAAAGAGCAATAACTCCTTTTTTTTACTCTCATTAAAAGATCTAACAGTTAGGTTTCTCCAAAAAAAAAGTACAATCTCTCTCTATTTCCTCCACCATTTGAGTCCAACAACCCGGCTCTAAGTTTGGAGAATAGTGGGTCAACACTACTGGTAATCCCAACTTCGAGTTCGTGAGAAAATTGAGAAGAGTTCGTACAGAGATTACACGGAAAGAAAAGCATCAAACGTGAGTTTTTCTTTTAACCCTATCTTTGTTTCAATTAGGGTTGTAATGCATGTTAATTACTAAAGTGTTTAGTTGCAATTAGAATAAAGATTGATCCTTATTCTGCTATGCATGTCTACCGTTTCCATCACAAACAAGGTAATCTTGAATCGTTCATGTAGAGACATGAAAGTGGGGGTATCTTATGTAAAGTGTTTACATAAGACTGAACCATGAAATAGTCACTTTTACATTATAACGTCGTTTAGTTTTTTAAACTGACTTAGGTAACTTAATCTTAATCCTGAGCCAACTATGAACTCCTATTCACACGAGATTATCCTTATATCTGCATAGGTGAGGGCAGCTCATCAGCGTTGGCCCAATAAGCCTCCCATTTTAGGGGTAAGATCAGGTGGATAGCTGGGGACATAGGGTGCAAGATAGAATTCACTCCTACCCGCTTTAGGGTTAGTATATAGGTTGTTCTCTTAAGTATTGAATCCAAATCTTGAACAAGGGGTCCTACCCACTCATTGGCCCGAGAGGGATTCAGTTTGTAGGTTGGACCTTAAACTAATTGTTCAATAGTGAATCAGTGAGACTTAAGGAACAAGATGTAGTCTCGAGGGTAAAACGGTTTTTTTGACCTAGCCGAGGTTACGAACAACTTATGAAGGATTAACTTACTGATCATGGTTATATCAAATGGACACAAATGTATTTATAGTGAGGGGAGTACAACTACGAGACTTTAATGGAATGACATGTTAGTTAACGAATGTTGATTAGCTCAATCTAAAAGAGTTTAGCCAGTTAATCTCGAATCGTTAGAGCTCATGATCTATAGGTCCATTAGGTTCCCTTGCTAGCTCATATGGAATAAACTTAAAACAGTATGATGGAATGAGTCAAATTGTTCGATTCAAGTGAAGAGAGAGAAATCGATAAGTATATGTGATATAGTCATTGGTTATCAGACTAGAAGTAGAGTTTTATGTGTAAATGGGATTTAAATATTATAGATATGAATACGGATTCATACTCGGAAGCTCGAAAATGATGGAAATAGTCAAAGTTGTAAAAGTCAAAATGTTGACTTTTCACTTTGAAAAGTCAAAATTTGACTGGCTATAGATTCAAATGTGATTTGAATTTCGAGAAAATTAATGCAGATTCATATTCAGAAGGTCAGATTTAGTCAAGATGGTCAAAATTGTAAAAGAGACAAAATGTTGACTTTTGACTTGGAAAAGTCAAAGTTTGACTTTGACTTTGACTTGAATGGTCAAATGACCATTTTACCCCTTGACTAAAGTTAGTGGAAAAATCCAAAATTTTGTTAGATAATCCCACTAACTCTTAGTGGGCTATGTGGAAGCTCATAGTAATGACACTAAGTCCACTAAGAAAAAATGGAATGGTGAATAAATCCACTAAAAGTTAGTGGATTATGAGGTGTTAGCTTTTGGTGATTCAATTACATGCAAATTTGCATTTAATTTTTTTTTATAAAAGGAGAGTTTTTTCATTTTAAATAACTTTTTGCCTTTTATGTTTTTACCTTAAGAAAAAAATTAATCACCAAAATGTTCCATTTCTTCACCTGGCCTAAATTTCCTTCTCTCTATCATTCTAAATACTTCTTCTTTTGGGTCCTGCAACCCAGTTCTTCGTTCGAAGGATAGTAGATGACTACTAGTGGTGGTCCAAGTTTGTGATCGAGAAGTAGACGTTTCTTTCGAAACTACAAAGGTATAACTTTTCCCTGAACCCTAATTCCTAGTTTAGGGTTGCATGTTAATTAGGTTCAATTGGGGTAATTTTCAATTCTTTTTCTGTTGCGCATGTCTGTTTTCCTATCAAACATAAATATGTAAAAAAAAGATTGGGTTTCTTGTTTTTAAAACTTATGCCAACGTTTTTATGAGTCGCCATATGTATAAATTTGTGTTGCCATACATATGTAAAAAAGTTGTAGGAGTTTTTCGTTTTTAAAACCTATTCTGACGTTTTTTCCGTGGTCATATGTATAATTTTTCTGTCAACATAAATATGTATAAAAATTGAACTTTTTTTTTTCAAAACTTAGGCCAACGTTGTTTCCATCGCTATAAGTACAATTCTTTCGTCGACATAAATATGTATAAAAATGTATCGGTTTTTCTTTTTCAAAACTTAAGGCCAACATTGTTTGCGTCTCCATATGTACAAATCTTGCGTCGACATAAATATGTATAAAAATGTATTAATTTCTAAAAATTTGCTGACGAATTAGAATTTCGTCGGGATAAACACGTTTTTACCCACGTAAAATGATGTTGTCAAGATAAAAAGTGTCGGAATTACCACAAATTCTTGTAGTGTAAGTCAATGATGTAAGCATTATGTCAAGATAGTTTGAAATTTAATAAAGTAAGAATCCTAAGTAAATGCTTGGTTTGAACTTAATAGTTTCGCATGTGTATAGTTGCAACCCGATGCGTCCGACCCGAAAACCCACACGTGACCCGGTTTCTCCCTCACGTGCCATTGTCCCAAGCTCAGCCCACTTTGTGCATTCGCCTAGCCCGCCTTGCGCGTCCGCCCGGCCTAAGCCCGTGCCCTCGTCCAAATTTTCTCGTGCTCACGTGCCTGGCTTCGACCCGGATCCGATCTGATCCTCGTCAACCCTTCACACGACACACATCTGCCCACTAACCCGATCCGACCCGTGCGCATGATGGTTGGGCTTGTGTTTTTGGGCGGATTCAAGCCCAAATGTTGAGTTTATTTTTTTGTGGTTTTTTTGCCTTTCGATCTTTTCGGAAGCTCTAATGTACTTCACCAAATTATTATTGTAATATTTTAGTTTTTAGCTTAATTTAGAAGCCAAAATCAGTCCATTTTAGGGTGTTTAATTAATTATGCATGAGATGTATGTTTTAATTATTTTTTAATTATATATGCATAAAGTATGCCATATAGATTTAAAATCTCACCATAGATTAACATGTTCATGCATTGAAAGTATGTTATAATTGTTATAATATATAGTATGCAAATTGATTAATTAATATGGAAATTAATTTATGTGATTAATTAATTGTTTAATTAATTAAATTAATTTTAATTAAATGTGATTTAATGAAATTAATTAAATAAATAAATAACTTAATTAAATACGATTTAGGGGAATTTTTAAAAATAGTAGATTTTACAAAATATTTATAACCTATAGCAAATTCTATCACTAATAGTCATTGATATGCTACAGTGATAGAAGATTATCAGTGATAGAATCCAAAATTTTTCTATAGCTTGTAAATATTTTAATTTATTTTGCTATTTTTAAAAATGTCCCTATGATTTAATTAAGAGTTAAATAAATTAAAATTCATATTATTTTTTTATATATATAATGGTTATATATTGTTTGATGTTGTTGTTTGTTATAGTTTTCTAGTTCTTTTATAAGTGTTATAAAATGAATTGGATTTTTAAAATCTATAACAAAGATAACTTGCATGCTCACCTAGGTTAAACATATCTACCTCTTTTGTAGAATTAGGTCGATATCTTGTAAAACCGGTTACAAGAAGCTTATCTGATTACATCTTGTCAACAAGTCAGATAAGATGACTAAGGTTAAAGGTTCTTAAGTTGACGGTCTATGGAATATCTTCTACCTGGAGATCGTAATCAGTTCTTGAGCCTAGTTAACCTGGGTTTATGAGCATGTGTGAGATATGTGAGATAATAAAACTAATTTATGACATAGACATCGTATGTTAAAATTCGGTGTAATGGTTATGCTCGGATGTTTTACCTAGACTTAGGATTTGTTTAAGTTAGCCTAAATAATATTTCGTGATTAAAGATTGCTACCTCTCGGTATCCACTATCCACACGTGTTCTCCTTTCGGGATAAAGATGTTAGAAATGATCTCGCGAAGAGATGAAACTCCTCCTCGCACGCGTTATTTAGGTTCTATGTTGGCCAAGCGATGACAATAGCACAAATAACAAGACAAGATTTACAAACAACTCTTCTTATCAAGACCTATCATCTACCTAAGCTACGAATAACACGTTGACTGGTGGAAAGTATAGGAATGTTGGATTGAAAAGTTAGACGTTTGTAAAAATATAAAGAATGTAGGTCGTAGGCCAATATACAATATGTACAACATAAAATATAAAGAATACAAAATAAATGGAAGACAGAGGAATGGATCAATGTTACAAGTTAAGGGACTGAAGGGAATAGCCTTCTACCCCAACTACAAGCTCTCTAGCCCATACAGGGCTCCCCTCTTCTTGGTAAGGATGAAGTGCTTGTATAGGCCGCTTTTTGGCGAAAAACTTCTATTCCTTTCAGCGTGTCAACGTTGACTCTGGCCTTGTGAAGTCACATCACTCTACCTACCATTCTTGTCTTCTAGTCAGCTTTCCTCGCATGATGACATGTTTCCTCACCTGGGGTTATTAATCGTCAGGCAAGTTTTCATCGCGTAGCCTCTGTGCGAGATGTCCTCTGTGATTTACTCCTTTCTTCTTTTCCACTTATCTTGTATTTAAACATGATAATCACGTAAAACATGCACGATGCTTATGTAATCTGTATTTCTAAATATTTATGAATTTACAACGTAAGTCACATGCTTTGATCATCTTCTTATGTATTTTGACCTCATTATTCTAATAATAGAAGATATACTAACGAGTGTTTATAGACGTTATCAGTAAGCAATTTTAGTAATAGCAGTTTGTGTTTACATGTTTTTCATTACATGTGTACGACATAAAGAAAAAAAAAGTGGTGAAAAGTAACAATTTAAGCTAAATTTATGAAATGAACGTCGTAATTAAGAAGATTAAGAAAAATTATTTTAAGAAAAATATTGCATTTCATGACAAATATATATGCATGAAAAAAAAATTTAGTGGAAACGCTAGATTGAAGCTTAAATTATTGCCATGAACATCATACTTAGAAGCTTACTTACTTCGATGTACACATATATGCATGAAAAAAATCATGAAACATCACGATTGATGCTAAATTTATTGAACGAATCTCATAATTAAAAGGTTAATTTTCATAAATAGAACAAACGAGCAAAATATTTACCGCCCGTGTTACAAATTGAAAAGGTTTCCCCTTTTTATCATCGTCTTTCTTCTCTTATCTTCTGCGATCTTTTTTCTTTTCATCTTCTATGATATTTTTTCTTTCTATCGTCGTTTTCTCTTCTTCTGTAATTTTTTAAAAATATTTTCATTTGCCCTTTTCTTTTCCTATTCTTTCTTTTGCAATTTTTACTTTCCTTCCCATCATCATTTTCTCTTTTCTGTAATTTTTTTTTCTTTTCCTTTCCATCGTCTTTTTCTTTCTTCAGTAATTTTTTTTATATTTTTTTCAAACTTTTATTTTGTTCAAGGTCGTGTGCCAAATATAAAAGATCGTTGGAATATTGGATTGCCAAATGTAAACAATCGTGTATAAAAATATCCAAATCTAAACAATCGTGTACCAAAAAATCTTGAAAAAAATCATTGAGATTTGGCTACCCTAATTTAAACGATCTTGTGCCAAATCTAAACGATCGCGTACAAAAAAATCTTCAAAAAAATCGTTTAGCTAGATTTGGCTACCCAAATCTAAATGATAGTATAGAGAAGAATAGCTAAATCTAAACTATCGTTTTCAAATATATTACGTGCGTTGGATGCCAATTAATCATGGAGCATTTTTGGAATTTTCTATTGTGGACCTCTAGGCTTTTTTCGTTTTCGAAATTGTTCTATACAATATAAATATTTTGCCGCTTTGTTCTATTTTTTAAAAGACTCCAACTTAAAATTATTTAATAAAATCAATTTATGAAATTGTATATTACATTTACAATATATATTTTAGAAGAAGAAAAAGTAGTGAAAAGCCCAGACTATCAAAACAGATTATAATAGTATGCACCTCAAACGCAGACTATGATAACACAAACTATAATAGTCTACGTCCCAAACGCAGACTATCATAACACATACTTTAATAGTCTGTGCCCCAAATGCAGACTATTATAATACTAGACTATTACAAGTCGTCCCAAACGCCCCCTAAGTGTTATCTAAGTTTATCGTCTTCCATGCTCTTAATTTGTTAAATTCCAATTTAAGTTTTAGTTTTAAGACCTGAGCGTTCTGCCATTTCATTTAGAGGTGTCAAGGCTGCCCAAGTCTCGTTTGCATCGTAGTGCGAGAAGATGGTGTTGCAAGTAGGGGCATGACATCTCTTGCCATGGCCATCAAGAAATCAAAATTTGTACGTATCAAGAAATGTCAAATTTATAGTAGTAGTTGGATATGTGAAAAATAGTAATTGTCAATGGTGGTTGATGGGTGAACCCACTAGAAACATTAGGGAGAAGGAAGAATTGGTATAATATACTAACTCAACTCCACCACACATATAAAGTGGTGGGCCAAACAATGAGTTGGTATAATATACGAACTCAAGTCATCTCATGGTATGTTAAACACCCCTCAAGGAACTATTATTTGGGAGTTATGAATTTTTTTTAGATTTTCCTACCACGTGGACGAATTGTGGACTACCAAGTTAAGTATAAATCTCGCCGCAATCTTGGTGAAGAAGTAGCACTATCACGACTAAAGTCATGCTATTTTCAAAAGGTGAAAACTATAATAAGTTATTTGGGAGAATTTTCCAAGTATTACACACGTGTAAAATTATGCCCGACGATTTTGAAATGTAATTCTAAACAATGGTTTGAGACTATTTCATTAGAAAATCCATGTTTTTGTATAAATTAATAAAATATATAACTTTTATATCAATAATTGTTGCTTTGGCCGAGTGGTTAAGGTGTGTGTCTGCTAAGTACGTGGGGAAACCCCACGAGAGTTTGAATCTCAAGCAAAGTGTTTTTTATATAAAAAAAAAGCAAAGTTGAAGCAATAAAGAAACAAAATTGCATGAAGGGACTCACAGTGTGGTAATTGAAATGCATAACCATTTTTAATAATATATTATTCTTAGTTATTAAAATTAGTGTTTGTTTTCTCCCAATTTTTTGCCGTCAAATTCTGAAAACAAATAAGTTCAAAAGAATTTAGTTTGTTAGCAATATTTTTTAAAAAACTTATCATAATGGTACGATAGATTTGAAAGAAATTAAAAAGAGTAATTCTAAGTTATATGGAAAAGAGAGACAAAAGAGAGTGAAGGAAGGTAGCTGAGAGAAGCTGTTTGATTCCATGTCTAAGGCGATTTTAGGTGAGAGTGGGGGAGTTGGATGGGAGGTGAGTGGTTGGTAGAACCTTAAGAGAGTTTTTGGAAAAAAAAATAGAATGGTCCTTCCTACCTAGGAACAAATATATCCTTATACATCATTTAAACAAGAGCTTAAAATGGGATAGTTCTCATAATTTTGAAGCAATTTTGCTCAATAAACTGCGTTTCTAATTCAACTTGATTTATATAAGAGCCCAAATTAACTATCAAAACTTGGCATTAATTTTGAATACACCCTTACTCAAAATATAAGCTCAAAACATGTATATATATAAAGAACAAAAAATATTATTAAACTAATCTAAAAACCTTCCTTCCGAAATCCAAATGGTTTCATACTTGACTCGTTTTTAGAAGAGTGGAATGGATGCATTTCTCTCATAGCTATCGACCATCCTCACCAAACCCTTCCAGAAAAATGGGAATTACCAACCTTAATTCACCTAAACTCAATATTATAAAAACATTTCTCTATAAGCGAATTAAGTATTTGCTTTTTTCCATCAGAGACAAAATGTAATCATCATCTATATCATATATATATATATATATATATATATATATATATGTTTATCAGCACATTCAGCTATCTTTTATCTACCCAAACATAACTAACTACCTAGGTATGCTAGAAAAATATATCCAACCGAACCGTCGTCAATCTGAACCAAGAACCTGCTCCTTTAACTCGTCAATCCTGGCAGCCAATTCATCTCTACTTTCCTGTAACGTCCCACAAAAGGAATTCTCTCAATTATCACATATTTGGAGATAATCAGAAAAGCGTAGGTCTTCATCAAACCAAGCCACTTCAAACAATTACCTTGAATAACAAGTAGCGAGCAGTGAACCACACACTGTAACCAAGCCCCACAACTTCCAATAACTTTGGTACCTATATTTACAAGAATCCATGGTTATAAATTCACATCTCAAAAAACTAAAATTTATTTTTGCAATTCTATGCAAACTTTACCAATGGGATGGAATCAACAGCACCAACAATGGCGGAAACCAACCAAATTCCAAAGAAAGCACCAGCACCATACAAGGCAAGACTGTATGTATCAACAGACTCAAGCTGCAAGCACAAGTAATCATCAAAGCATTCAGGGTGAAGCTATTGCAATCCCAAAATGAAAAATGTACAATTACAACTTCAGTTATATGAAAATGGGGTTTTTCCATATTGACAAAGCTATGTAAATACAACTTTTTATAGGGGATGTGATATCCCTTTCGAAATTATCTTTCACATTCAACGCCATACTTGAAATGGGGTTGACAACACCAAAATTCCCAGTTTTAAATCCTAAAACCAAGCTGAAAAAGTTTCATATGATCAAAGACAGAATGGACAACAAGATATTTTGTGAAAAACTTGTTACTTAGAGGTAGGTGCCGCTTAAATCTATCAGAAAACATCAGCATGTTTAACACACAATGGATGCAAAGCAGAAAGAAACAACAAAACATTTTTTTTAAATAGAACAAAAATACAACAATTAAAAACCAAATAGAGAAGTTAGGTTGCTCGATTAACCGCTCAGGCCGACATAGTTGTCGACGTTTCATGTAGCATTGGTATATACTATCAAGTTTGATGATATCATCACTGCAACTAACTTTGAAAATGTGATCCAAGGAAGAAAAAATGAGGAAAACAAATGGGAAGAAAAAAACAAAACCCAAATATTTTTATGTATTAAAAAAAGAGGAAAATGCCCCAGAAAAAGTTCAAATAGAAGATATTTCCAATTACTCAACAATTATGATTAAAAAAAATTGTCAAAGACACCAAGGATGGCATTGAACAGTGCACAATCTGGCAAAATGAATAAACAAATAACCAACAGAAGCAAAAATCAAGTTACTTTGATGTAAATCAGTCTTTTCTTGAAAAAAGGATTATGTTATACTTTCGGATTTAACAAATTAAACTTGCAAAAAATCGCAAATCAGATTCAATGAAGGTTCTTACTTTAAGATCATTCAAAAATTCAAATGCCTGTTCTTGCGCACTCTCAAGTGGTTGTTGTTTAGGTTCTTCAGACGTCGCAATTTCGACCTTCCCAGCAGAAGAAGAATCGTCCAGAGTTGCCACAGGCACATCTTCAACCGGTTCTTGTTTAGGTACTTCCGTTGCCGCAAGTCCGTCGGAAGGGATCTCCTCAGGAGGAGAATCTTCCAGAGTGAGTGAAGAAGCAGAAGGAGAATCTTCCAAGACTGTCACACTATCGCGTTGTTCAGTAAAGAATGAACTAGATCCATTAGATTCATCAGAGGCTGCAGCTCTAGGCAATGAAACAGCAAAATGACGATGTCCTAGGAAATAATAATTAAGAACAAAGGAAATCGCTAATGAATTCATCGTCATACAAGAAGAAACGATAAAGAAGAATGAAGAAAAAAAACAAAAGAAAAACCCATAAAGTGATCAAGAACATAAGAAACACAGAGAATCATACGTAATGAATGGAGAACATACGGGAGTGGAGGGAGGTAGTATAGGCGGAGGATATGGCGATTCTGAGAGGAAGAGCGGGCCTGGGGCGAAGGTAGGGGTTTCCGGTGAGAAGAGTAGAGAAAAGGGGTGGGGAAGCAGAGAGGTCAATGGCCATGGCGGGAGAGGGAATGGTTGAAGCAGTGGTTGAAATTGAAAATGAAATGGGCGAAGGCGATGAGGGTGAAATGAGTGTTTCTTATAACATTGGAGGGTAGGGTTGAGGAAAAGACGATAACCATATATATAGCGTCGTCTCATTCTAGATTGCTCTCGTAGACTTTGCCCTATTACTTGGTTAGTGTTTTGATTTAAAGCTTGATAGGATTATTTTGGACTTTGGCGAATTAATGTTTTTCAAATATATTCTAACTTTTCTTTATTCAATTTAATTTTAAGGTTTTTGGAGATCAACATAACCATAATCAATAAAAAAAATTGAATATTTTTATAAGAGTTTCAAGTTTAAATCCCCACTCCAAATTGTTGAAAAAAAAAATGAAAAAATCAAAACACATACAAAAAGTGAATTTTGGGAGTTAGGATTAGCAGAAAAAAAAATCATATATAGATGGATAGGGAGAGGAAAGGAGCTCGAATTGAAAAATCAACCGAATTTAAGGATGTGTTGTGTTTTTTTCTATGTAATATAATGTTAAAAAAGTTTGAACTATAGTCCATCAAAATCACTTATTTGATATCAATTTATTTATTATTTTTTGTTAATAGATATGACTAATTTAAAAAGAAAAAAATACTTTGAACATTGCTCTTTGTTTACAAAATATTCGCATCATTTCAAAAGTTGCATACCTTTGACTTTAAGTGTTTTGAGGCTACTCTTGTGATAAAAAAAATCAGTAATCTCTTGAGTTTTATTATGTTTTTCTTTTTTTAGTTTAATATATTGGTTAAAGATTCAAACCTCTGGGATCTTAGTTGATCTCTTAATTGGAAGTGTTGATTCTGTGGACATGCGCTTTTTTGTTCCATTCTTTCCGTTGTTTCCTTCCCGACAAAAAGATATTTTTAGGAAGTATTTCGTTTTGGAAAGTTTTGTATATCCTCGTTAAGATATTATGTTTTGATAATATTTTATTTTGAATATTTGAATATTTGTTTCCTTATTTGTGAAGAAAAAAAAAAAAAACTCTAAAAGTATTTATATTCTCAGTATTTTGGTTCAAAAGATGTAGCTGTGAGCATAGCTACTTGGGAGTCTTCTGCAACCGAAAGGTTATCTGTTAATAATGTTTTAAGCGGCACGCTGTTTTTTAGAAGAAGGAAAGTCCTTGCAACTGGATTAGTCGACAGTCATTAGTTCAAGGAAGACTCCATTAACATATCTTCTGTTAAATGAAAAGTTATAGTTTATTAAGATTGTAGATTTTGTTCCAACAGAATCTAGCTTTGACAATCCAGTGATACTAGTGTTGTATCACATTTCTAGTATAATTGACTTAAAATCTCTGTACTAGAATCATATCAGGTTGAGTATGATTAACAGTTACCAAAGCAACAAAATATCTAATCATGGGTCAAGGACCCCCAAATGAAGATGTTGAGTCATCGAACTGGGTTAACAATGTTGCGCATTCTGACTGATTACTACTTTGTGTTCTTTCAATCACTTATCTTCTGATACTTATCATTGTTTATGTTCGTTTACACTTCTGTTTATTTTCTCATAAAGTTTAGGCCTAAATTAGTTAAGTTATGTTAATCAAAAGTTTATGCCTAAATTAGTAAATTATGTTTGAAGGATGTATAAATCATACATCGGAAGCAATTGGATCAAATATCATCCTATTGTGGGATCAATTTAGTGATAAATTTTTTTAATGAGAAAGAAGCTATGAACACTTGTGATTTTCCAACAATATTCACTAAGTTTCATCCTCATTTTACACGATCAAATTGTGTAATTATATAGCCAAAAGACATGAAAATTTCATTTGCAATTTAATTTGACACTTAACAATCACTAAATAAGTGGGTTTGGTGGATGGATTGCTCGATGAACCGGGGAATTATCTACCTCAAAGTCAAAAGTATACCTTTGACATCCAATGATCAAAAGTCAAAGTGTTGACTTTTGACTAAAAAAATCAAATTTTCCTTTTTTCTCTTGATGTATTAATTTAAACAATCATTTTTAAATTAAATAATTAATTAAACAATTTAATTAAATAAGTCCACTTAAACTTGATCAATTCGATTAACTTAATTTGGATTTTCCAATATTTAATCCTATTTAATTGAATAGTTATGCTTAAAGGCATGTTTGGCGTTAGAAAAACTCTCCAAGACAGTGGTGAAGGATGGGTTGTGTACTGTATCAGGCCTTCACCACGTAATCAATCTCCACAAAAATAAGAAGAGAGACAAACGCCTCAAGAAGGAGGAGGATGAAAATCATACCCACTCAAATGCAAGAGAAAAGGCGAGGAGGGGGCTTTAGAATCAAGAAAGAAAGTTAAGAAACCTGAAGCCAAGGACTCTAGGGACCCTCCTTCTCTTGCAGTCATCTTCATCATTGTGACAGATGACCAAACTGTCTAAGAAAACTATCTCACCTTCACCATCCAAAACCCCCAAGGCCACAAAATCCAAAACCACCACTTCACTACCTAAAACACTACCACCTCCCCCAACAATCCAAAATTCAACTCTCCAGAAATCCAAAACCCAAACGCCTTTCCCATAAAATCCAAACAACTAATACTTCCTCTCTGCAGCAAGAGGACAAGCCTCAAACTCTTGTCGCAACTTTGCCTAATCCAACCATAAATAAAACACCTAACCCTTCATTTTTGACCTTGTTGTGTTCTAAATTTGGGGGTGTGCAAGGTCCCAGCTAAAGCTTTTGAAACTTTTTGAAAGATCCTATTAGGGCGTTTTATATAAGGTGTTTTAACAAAAGTTAAAATAGTAAAAAATGAAGTAAATTTCAAAATATTGTTATTCTTTTATTCAATTAAAATAAGAACTCCAATATGGTTGCTTGTCACTAAAAAGAACAAAGAAGTAAAGCTTCAAACAAAATATGAGAGTAAAAAGTAACGTGGCAATAAGAGTTATAGTTGAGGAGAAAAGCAGACTCATATAGTGTCTATGATTTTCCACTCAACTTCAAATTCCAAATAATAAATAAATAAAAGTTTCTTTGCCAAAAAGGACCCAAAGTTCTTTGAAAATTTTAGTCATTTCTAAAAATTGAAAATTTTAGTCATTTCTAAAAATTGAAAATAAGATTTTCTAGAGAATGAACAATTGTATTTTGAGTCTTAAGCTTGCCACGTTTTGAACCTGAAAATAATTTAATAGTGAAAAGTACGCGACGAGAGTAAACTCTAATGGCAAGTAAGACGAACTTGCATTATGAGAAGTTTATGGATGCCAAGAGGAAGGTGAGTCTTGAGGGTGGAATTGTGCTTGAGTACAAGCATTGATACGAAGCTATGCTTGAGGACAAGCATTATTTTTAAATTGGGGGTATGATAACTTGTAGAAATACAAGTCATTATGGCTTTTACAACAATGGAGTCAGAACGTGGAATAAAGTATCAAAACACGTAGCTTTCATTGAAAATTTATAAAGATAAGAGAATACAACTTGTCTAAGTTCCATGCCTGTTTTACCATGCTTTTTAGTGTATCATCGCAGAATTATGAAAAAAAAAAAAGAAACACGATGAATAACAAGAGGTGTGTGCACAAAAGCTTTGCGATAGGAAGATTGTCCGACGATTAACATCTTTAGGCGAGACACCACATCATCACGGGGTGAAGGATTACTATAAGACAAGAATGGTAGTTGGAGCTGATGTGACTTGACAAGATTACAATCAACGATGGTATGTGCAGAAGAATAGAAGTTTCTCACCTAAAGTAGTCTATATAAAATCTCCATCCCTACCATGTAAAGTTGTCTGGTCTAAATGGACCAAACACTAGAGAGCTCCATATGAGCCAGCGGAAAAGATTAGTCTTTCCCCTTTTATAGAAGTTGTTCTCTTTCAACTCTTCTTTGGTCGATCTGTAAGTGAGACTTTAGAGAAAGATTAGAGGAAAAAATCATCATCGTCTTCCTCCTAACTTACAAAAGAGCCAAGGAATGCTTAGGCATTATGCGGCTCGACTCCCCCTCTTCGCTTTCCATATTTGTATTTTCTTTGTAATGTTTGACTTTTATATTGTATAATGGCCCAAAGGCCTACAACTATCAATACATTGCATTATTATTCCTTGTCAATCTATCATTCCTTTATTGTTATCTATCGAAGTGTTATAAGTTGGTATGTTTGTGATAAGATCTTGATAAGAGGTCTTTACTTATACTTCTCATTGTGTTTAGCTGAGCTTTACTCCGTCGCTTGGCCAGCATTTGTCGCCAACTGCTCGAAAATGGTAAGTAGCAAATACATGATTAAACGTGCACAAGGAGGAGTTTGGAAACGAACTTCATCATAGTAATTAAACCTCCATCATTTGTTTCTTTAGAACAAGTAGTAACTTGGCGCAGTGAGGTCGTCACCCTTAAAAGAGAGGTAATGTGACCCTTACAAGTAATGAAATCTAGATAGCTATCGCTTAATTTATCTTTATTATTTGTATCCCGAGAGGCAAGCAAATGTGGTGTTTATGCATTGAGAAATGATTGTTTTAATTGGAAGTGGTTAAGTAATATCTATCACATGGCTTAATCGCCTACAACGCGAAGACCTTCCTTCACATTTCTATAATACAAATTAGTTCACTCTCCATATTCCCACCATTCTATGTCACCTTTTACAGAATCTCTAGTGTAGATAGTAGATTTTATACACAATCATACTTTTACTTTACACTGTATAGATATTGTATTCCGCCTGAATGAAGAGTAAACTTTATAACTGAAGCTTGATAGAAATTTTCTGTGTTCGACCCTGACTGACCCCGAAAATCTCTTGCTTTGCTTACACTTGGGCAAGCAAGAAGAAAATCTCGTACTACATGCAAATTGTAGAAAGTCAGCAACACATAGATAGGAAAAACAATTTTTATCGCATGATCCTAGTCTAGTCGCCTACTAAGTCACTCACTTATAGCTTACATGACATAACCTCGAATGAACATCGCGCTTGCGAATTGGGTTTTGGGGATGGTGTCTTTTTTATGTGTTAAATTCCAATTTGGTTCTTTAATATATATCATTTGGTTTGACAAACTTCTTTTGAATGTTAGATAAAAAATTTGAAGAAAAAAAAATGGCACAGTTGATAATTAAAAAACAAATAATAATAATAATTGTTAAAAAGAAGTGGAGAAACTATTCTCGACCACTCTGGCAGCAATTCTTGTACTCCCGACGAAGTAAGCCATCAGGAGATGAACCTTAACTTCTAATGGATTTAGAGAGTTGTCAAGAGTTGCTTCAAACTCCCGATGTACATAATACTCTGTTGAGAGATATTATCACCTGACGATGAAAATTGCCCGTCAAGCATGGGATTCATTCCCGACACCGCAAGATACGACATTGGGAGTTCCTTTCCCTATGTGGTTTTTTCGACCACATCTCCCCGATAATCGAATATTCGTCGGAAATGCCTTTCCCAACACATTTTACTACATTTTTCGACGTCTTTGTCGGTCAAGAAATTGTGTGGTGTGAAAACATAAAAGATAAAGATTTTCTTAACAAGAGAATGTGTATTAAATAAATATATCAAATCAGTCCTCTTTGTAATTTGCATTTCTGCAAGAATAATAACATAACCAATGTTTCTCTTTATGAGATACAATGAATAAATATTATGCAACAAGGCTACAAGAACTTGGTTTCTTTACCCTCCATGTTCTCTTTATTATAAATGAATCTTTTCAAGTACTAATGCTATACACTTAACATTTTCCTCTCGCCATTATTTATTCTACTAAACCCGCTGCCCTAACTTAACAAAAACAAAGAAACTGAAGCTACCTCCTTGCTCCCTCGTTTCTCTTGCATAAATTAAAGGAGGATGATTAGATAAAATCAGGTTGACCTGTTGAAGTTAGACATCGGTGCCACATTCGGCTATTTGGGTCCAATAATCTGGGATACGAAATCACTTCCGGAATCGGAAGATATACGTAATGTGTGTTGCAGATTCCTACTGTGATACCACTGTATCCTGCAAATGCGCCGTGGACCTGTAATCAATGTCCAAGGAAGAATTAGTGGAAGAAACTCCTCAAACTGGATATAGATAAACTATAGATGATATGGAGAGACAATAATGAAAATGAAAGTTCAAAAGGAGTCCACCAGACAGTCAGATGGACCAAAAATGGTAAACACAAGAAAAAGAATTACAAGTGGTAATCTAATAACAATTGAGGTTTCAAAATGCCACCGAGGCTGCCATTATGATGGCCCACACCTTCCACGACCTTTCTAAATTCATTTGAAAGTTTCTTCTCATTTCTAATCAAATAAACCGAAAACGAAAACGACCAAAAACCAGCCCGCCACGAAACTAGGAAGACTTGAGAAACTATACCATAACTACTGATGTATAACAAAAAGTTACTAGAGCACATAATAATGCATGTCATTATCTTTCATGGATTCGTTCTCAAGTTCTTTCCGAATAAATCTCTTTTTTTCATTGCTTTTTCCTATCTCTTGCCAGAAAAGGGGGAATTTCAATGCTGTAACCATAATTTATGCGAAAACACAGCAGTTATTAAAGTCATACACTGGAGGGAGAGAAAAAGGACTCACTGCATTCTGCCCCAATACAGTACACAAAATCCCATCAGATGCATTTGCACGACAAGCACGTATCATATATGTCGGATCAATATATTTCACATCAACTGGAACACTAAGCTCCTTGAAGTATTTCTTCATCTGCAAGAAGGGGGGGAAATGGTACAATATGTTAATACACCAGCAGAATAATCCAGATCAATTCCAAGGCACAACAAACAAAAACAAAGTTCTGGCTTTCCTCATCATTTTGAATAACCGCATAGTTCAGCTTTCAAACATAAAATTTAAAGAAACAAAACGACATACTGCTTCCAAGTATTCCATATGAACGTAAAAGAGCATCTAAAATTCTCTCAAACATCATTTAGCACGACCACTAATCTACATGGAAGTAAATTAAAAACCTCTTGTTGAATGTATACGCCAATATCACTCAGTACAATGTTCCCAGATGCATCGGTAGCATTTGTCTTTTGCAGCAAATTCTGCAATTAAAGCAGAGCATGCGTATTTAACACCAATCATATATGCTAATTAGAGTATAAAAATATTATAAAATTCATATACGTTTATGCAGATCATGAAGTTTTGATCTATGAAAGATAAAAATAAGGATACCAAATTACCTGTCCTGCTCCCTCAGCCACACAGACCACAGCAGACCCCTTTGTATCTATCAGATATTTTATATGGCGTAGAACACCGTGGGGCCCATGTAATTGGAAAGGCACCTAAGAACCATATGGTGATATCAGTATGGCATCAAGAAAATAGAAACTAGATGTCAAATTTATATATCGATGAATACCTCGGGAACCAAGCATACATCAATCTGCCCACTAGCAAGTGCTGCATGCATTGCTATAAATCCACTGCTGCGACCCATCAATTTTACAATGCCAACTCCATGATAAGCACTATGTGCCTACACCGAATTATTTACTTAATTATTAACATCATATCATTGGTCGTCATATGACAACTTCCAGAACGAGGAAGAAAAGTAGCACTATACTGCTAAGGAGAGAGATTTCAAGGAAGATCAACATGCACATGAATGCACCAGTAATGATACAACAACTGAAATCAATGAACGTTACCTCAATGTAGGCAGAGTTTATTGCTCTTTGTGCTTCTTCAACAGCAGTATCAAAACCAAAAGTTTTATCCATCAATAAGATGTCATTGTCTATAGTTTTTGGAACACCAACCACAGCCACCTTTAACCGTCTTTTTCGACACTATACAAAAAAACATAGAATATTAAATAGTCAGAAATGATGTTTTTCTTTCTTTTTCTAATAAGAAGCACAAGCAGAGATTTTAATGATAACCAAAGACCGAGTAATAATGATAGAAGACATCAAACTCTTGCTGATTGCAAAACCAAACTTTATAAAAGTGGACTGAAGGCCGAAGAAAGATTGAGAGTGTTTCTTATTAAATTCAAGCATGATTGGAATTGTTTCAGTAATAACTAAACAATGCCTTCGGATTCATGTCCTTGAAGGGTGATAGATTCCAATATACCACACGCTTGTGAGGTGAACTTAAGATGTGGACAAAAGCATAGTGGTATGTCATTACAATATACTATAACTAAACAATGCCTATTGGATTCATGTCCTTGAAGGGTGATAGATTCCAATATACCACACACTTGTGAGGTGAACTTAAGATGTGGACAAAGCATAGTGGTATGTCATTACAATATACTATAACTTCAGTGGTAAACTCAGTTTAAGTTTAACGTTATATTGTTTAGCATAATTTACAATAAAAAACACGGATAATCAAATTTTACAATTTGAAATAAATTATGAAAAAAAAATTAATATCAGCATAATAATAGCATTCATTTATTCACAAATCCGCACACTGCACGGCAGAAGCAACTAATTATGAAAATGTCAAGTTAGAGAAAGTCTAAGGCATACCTCATTGTGTATTGCATTAGCCCCAGCATGTGTTCCATTTCCACCCAAAACAAAAAGCATATCAATTCCTCTTTCCTGCATCATAGTCAAGACATGCCTCACTTGAAATATTTTACTCCCAAAAAAAAGTATACGTTATCAAACTAAGAGAATCTGTCTGAGACCTGCATGCTGTCAACAATTTTGTCAATGCCAGGACCTCCCCGGGAAACTCCTAACAGACTTCCACCAGAAAGATGAATGTTCTGAACCACCTTCCTGGACAGCTAGGAATGAACACCACGACAAAGTCAATTAAACAACTACAACTTAGGAAACGTTTTCAACCATATCGCCATGTGAGAAGCAATACTGTTATAAGACGTGGTTCTACAGAAAATAGAATTATATGAATGCAGAAAAGCCACTTACGGGCATCTCGGTCAGTTCTTTGTCAGAAAATCCACGATATCCAAAGGGAATCCCAACTATCTTCTTTACGCCATAAATTTCAAGTGTGATTACAATCTGTACAAGAACGCTTTTTCTTTAAGAACTAAGAAGAAATGTTGAAAACCTCTCCCAAGACAAGCTAAAACATAAAAAAAATATAATGATATCTACTTAATTTCATTATTTTAACAAAAACAGGAAAATAAAGATGAAAGTAAAACAGTGATACAAATGAAAATACCCTCTCTTATAACATCACTAAAATCAGTAAAAATGAAAATTGATAAGAAAAAAAGAAAGCTCAACCTGTCTGATAACATCATTTAGACCAGGACAGAGACCTCCACAAGTCACAATTGCTGCTTTCACTTCTTCTGGTTTGAAGTATATTTTCTCTCGAGGCCCAGCACGATGAACCCTATAAGTAAGCGTTGTTAATTTACGTATGGATGTCACGTAATTAGGGATCTAAATGCATGAGTTAATTTGAAGAAATATCATGTGCAACAAATTCGTTTCCAAATATGTAGCCCTTCAATCCCCTTAACAGGCTAAACAGCGCATAGTATCTAACCACTCTTTTCTTTTCTTTTCCTCCTTTTTTTCCTTTTTTTACTACCAACGCATGCCTCTTCTTAGCCACAGTTTCAGTTCACCCTCTGTTTTCTATCATATTTAACTTAAAGCATTTATTATCCTATAAGGCTCTAGAAAATTAAAAATCACTTCAACAGTTCTGGAAAAAGTCAGTATTAAAACTTTCAGCTTAACTCTACCAAAAAGCAGGATTCCTAATAGCCATAAATTGAAGAGGTTTTACCATTGTTCTACCCAAGTACAATTGGGGTCAATGCACTCTGCACCGGCGGACGTAGGCGATGAGTAATTAATGACCTGGACAGTGGACAATAAAACCAAACTTGAGAGTAAATTAACTAAAATTCTCAAAAAGAATTACACAACTGCATCTCATCATACTTTTGGCAATAAATTTTCATGTTACCCAAATTAGAAAGTAAAAACAGGCCTAAAGAACAAAGTCAAGATTCTCATATAGCAAACTAATATTCGAGTCTACATGTCAAGGAGTGTTTAGAATAAACGACCATTCAACAGCTTAAGCATCGTTATTATCCATAACATAAGAATGATCAGGAGGAACTGGGCTGAAAGTAAAGGGTAACGAAAAGGGGAGTGGTTTAACAAATTAAGGAAAATCCTTCAATACGCTGTTATAGTAAATGATGACTGAACAAATCAACTACCAAAAGGTTTTAACCATAACAGTGACAGCGAATATACCTTGAGAAGTACGCGATCATTATTATTTATGTATCCATGCCACTCTTCATCTGACGGATACCCTCCAGCAAAGACGTCCGAAACCGGTGTCCTGCAGTTCCAAATTTCCAACCCATAAATACACATAGTAAATATCCACAGTGAATCAAGTAACCAGAAACAAAAAGGGAAAAGAGGGAAAAGGCAATACCTCATCTTGAGGCAAAAAGTAGAAGGAATAGGAACAGCATCTACAAAAACATCAGTAATGTGAGGGAGATTGAAGCGTTTTTCGAAATCCGCCTGGTACTTCAATTTCCAATCAGGATCATTAAAATCAATGGTGGCGTTCTTGCGTCCATCCTTAACATCAAGAGATGCGAAGATTCTTCTAGAATGCTTCCTCGAACTGATACTAAAAAACTTATCGCCATTGAAACCGGTCTGGTTAGAGGAAGAGTGAGGAAGTTGGTGATGGAAAGCGAGTTTGGGAAGAATCGCGTGCGAGATAGAACCCATCAAACGGCGATCGGCAAGAAGAAGGGAAAAAAAAGGTCTGGTTGTAGGAATTGAGAGAGAAATAAAAATGAAGTAGTGAGGAAAATTCGAGGTTGACGAAGAGAGTTAGGTAATTTAATACGGAATTGGTTTGTCAGTATGAAAAGGAGGAGACGAAATCGAAGTCCGATACGAACTAGAACTAAACTTTGAACAGCACTGACTGTCCGATTCCGCCTCCGCTTTGACTTTGTTACCACATTCTATATTATTCACCGTATTTTTCATACTATTGACATAAATGGAGAATTTGAAGTGGGATCTGATGTCACTTTTTTTAATTCCTTGCACTTCAAACTTGTTATTGTATCTTGGTCACTTCAACTTTTAAACCTTGACAATGGTTCAAACTATAGTTTTGGATGAAATTGTTAAATTTTTGTTTTCAAAAAATCCACTTTTAACTATTGAAAAATTTTCATAAACACTTTTCAACTAAAAAAAAAAGTTAAAAAATATTCTTACCAATCAAAATAAAAACCAAGTTAAAATCATAGTCTTAATTTTATTGGACTACTAACAGTGTAGTAGATAATGAACACAACTAATCTCTACCATTATTTTTGTAATTAACATATCGTTAATTGTCAAATAAAAAGTGTATTTAACTATTAACACACCGTGCTAGTTTGAGAGATTTGTTAATGTGAGATTTTTTGTTGTTTGACTAAATATTTATTAGTATGTTTTAAGAAGAATTGTTTATTTTGGAACTTTATGAGATTGTGTGGAATTTTATGTTTTAATCAAGGTTTAAAATATTGATGTTGGTGGATATATCAAAATATTAATTTTACAGAAATTTCAATTTTGATTAATATTTTAAAAAAAAATTAGGAAAAAGTTCAAAAATTAAATTTAACTTTTTAAATAAATATTTTATTATTTTTAAATAAGTAAACATGTCTATTATTTATATGGTTAATTTACATAAATATACCAAAATCCAAAAATATTTACGACATGTGTAACAAAAAAAAACAAAATAATTTTCAAATTTGCCCTTGAATATTGTCGATGATTCGTTACTTCTCTTTCTTCTTCTTTCCAATTTATTCATCTTCTTTTCCAGATTTATTCATCTTCTATTTTAAAAAAATTTATTTTTCTGTTTAAATCTATTATTTCATCTTCACCATTTTCGGCAAGATTCTTTGAAGTTACTTCATCTTTCTCATGCTCGAGAATATCAAGACCATTAAAATATAATTTTGATATGATCTAAACGATTATTTACCATTGTCAATTTGATCGTTTACCATAGTCAACACAATCATTTATTTTGAAGCATTTTTTTCATCGTTTAAAACAAACTACACGATGGTGTTGACATAATCTAAACGATCACTTCCCGTAGTTAACAATATCGTTTAGCATGGTCAACACGATCATTAGATTTGAAATTTTTAACGACCATTTACATTGGACTACACGATTTTTTACCATAATCAACACGATCGTTTAACATGGTTAACACAATTGTTTAAATTTGAAGTCTTTTTCTTTATTGTTAAAAAAACATTACACGATCGTGCATCATGACCTAAATGATAGTAGATCATTCATTTAGACTATAGTACACGATCATTTAGAAGAATATTACTCGCGTGTATGTGGTAGATTAATCGCGTGTTGATTGGGACATTTTTGGTATTTCTCATTGTGGGCCTTTGGGCTTTTTTTGTTTTCATAATTGTTTTACACAGTGTAAAAATTTTACCGATTTGTTTTATTTTTTAAAAAAATTCTATTTATATTAGTGTCATTTTGATGTTTATTTTTTATGATTCGCAAATTTTTTATAGATGTAATGAAAACATCGATTCACCCTTTCTATCGATATCAATCCCATAAAAATGTAAAAATATCGATAAAAATATTGATACATCTATAGAAATTTAAAACTATGATTTAATTTAAAATTTGGGTTTTTATATTGGGTGCTAAGAAATTTGTGAAATTTTGAATTAATGAGAGTTTTTTTTTTTAAAAAAAAAGAAAAATTCTTTTAAGTTTAAGGATAATTAAGAATCTTTTCAATAGTTTAGGGGTATTTTTAAATAATGGATTTTTAAAAAAAATAATGCACAAAAATAGGGTAGTAGAAAAGAAAAGTAAAAATTAGAGTTGCAAAATCGTGTACCCGATCCACGACTACGCTAAATCATGGATCGGGTACACATCTACGGGCTAAAATTTGATTGGAGTTGTGAGGCTCTGATCCGAAAAAGGGAGTCTTGTTGAGAGGATGTTCAGGTAATTATTGAGACATTCCGCGAGAAGGGATGCAAAAAGAGAGTAGGCAACACGAAGAGAAACGCGTAAGTCAAGATTCTATCGCGGGAAGGTAAGCAACGCGATGACAATAGTTGACGAGGCATTTGACAGGATACTGCGAGAAGAAGTATCTGCGTCCAAGTGGTTGAGGCAAGAAAGAAAATGTCTTGTCAAGATGACTTGACAACTTACTATGGGAAATGTAACATCCCAAAACTATTAGGTTATTTTTATTATCATTTTATTTTGCTTAGTTTTGGGTGTTATTTGTGAAATTGTTTAAATTGTGGAGATTAAGTATTTTGGAAGGATAAGTGGTTAATTTATGGAAATTTGAGTTCTATTGTTAAAATTGGTTTTGGATTTATTGGTTGGTGGATTTAAATTGTAAAGTTGGAGGTATTATGAGTAAATATGGTTATGTGTATATATAAAATCATGGAGGAATAAGAATAATTATAATGTGGGTTAATATAATTATTAAGAGAGGAGTACTTTGGCATTTTTGGAAAAAGAGCAAATTTATGGTGATGGAAGGGGTGGTTAATGAAGAAAGAGAAATTAAATAGGAATAGGGAAGGGAAATAATAATAATATATTTATTATTAAATAGGACTCCTTGGATTGGGTGCACTTCATCTTCAACCTTCCTCCATGTTAAAACCCTAGCCGCCGCCCCTCTTCACTGTGCGTCTCCTACCACCGCGAATCCTACAACCGACGCAAATCCTCAGCACGACGACGACCGCCACGAATCCTACAACCGACGAAACTCCTCCACGCGTCCAGCCGCACACGTCCGCAAGTCGTTCGTCCAGCCGCACGCGTCTGTCTCCACCAAGCCGCGTCCGAGCCGAAGCCTCTTCTAGTCGAGCCATCTTCAAGTTTAGCCTCTTGCAACCTTTTGAGTCATTTGGGGTGAGTTTGTATGGGTTTGGTACACCCAATTAAATATTTTTTTTATCTTAAATGAGATGGTATTTGGAATAAGTTTATCTATGGTTGCTTGAAGGTTCAAGTGAAATTGGTGGAAATAGGACTGTGAATTTTCCAGTTAAGGTGGTGTTGGATTCAACCCTAATCTTGGGGTAAGCTTGGATAAGTTTGGTTACTTAATTAAACAGTTGACAAGATTATTAATGTTAATTTTGTTTATGTTTAGGACTGAGTATTGTGAGGAATTGACTGCCAACCTGTGAATTATTTTAGCAGATCTCCTGGTAAGAGATTTTTCCCCCTTTTGATTGAGATGCAGTACCATTGGTGCACGATGTGATTATATGTATTTCTGAGATTATGTGTGTTAAGCTGAGATGTTGATTTTGTGATGAGCATGTATAGCCTATAGTGTTCTGTTGGTCTGCTGGTTAGAGTCGTACCACGAGAGGTCCATCAAGGTCCTCCCCTATATATGTTTGAGTAGTTATTGAGACGTGATTCGACGGGATCACTTACAGCCCGACTCTTCTTTAAGGTGATTTCTTCGGGTTCACCGAGAGTTCAGTTCAGTCCCGGTGGGACTACTGGATAGTGTGCGTTCGGGAGCACCATAGAGCGTGGTACTTTATTTCAGGACTCTAACAAAGAGACTAACAACACATAGGGAGACTAAGTATGGGTCTCTTACTGAGTATAATTTTATACTCATTCTTTTAAATGTTTAATTTTCAGGTAAGGGTAAAGGCAAGGGCAAGCTGGCGAATGATAAGAAGTGACCGTGGTTCGCCATAGGGAATAGTTAAGCTTTTCCGCATTTATGTTTCAGTAATTATATTTTTTTTGGATTTCAGAACTTTGGTAAAATTATTTTAATGTATTTCTTTTATTTTATGGGCCCAAACTAGTATTTTGTTTGCCACTTTAATTACTTATTTATTTTCTTATTATTTAAAATTTTCTCAACTTATAAATTAATTTTCCTTTAAAAAAAAAAAAAAAAAACTATACTTATTTAAATAGTAATGACCTCAACCTTCTAGTAAAGTTGGGTTATTACAGGAAAAGAAACGATGGTGACTTTTCGAAAAGTGAAAAGGGAAAGTCGAACAATTAAGAGTTTGGCTTCTCAAGGAGATAAGGTGTGTGTCTCAAGGAAAAGTCAAATCACCGTTGACGGTTAGATTACGTGTCGAGTTCGGATTGGTGGCATAGTGCGACATGTTAGTAAGGCAACACATGTATAGCATGAAAATGACCTTTGGGAGTGAAAGACCTCTATAAATTGGGTCTGAAGCCAAAAAGAAAAAGGGAAGTTTTATTCAAAGACTCTAGATTTCTAATTAAAATGAGAGGAGGAAGTTCTAAATGTTGAACGAAAGGATCCTTCAATTGCTAGACGAGAAGAGAAAGCCAAAAATCGAGAAGGAAGAAGTTCAGGCTAAGTATCTATTGTGAATGATAAGATCCGTTTTTATATAGGTTTTGTGTTTGATTATAAGTTATAAGTATAGTTTTCTAAATGACAAAATGAATGATAAGTATTGTTATGAATGGTATGATCTGTTTGCAACTGTTGTGAAAGACTAAACGTTTTCTAAATATAAATGTGAGTTAGGAATGTTCTCTAGTGAACGATTAAATGTTTTTCATGAATATGAGTATTCTTCTAAAGATAATAAAACATGATTTATAGACGGTTGTGAACGACAAGTCGAATTTTGAATGTAATTTCTACACTTTTGTTGGATTCTTATTATGGAAAAGAGATGTTTATAAATATGTTTTTATGAGTATTCTTTCCTATGTGATTATTTTTATGATGTGTTATATTAATCTATGCTAAGAGTAAGCAATAAGTTATTGCTCCCTTATTGTATTTGCGTGTTTGTGAGTTGTGATGTTTTTCGTAAGACCGGACACTGGTGAAGATCCAGGTAACTTGTGTGATACTAGTTAGAGCGAACCCTAGGTCTAGGCAAGTGGAGAATCCCAGGTCTCAGAGTTGAGCTTGTTGTGAAATGAATCCAACGTATGACATTGTAGCACTCACTGTACAAAGTCTAAGCAAGATGGTGATGAGATGTTGGTTGAGTGTGACTCCCAAGTCTGAGAATGATTGAATTTGGCAAGACGTTGGTGGAAATCTCAGGTAACTTGCATGATATTGGAGAGAGCGAATCCTAGGTCTAGACGAGGGAAGAATCCCAACGTATGGTGTTGTAGCGCTCGTTGTGAGGTTGTTAAAATTGTTGTGGTGAATGTGATGTGTGATGTGGCTTAATACGATGTGCTTTATCTGATGTGGTTTGACCTTATTACTTGTGATTTCTATGTGTTTTCCTAAAAAAAAGGTTTCTTTTTAAAATCCACCACTCACTAAGTCTGTTTGACTTATGTTTTATGTTTTTCCCTCCCCAGGTTGTCAGGCTTTTAGCCTAGTTAAGGAGGAAAGGCAGAGTTGCTATGTAGTCTTACATGGCGTGGTAGCCATGATATCTCATCATACATTTAAGGAGTCAGTTGGTAAGGTTGCCACTCCTTAAAGCCCAAACCTCAGTTAAGCAGAGAAGAGAGAGCGGAAGAATCAAGAAACTGAGGTGGGGAAAGAAAGCCCTAAAGATTGCCTTCTAAATTGAGGTTGTTGGGTGAACGAGGTAAAGAAGGAAAAGAGAACTTCACACCTTTAAGTACCCCGCCTCAAAGAAGCAATTGAAGCAACAAAGAAGGAAAAGGAAGATTTTGAAAGATGTCCTTGAGATGGTTTGTGGACGACAAACGAAAGGAGAACGGAATCAGAGACTTATCCACCACAACCTAAAAGGCTACAGCTTGGTGGAAAGAAGAAGGATGTGAGAAGATCAGAGTTGGTTTTATTTTATACAAAGCAAAATTGTAAATTGTATTTTTTACTTCTGAAGGTGTTAAGTAATAAAGAGAAGGAGTTTTAAGTCATTCCGTTGTGTATGTTTTATTTTCTTGAGTTGTTTTTCTGCTGCAAAAGTTGTGAAGGTCTCTACGACTCAATGGAAGGGCTTTGCAAAGAGACAAGGAGAAGAGTTATTCCTCTCACTAGGTGTTCAGCAAGTTATCTCGCAAGAGGTATCCGTTGAATGTCTAGGTGGCACGCCCTCCATTTGGTCGCGTGGTGTGACATTTTGGATGAGGCGTGACAGGAGTCATGGACCTGGTCCACGATTTGTGATTGGAGTTGTGTACCGGGTACACGACTTTGTTCACGTGTATCCTTTCTGGCAGTCAATTGTAGCATTGACTGCCACATTTGTGTAGCTTGCAGATTGTCATGGATCGGGTACACGACTTCGTCATTTTAAAACCTAGTCATCGAGCCTGTTGCCTTCCATCTTTAGTTCTATTTTCTGCCTTGCTAACCCTTCATTCTTTCGCGATTATGTCTTCCAACCTTCATAAAAAAAACATAACAAAACTTCCATCCTTCACGAAAAATCATCAACCAAAAGCCTCCCTCGTAATCGGCCTTCACGAAAAAGTCTCCCTCCTCTACCTTTTGCCTTTTGATTTCCTCGTCACAAGGTATTTTTATTTCTTTGTATGGTTTTATTATTTAACTAAGTCGTAAACCGAGTACATGATTTTGTTGTAAAATAATTTAATTTAGGTTTGTTAATTGATTTTACGATTTTGTTGTAAAAATTATTTGATTTTGTTGTAAGAATTATTTGAATTTAGGTTTGTTATTTGATTTTAGGGAATTTATTTGACTTTAGGTATATATATATATATATGTATATTTATTTATTTATTTATTTTAGGTATGTTATTTGATTTTATAAAATTTATTTAATTTTAGGTATGTTATTTCATTTTAGATATGTTATTTGATTTTAAGGAAATTAATAATTTTAGGTATGTTATTTCATTTTAAGGAAATTTATTTGATTTTAGGTATGTTATTTGATTTTAGGTGTATGTTATTTTATTGGACATATAATATTTTTAATTCATCACTTTTATGTAGTTGAACTTTTATTTTTCATGTTATTACGACAATACATCTATGTTATTAATGAAATAATTTTTAGGAAAGCTGCACAATGGAATTTGGCCTTGTTGACCCTACCCAGCTATATCTACAGTCATCTCATCATACACAGTCTGTATAGAAAACGTCCTCCACTATGGTATTGAGCCATCGGAGAAGAAAGACAGCATCCCAACGCATGATCCCTCCCTTCGATCAGTGTATTGTGCCATACTTTGAAGCTATTGGATTTCTTGGGGTTTCCTAAATAGGATTCATGCAACTGATTTGGCACCTAATTACTGCTTTGGTCGAGTGTTGGAGACTAGAGACCCACACACTTCATATGCCATGTGGGGAATGCACGATCACATTGCAGGACATTGCGATCCAGTTGGGGTTACCGGTGGATGGTGAGCTTGTTGTAGGATTGTTAACGTATAACTAGAAGCAAGCACGTGAGGGTTTATTAGGAGTTCTACCGCTTGACATGAAAGGTCAATGGTTGAGTCTACCATGGTTAGCCAAACAGTTCACAGAATTGCCACCAGATGTTGATGTTGTGAGCGGTCAAAGATACGCTCCTGCATACATAATACAACTCATTAGAGTCTTTCTGTTTGCCGACAAGTCCAACACCCTGGTACACTGTATGTTCTTTCGCTTGTAAGCGATTTCGACTAGGTTGGTATGTACTCTTGGGGAGTTGCACGCCTCTCATGGCTTTATAGGATATTGTGTCGAGCCAGTAATGGATAATCCTTAAAAATATCTAGGCCACTTATGTTACTGTAAGTGTGGGCATACGACATATTTCTTATTATCGCACCATAAGTTGCATTACAGGCTCCAGTTGGTCAATCACTGAGTTTAGGTATTATTATTATTATTATTATTATTATTATATATATATTAAAAAAATTTGCACTCTTTATAACTTATTGCTATTTTTTTTCACACATTAGATGAAGTGGTGTCCTACTTGCATTAGAACAATCAACAAATATGTTATTGACATATCGACATATTTAACCGACTGATGCACTCTCAAGGTAGTAAAGTATTAGACGAATGTAGTCTACTTATTTTTTGTTGTGTGCTTATGCTTGTTTTTTTTAACAGATTAATTGGACACCGTACACGCACGATATTATGACATTGCTTCCTGATCGATGTCATAATGGTGAAGTGGTTTGAACTTAAGTGGGCCCTATGATTGGCTTTCATATTGTTGAGATGCATCTACCACATCGTGTGTTGCGATAGTTCGATATGCTGCAAATGCAACCAACATTTAGCTTTACAGGCTCAACACTACACCAATTTGATTTAAGAGGCAAACACGATTAAGATTGACATAGAATTCATGTCGAGTATATCATAATGTGGCATTCGCAAAATGTTTCTCACGCATAAGAAGTAGCAACACATGAGCCAACAATATCATATGACTATTTTCTCTGGTACTCGTTAATTACGAAATGCTTTATCACACCTGATTACATTTATTATTACTGCATGGTAAGAATTTTAATATGATTTGTTTTATAATTTTATTACATGCATATTATTTAATTATATTATTTGTAATCATTCAAAATAATTTTGTTCAAGACGTACATGCTTACTCGATGAAACACAATAATTTACAAGATTTGACCTCAATGTGTGATCAAACCTTGAAAAATATAGCACAAATTATTCAACAGACCAGATAATTCAATGTTGCCGACACAAATCGAAGAGGTATTCTACATAGATGACGACGACAGGGTGTCATAGAGGGAGATCAAGATAATGCTTAGTTAGTAAATCAATTTTTTAATTCATATAAATTTCTATTTTAAATGTAGAACGATATGAAAATGCATTTTTATTTGCACCAACACCATGGTCATACTACAAACTTAAGGTAGAAAATAATCTTTCAAAGCTTAAAGAAAAAAGTTACGTAAAAATATACTTTTTTTAACTTAAAATGTTTATAACAAATCTCATAGCACTCTTATAATTCACTACTTCCAAGATCCAAGACACATCCTTCAACTATGCATTAAGTTGTCACTATGATTTCAAAATTTAGACCATAAAAATCTTTCTAGTTAATTACTTTAAAGTAAGTAATGCAAGTGAATTAGGTGGATAAGGAATTTTAAATGTTTGTGTAAAAAAAATGTGGAGAAATTTCAAATGAAGTGAACATAGAAACTGAAGTTCGTTGTAAATGAGCATAATAATCATAATAATTTTAGCTAGATTAGGACAAAAATAAGGGCACGATTAATTAAGTTTTTAAGAAATTAAACCATATTTTGCCTCTTTTTTAAGGAAGTCATGTATGGTACATGACTTCCTTCATTTTAAAAACTTATCTCTGAAACTTTAACTGTTTTCATCCAAAACTAACGATAAGGGTTTTTTTACACCCTTTTCAAAAGTTTAAGGTCATTGTTTAAGCTTTTAAAAGTTTACGAGCATTTTTTACACAAACTACAAAGTTCACAGGGTTTTTTTTTTATTTAACCTTTTAACGTCTAAAAAGTTTACTCATATTATTATTCTTTTTTTTTTGTTTGGGGCCTTTTTAAACATAGAACAAAAAGGAAAAATATTTTCTTTATAGAGAACAATTTTAAAAATTGAAAAGGCCCACCCAAAAAGCCCCAGCCAGAATGTGAATTACCTAAAATACCCTAATCACACCATTTTACAGAGATAGACCAATATCTATGCCTATCTAGGATAGACATAAATAGTTATCTATTTCTATTTATCTAGAATATACAGAGATAAACCAATATCTCTGCCTATCTATGATAGACAGAAATAGTGTTCTATACTTGTCTATATGGGATGGTGGTCTATTTCTTACTTTTCATTATATGCTTCCAAACAAAAGAAGTTGATGTTCAAGAAGATGTAAAAGCTTAAATAGAAAAAGAACAAGAAAAAGAAGAAGACAAAGGTGGACAGAGATATGCATGTATCTAATTATTGTAAGAAAGTAATTAACTATATTCAATAGTGATAGAAAGAAATATAAGACAAAGAAAAAGAGATAAACAAAGATAATTTTGTATCTCTGTCTATTTGTGATACATAAAGAAAAAAATTATATCTCCCTCTATCAATTTTATCTCTATCTATCACAGATAGATAGAGATACACGCATATTTCTGTCTATCTCTATCTAAAATTCATTATATAATACAAATAAAAAGAGATAGACAAATATTGAGTTCTATTTCTATCTATCGTCTATATTAGATAAAATAGATGTTTATCCTTGTTTATCTCTGTTCATGGTTCATTGAAAAGGAAGATTATTGATCATGATGTTTAAATTGATTGCAAATAAAGATAATAATGGCAGAAGGATAATGAAGAAAAAGAATAAAAATTGTAGAACAATAATGATGATCATCAATTCAAAAAAATAAATGAAAGTAAAATTTCAGAAGAAGAAGAGAATAGAAGAAGAATAATAAAAGAAGAATAATGGAGAGAAGACCTAGTCTCCTGACAAAATTTAAAATTTAAGGGGCCGTTTGGGAGAAGGAAAGGAAAGGAAAGGAATTCCTTGTTTGGCCCATGGATTAAGGGGAGGGAAAGGAATACCATTAACCCCTTATTCCTTCTCTTTCCTCATTTATTACCCCATTTTCCCCACTTAATCCTTTCATTTTCCAATATAATCCTTCTCTTTCTTCTCCTTCTTCTATTTCCTCATTTATTTCTTCTTCTCTTTCCTCATTTATTTATTCTTCTCTCCAAATTAATCCTCTTATTTCTTCACTTTCCCAAACAAATTAATCCAGCTCTCTTCTTCTTCATTCTCTTTGTGCCAAACGAATTAGTCATCTTCTCGTATGTTGCTTATCGTTCTTATGAAGAAAAAAAATTAATAAATGAAAGAAAAAATATTAAAAAATGAAAGAAAAATAAAAACAACAGAATACATTTTTTTATTGTATAGGATCGATGATTCAAACTTAAAATACAAATTTCTTTTTGTATTCTATTTACGGTACAATTTGAAGAAACATATTTTACATAAATGAAAACAAATAATATAATTTGTTTGTATTATGTATTGTGTGTACGGTCCAAATTTTTTTATACAAAATAAATTTAAAAATTAATACATATTTGTTGTGTGTTGGGGGTACAGTAGAAATGAAGTATAAACATTATTTTAATACATCGTTTTGAAAAACAGTACAAACAAAATAAATAAGTTTAGACAACCGCAAAAAAAAAAAAATTAATACAGTTTTTGTTTGTATTTGGTTTACATAAAACATTCCACAAGCATTTCTTACACATTGGAAAAAAATGTAATTCAATTTCTTTCTCATATGGGGTTGCGGTAGAAAAAACAAATATTTGCCATAAATTTAAAAAAAAAAAGCATATTTTTTTAATGTATTGGATTTACGGATCGAATTGAATTACAAATTGAAGACAAATGAAAAATTAAATAATACAATTTCTGTGTGAATTGAATTTACGATATAAATTTCATAAACATATTTTACACAACCAAAAAAGAAAAATTAATACACTTTATTTTGTGTACTTGATTTAATGTTAAAAAAAGAAAAAACTACTGTACAAATGGAAAAAAAAACTCTACTTTTGAAAATATATTAGGTGTACGTTACAAGTAAAAAAAATATTTATACAAAATCAATACAAATTTTTTGTGAACGCTTGGATTACGATACAACCTAACTAAAAAAATGAATTTGAATACAATTTTTTGTTGCAGAGGTTTTATGGTAAGAACAATTTACACAAATGCAAAAAATATTAGCACATTTTTCATTTTGTATTGGGTTCGCGAAAAAAAAAACAATAATTTCATGTTCAGCAAAAAAATAATTATGTATTTTTTCTCATATTGGGGTTAACGTACAAATAAAAAAAATTATACAAATGAAAAAAAATACAATTTTTTTGTCATAATCCTTCCCCCAAATAATCCTTCTCCAAAACAAGGATTATAATAATCCCCACCTTTCACTTAATCCTTCCCTAGAACAATGATTATAATAATCATTTCCTCCACTTAATCCCCTTTTTTCTTATTCCTTTTCCTTCATATTCATTTCTTTCCCCCAAATGGCCCCTAAGGGTATTTATGTAATTTTCAAAAAATTAACCATGGACTTGATTGGTTTTTTTTTTGTTACACAAGATGTAATTAGTTTTCAATTTGTTACACGTGTAAATTTTCCTTTTCTCTGTGTTTATTAAATAAAACATTATTTTTATTACTCTATTATTTTTAGTTTCTTTTAATTTATTTTTTATTTTAAACGACCATTTATATATTACACTTCTTACTTCTAATAAACTATAGTCATTATTTTTTTTTCACAATTAATTTATAGAGTGAGTGCTAAAATTGAACCTCTAACTTCAAATTTGATTATACAAACATGATATCAATTGAGTTATGCTTATTTTAGAAAAATTAATTTATATTAAAATTGATTCAAAAGTCAAAATGTTGAGTTTGACTTGAATGGTGAGATGATCATTTTACCCAATGACTAAAGTTAGTGGGATAATCTAACATTTTGTTGGATAATTCCACCAACTATTAGTGGGCTATGTGGAGGCTCATGGTGATGGCACTAAGCCCACTAAGAGAAAGTGCATGAGATAACTGTGAGAATGACAAAATAGTATAGTACATTTGGGAAAATAGCAAAGATAAAAAATAATTTGATTTTTAACAAAATTGCATAAAATAGATAGTTTTTTTATAGTTTTTCACCAGGCTTTACTCCTTGATAGACTGAATATCATTTTTGTTAGTTACAATGTATTTGTGAACCGTAAAACAATAGAATATAACATAGAATTACTATTACAGTATATTTGCATATCATTCAATTTTATAGTAATATTAAATAAATATTTATTTTATCTATTGATCTCATTTAACAAAATTATGCTAGATTCATGCCTTAAATTGATAACAAATTATCTTTTAAAATAATATATTTTACCTAAAATTATGCATTTTATATAATAACAACTCATGTATCTTCCCTATAATTATGCATATAGCAATTATTCAATAAACGGATTGACCATATGATTATATATAATAATACATATTTAATTCACACTACTTAATTCACACCATTAAATCATTAATAATGCTCTATTGCTTCATGGTAGGTTTCGTTGGAAGATTCTAAAATTTGAATTTAAAATAATATCTTTTACCTAAAATTATGCATTTTATATAATAACAAATTCATATAATTAGTGTATCTTTTCTATTCTTAAGCATTATTTTATGAATTAAATGTTAATATAACGGCAATGCAATCCTTTTATGGGAATAAGATGATAAAATTTAGAATTTTCATTAAACTAATGATACACACCTTAAATCCATCGAGAATATGGGAATAAAATCATTTTATGTAATTATCATTAAATGAGGTATATTTTCCATAAATATTATTTACTATCATTTAAAAATTGATTTTAAATTTTGATTTAAAACCACAAAAATACTAAAAAAATATTATTCAAATGACAATATCCCAAAAAAGCCGTGAGAATAATATGATTTTTATTTGAAATTATTTAATTGTACCAATTTTCCTACACAGTTTTTTAATCCGACTTTTATTTTAGGTACAAAAGTATTCGAATGAATTTTTTTCCAGTTTTGGAATTCTTTCACGTCAGCTGTCCACTTTATTCGCATTTATCGTACGCCTGTTTTGGAATTCCTTTACCTTTATCGTATACCGTTTCTAATAATGGCAATGCAACGTGTGAAGACTTTTTTTGATGGTAGATGGATAGAATCTTCTCGATATATTGACTACCGTGTGGTTGATGTATTTGTTCCATGCTCATCTTCATTTCAAGAATTCTTACAGTGCATTCAAGATAGAATTTTTCCATCCTTACATATTTATGTGTGTCGCATTACTCTTTATTGGGATGGATGTAACAGTTCGAACCTTATTCAGATTGTTGAAGACAAGGGCGTGTATTGTCTTATGTTGATTATCTAGAAATTCCCTGACAATGATTTTGTTTTGGTTGTTGATTCTGCACCTGCTGCGTCGGTTGAAAATAAATTGTGTTTCAATAATGAAGTAAATACACAGCAACCTGCACACAATGTATCGCAGATTATTGATGTTGATTCCTTTGATTCACCAAAGGATGCAATACCTATTAAGGTCGAAGTAAAGTTCAGAACTAAGTCAATACTGAAGAAAGTGATTTTTATGTTGGTTGTGAACAATAGTTTTGAATTTGTTATAGTTAGGTCTAACCGCACATCATTTGACATTCGATGCAAAGATCTGTTGTGTTCATGGTATTTACGTGCTTCTGTGTTCAAAAAAGTGATATTTGAATTGTTCGTAAGTTTATGGATACACACCAGTGTGCCGTTGACATTGTTAAAAATGATCACAGGCAAGCAACATGATGGATTGTTTCTGAGTGTACGAAGTCATTTTTTAAAATGAATGACAAGACTCCATGCCGCCCTTCTGATGTTATTAATTACATGAAGATTAATCACAGGGTAAATATAAGTTATGATAAGGCCTGGAGAGGACGTGAGATTGCATTGAATTCCATTAGGGGTACCCCGGAGGACTCGTATGAAATGCTAGCGACATTCACAGATGCATTGATTAGAAATAACCCAGGTATTATTTATACATTAAATACTGTGTATTTGTTATTAGATATTTTACTCATTTTGGAAATATAGTGTAATTCTAATATCACATTTATTGCATAATTAATAGAAACGTATACGACTGAAGAATCATACGATGAAGGTCGATTCAAGTTCTATTTCATGGCCCTTGTAGCTTCAATTGATGCATGAAATTATTGTTTGCCAGTTATTTTAGTTGATGGTGCAGCGTTGAAGAACAAATATCTTGGTACGCTCATTTCTACTTGCACTATTGATGGAAATTCTCAAATTGTGTCACTAGCTTTTGCTATGGTTGATTCAGAGAATGACTTGTCATGGACATGATTTTTTTGTAATCTTAAAGCCGTTTTTGGAGAAAATAAGGAAATGGTAATTGTGTCAGATTTTCACAAAGTATAGAAAATGAGTTTAATGCTGTGTATGAATTAACTGAGCATGGATTATGTGCATTTCATCTCTATAAGAACTTGAAAAAGAACCATAAGTTGCTTCAGATTGAGGAATCATTCCACGGTTGTGCTAGAGCTTATACCCCGTTGATGTTTGAGTACTACATGAGAGAACTTGATAATCTCTCTCCATCAATTAGACATGAGTTGGAAAGTATTGGAAGACATAGGTGGGCTAGGGCATTTTTTAGGAGAAGGAGATACTCGGTTATTACAACCAATATTTCTGAAAGCATGGATTCTACATTGAAAGAATCTCGAGAATTACCTATAATTGGACTTTTAGAATCAATACGTAGTTTGGTTCAAAAGTGGTTCTATGAACGTGGCACCAAATGAAATTTTCAACGTATGGAACTATCACTACATGCAGAAGATATGATTCGAGAATCCTTAAGGGAAAGTCGCTCAATGAATGTAAGATTTCTGAGGCCTTAAAAATAGTTGCAGTTATTATCTATACACTTATTTGTGAATGACATTTGATTTAACATTTGACAGATATATTCTGTAGATCAACATGAATTTGAAGTCCACCATCGTAAAGAACAATTCGCTGTCAATATGTTGGCTCATACGTGCTCATGTTGCCGATAGGACCTTGATCTGATCCCCTTCTCACATGCTTGTATTGCCCTTTCTACAAGGAATCTTAACTTGCATATGTACACTGATAAGTTTTATTCTGTTTCAAATCTGATAAACTTGTAAAGAAGGCAACACATCCTATTGGTGTGTATACCAAAGTAAGAAAACATACCAAGGTTGCAACAATGGACTTCTTCAGCCCTAGGTCAAACGTCCAACTGGAAGGTCTAAAAAGAAGAGATTTTTGTCATTTTTAGAGAAAAAGGCGACTATTCGTGGCAGCAGGTGTGGTCAACAAGGTCACAATTGTAGGTCTTGTAAAGAACCCATTCAACATTAGGTTACCATTCAGTAGTTTCTATAAGTATCAGTTACAATTCTTTTATCACTTGATTTTTTTTATCTTGTACTAAATATTCAAATGGTTTGTTCATATAAAATTTTTCTTAGTTATTTAACATACATAGTATTTGTTGTATTTTATGCATTACTGAGCATGTTCAATTATAAGGTATACTATATTGTACGTTGTATGTTTTAACTTTCAATCTAGATACATTTAGGTTGTCATAATATTGAATTCATGACATATATTATCTAACTGTGTAAATCGAACGTATCGAGTTATTCGAACAATCATGCTATATTTATGTACATGCATTCAAATTTAACCATTCCAAAGCACGTCTGGATTTTGATGACCTGAATATCAAATACAGTTTATTTTAACATTCACGTATCTAGAAATAACGATAAATTTTTGTGACATATTCTCTAACTGTGTAAATCGAACATATTGAATTCTTTGAACAATCATTCTATATTTATGTAAATGTATTTCATAGTTAACCATTTCAGAGTACATTCAGATTTGATGACCTGAATATCAAATATAGTATATTTTAAGATTCACATATCTAAGAATAACAATAGATTTTGATTAAATAAACTAATATATATTGTTCCAATGTAAATAAAGTAACAAAACAAAAGATATTGTCATAAATCGAAGAGCTAATTAATAACATGAAATTTAATGAATAATTATCAAGCTTGACTCAAATGCAAATTAAATGATGGCATTCCTGGATATGCATTCTCCTTCTCGTTGTTTGATGATGTTCCTATTTCCTCTTTTGCAGCATCTATCATAATTCCCTTCGTTGTTCGCTTAATCTCTGTACACTGCTTATCAATTGATACCTTCAGTCTCTTATCCCTTTCCTTTGCCATCTTTAACAACTCACCCTTGGTTGTGTTCAACTAGAAAAAAGAAGTGTATTGTATTAATAACATAAGATTTATAAGTTACACAGTATAAATAGTCATATTGTAGTACGGGGTATTCTTACGTGTTTTAATATAACCCTTGTTGCTAGATTCGTTTCGTCTATATTTGAGAGTATGTCCTCAGTTGGAAAACTTCCTTTAACCTACAATTTGATACCACAATAAACTTCAAATGTACCATGGTCTAAGTTTTGAACCCGACAATCATATTTATTTATCTTAGTACCTTTGCCATTTGTTGTCTTTCCGTTTTTCCTCTGAAGTTTTTTTGCATTTTTTCAGTGTGCTTGTCGTTGAACCCAAGGAGGATTGACCCTGTGCGTAGTAATATTTTATGAAGCATTACCTAGCTCATCAACAGAGAACTCAAACACATACAACATAATCAATGCAAACACACTGTATTTTTGTAACAGATGCCAATAATTAGATATATCCATACAGACTGTATTCAGTATGGTGTATGTATCCCTTTGACATACAGCAGAATCAAACAGAATATATTAAGTATTGATGTACATAAGGCAGAGTTGGAAATGTAATGCTATAATAATTAATAATCCTTAAAACATCAGTAATCCACTATACCAATAGCAAGTTGTTTTCTTTCTTTTTGTTAATTTCATCATATATGATACTTTCATTGATTGATCTGATCAGCTCATTTAGTTCTTCATCTGCATCATTTATGGCCTTTCATCATATTTACACGGTTTAGTTTTAAACATTTGTTATAAACATTTTCAACATAATGTAGTATAATTTACTTTATGAATCACCTTATATGGTGGTTGATCTCTATCTTGCCTACTTTTGGGACGTATTGTTTCTGATTTTGTTCATATTGGTTGTCCACCGGATGGCCCTCCCAATCCTTGGTTCTCACCTCCAGATACCCCTCCACTTCCCTCACCGTAGTCATCGTCATCTCTTTTATCAGGGCCCTTCTGATGCATCAAGTCCATGCTCAGATCTTCAGCTTCATCTTATTCTTCATCGTCCTCTTCCTTTCCCTCCTCTACCTTATCAAGGTGCTTCTCAAAAGACCTTGCCCCCTAAATTACAAATACAGTGTAATTTCAAATTTAAGTTCAAATACACATAATCAGATAAGTAACTTACAGTTTAAAGATCATTGTTACCATGTATTCGGTTGTCTTCTGTGCACTTGAAGCTGTATTTTTTTCCTTTTTATCTCATCAACAATGTTGTTTAACTTGCCATGCAGTTCTTCAAATTTTCTGTTCACTAACTCCTCCATAGTCTTGAACAATCCAACCATTTCCTCCATACTTTTTTTCATTTTTTTCTGCGTCTGTTTAATACTCTCTACAGACTTGGCTAGTCCATCAAGTTGGCTAGTAGATGGCATGCCTCTATTAAGCGACACATGAGCTACACGGTCAGCTTTTTGGACATTTGTAAATTTCTCTTCTGCTTCTCTCAGAATCTCTTTTTCTTCCTCAAGGAATGGCGCGAAGTATGATTTGCTCAATTCTTCAGGTGTAGCGAGGATTGGTGTTAGTTCAAGCTGTTTAAAGAAGAAAAAAAATAAGTTACAACTATAAGTGATTATCTACATATAAAATATGTTGTAAATTCAATTTCATATCGTTGGTGAATCAAAGACCTTCTGCTGTAGGTCCTTCCATTTTGGCTGTGTGTTTGCTGTCCAATTTATTATTTGAGGCAATTCATTTGAGATTCATGTTGCAAAAAAGTTTGATGGAGTACTCAATGTTGGAATTACCTCGTACACCCAAACTAGGATTGGAAAAATGAAACCTCCCATCGATAACCCTGTTTGTCATTTGCTGCACACAACCCTATTCATAAATTCTAATAGTAGGTCAAAAGCTACCCTTCCCCAAGGATAACTATCAAAGAGTTCATCATCATCTACCATTAAGACATGGTCCCACTCAATACTCAAAGACTCTTGTCTTGGCAGTAGAAAGCTCTCTAGGAAGTATAACTTGGCCATTTGTATTCTGTCATCATCTGTTCCAGCCGTGCTTATATTGAACATAGTGTTCAAATAATGCATTGTCACGGATTTGAGGGTCTCAAAATAAATCCTTTTCAGCCTTCCCCCACCTTTTATATATTCGGTATTAAGTTCTGGTACTTCACTGCAGTTCAGGCCTGTTATCAAGGCAAAATCCCTCAGTCCAAATTTCAGTACCCTACCTCCTATCAGGAAATGTAGCTAGGTGGTTGATTTCGGCTTGCACATACGATGAATTAGGTGTAACAGTAATTGGGATGATTGGTTTGTTATAGAAAATTTAAGAAAATGGCCAAATAGCCCCTCACTAAACCTAGAGGTCAGTCTTTTCCCAAGATTTTCTTTGATTTTGTCTATTATATTGCTTTTCGTTTGTAGATTTATTCGCAAAGGGTCTGTCCTCCGTTGGTGGGACATCAAGTATACCGAATCCTAGTAATGATGAGTAATAAGCAATATGGTAATGACAATCAGAAAATGAGAAACAACATAGTAAAATCCAATATATATATAAATTAACATGTTTCATAAACTTCAAACACACTGTAATTGCAGTAATCAGTTATACATATCATATAATAATTTCATGATGATCAACATACTATCAGAAATTCAATGTCTTCTAAATATGTAATATTGAAGACTCAATCTACTAGAATCAATCATCAATCATAATATACAAACGTATTACAAATATCATGTAATTGCAATAAACTAAATATAAGATAGCATGTTCCGTATCTTACAAGCACACTGTAATTGCAATAATCAATATACATATTTTCTACAATGATTTCATAACGATCACATACTATCCCAAATTCAATTTATACTAAATATGTAATACTCAATACTTAATCTACCAGAATCAATAATTAATCCCTACATATAAACGTATTACAAATACCATGTAATTCTAGTACAATGTAATTACCCTGTATACGATACAAAAGACCTGTATCATGTGAAATACAGTACAAAATCACACATACCTCATCACTGTCTTCCTTCATTTTTCCTTTTCCTTTCCTTCTTTTGTTTATTTCCCTTTTTTGGATTTATCACCTATTTTACATTTTTGTTACAACATTATATAAGATACAGTGAGACCAATAGGTTACAGTTATGTAATTTATATACAATTACCTTCTTCCCCTTCTCTGTCTTCTTCTGTCCCATTTTACCATTCATTGATTGCTGACTTGTTTCACTTGACTCTCTTGTCAATGACCTTGACTCTTCATGTTCTTTTGTCTCTTCTTCCCATTCTTCATCTACTTCGTCTTCTTCATTTTTATCTTCTACACTTTCTGTCTTTTTCTGTTCCCCTGTTTTTATTAGCAAATTAGACAAATTGGTTTATGTTTTTTAATTGTATTACAAAAAGTTGCAACACTTACCTTTTCTTCAGTTTATTCTTCACTTTCTTCTATATCTTCGCTCTCTTGATTTGACTTAACAAAACCTACACAGCGCACAACTTCTAAATAATATATATATATATATATTCATAATAAATAAGAGAACATAAAGGTTAATAAGTTATTTACCATGGATTTTATTCTTGCTTTTTTCTGGATGGTTGGTGTTTCTTTTGGAGGGTCCTTCATCACCTTCTTTTTTTATGATTGTGCAACATCTTTGTTGGTTATTGAACCTTTTACCATTGTAGGTTGTGTTTGATCCCGTAACGAACTATACATTAACCTATAATAATGTAAACTACAATGATATAATTAGAAAAATCCTAAAAAAAAATATATATGAATACCCGTCTGAAGAGCTTGAAATAGATTGAACCACTGTTGACAATCGTTTTTTTAAACTAGTATATCTAGAAGACCTCACTGTATCACTTCTTCGTGTTTCTCCTTCCGACTGTTCCTTCTTCATATTTAGAATATCTACGATTTATAAAATAAAAAAATTAAAACAAAAACGAATAATAAAACGCAATCCCTTTTTTTCCTTCTAAAACGGGGCATAGCTATTATACTATTTATCTTATTTTAATAAATAAAAAATAAATAATTGCAAACCGATTATCTCTATATATATCATATAATTAAATAACAAAAAACAACAGATTTTTAAACATGAAGCTCTTCTCTTTCGAAACTTCTAAGATTACAGAGACAACAATGGTCATTGATTACAGAGCCGACAACAATGTGTATTTTTAAATGTTGGAAAATACAGTCCAAAACATTCATTGCATGGTGATATTGGAAGAAAAAATTGCATAAAGAAGAAGAGCAACTAACATACTTTAATGACGATATTCGAAAAGGAAGAACGAACAATGCAAAAGTACCACAGGAGAAGAAAAAGAATAAGGGAGATAAGTAACTACTGTTGCTCGGATAAAGAGAGAATGTGAGAGGAAGCGGCAGGGAGTTCTTCATAAGGCTGAGGCTACGATAGAGAAGATGGGAGTGCCACGATCGGGAGGAGCGTTACTGGCTGAGATGAAATAGGTGTTTAGAAGAAAGTAGAAACCTGCTGAGATGAGTGCTTATACTGACGAGACGAATTCCAAGAGAGTAACCTTAGGGTTTTGAATTAAGAATGAAGCAACCTGTCGAATTCCAAGGAAGAAAATGATTACCTGTAGAAGTTTAAATTCTGAAGGTATGAGGTGGAGCTTCACAATAATGGTATGTTTTCTGATTTTAGTTATTTAGAGGGAATTTTTTTTGTAGCATTTGTTTTTCAATTACAGCGTAACAGGAGTTTATGTTAGTGGGGTAAACAATTTCTATTTTTTAGTTTGGATAGGGGCATTTGAGGGATTCATTTATTTATTTATTTTTATATTTTTTATCTTTTGCTATTCTAACAATTTAAAATTATTTTTGCTATTTTCCCAAAGTAAAACATATAATTTCCCTTTTTTTTTTACTGCCTAAAGTGCATTGTTGCATAATTCCACTAACTCATTAGTGAGCTAAGTGAAAATTCATGGTGTCACCAAGCCCAGTAAGAGTTAATGAAACGTGAGGTGTTGGGATTTGGTGAGTTTATACATGCAATAGTTACATGTATTTTGTCTATTTAAAGTGTATTTTTTCAATTGGAAAAAAACTTTTGGCTTCTTTTATTCTTACTTAAAAATTTCGTCTCCAAAATATTTTCTCTCCCAACTCTCAACCTATCTCAATCCTCCAATTTCCATCTATATTACTCTCTCTCAAATCCTTCATTCATCAGGTCCCACCCAGATTCTAAGTCCAGAGAATAGTAGGTCAACTCTAGTGGTGGTTCGGTTCGTGTTTAGGTGAAGACTATGAGCGATAATCAAGAGTTTTAAAGGTATGAATTTTATTAACCCTAATTTCATTTTAATTAGGGTATGATGCATTTTAGTTTCTAATAGGATTAGATGCAATTAGGGTAAAATTGATCCTTATTTTCGTTGTGCATGTCTACCGTATCCATCAACAATATGTGAATATGTTTTTGGATTTTATAGTAAAAATGTGAATACAAAGTAAAATGTTTTTTAAAAAACACATAAACAATAAACTAGTAGTTATGGATAGATTAAAATTTATGAAAAGTACGTAGATGAAATGAAATTGATTAAACTAAAATTGAACAAAACTTAAACTAAATTAATCAAAATGGTATTTTAAAGGGTTTTTTGAAAAATATAACAAACTGGCAAAATATTTACACTATATAAAACAATTTCGAAAATGGAAAAAGCCCATAGGCCCACAATGAAAAATACCAAAAATACCAAAGCCAACACGCGATAATTGACCATTCATGCGTGTAATATATTTCCTACACGATCATTTAGATTTGGCTATACAATCGTCTATATTTGGCTACCCAAATCTAAACCATAGTGTAGCTCTCTATATAAAAGATTTATATTTGGTACACGATCGTTTAGATTTGGCTACTGCTTGTGATGTCAACCTAACTCAACAATGCCAACAACTTGACTTGGTTGGTTAACTCCATGGACTTAGGGAGGTAAAATGCAATGTTGTGCATGCATATCTACTTCCAAGCAATAAAGATTTAGAGACTTGAGAAATAGTGTTGTTGCTTATGTTGATGTTTCATTCTACATGATGCGTCATTGATCAGGATCATTGCATGAAAATGCTCGATAAAGATCTCTTCATCATGTCCTATTCGGACCTCCTAGTGGCTGTTCCTTTCAGACGTCTAGCTCCTTTCTTGGAAAGGATGAAGTTCCTTTTTATAGGAAAATTTAAGTAGAAAATCTATCCTTTTGAGCATGTTAGCACCAAAAGTTGCCTCTATCATCAAGTCACATAAACTCCATCTACCATTTTTGTCTTCTAGTGAACCTCTTCTCACGCTCTAAGATGGTCTTCTTGCCAGGTTTCCACAAGAGTTCTCCTATGATTCGCTAGCTTATTCTTTTGTTCTTTGGCCTGCGTTAAGACACTAAAAACAGAGTGAAACATGCATGTATGCTAATGTAAAGTGTATTCCTAAATATTTATGCATTTACAATTAAGTAAAACGTTTTGATACACTTCCTATGCATTTTGGTCTCATTATTCTTTCTAAAAGGCCATAATAACTTGGATTTCTACAAATTATCAGCTGCCCAAATCTAAATGATCGAGTTCCAATATCCAACAATTATTTTTCAAGATTCTTTGTACATGCTTGTTGGTTTGTGTGTTTGTGTATGTGTGCAATATTGGTTCATAGTTATGTCGCATTAAGCTCTAAGTGATTGACTTAGTAGGCGGTTAGGATAGGAGTACACGATAAATGTGCTTCCTACCTATGTATTGCTGATTTGAAAATAACAAACATGTAGTACACGTTTTTCTATCGCTTGCCCAAGTGTAAGCGAAACGATAGGTTTCCTTGGAAGTCCAAGATCGAACACAGAAAATTTCTATCAAATCTTAGTTATAAAGCTTACTTTTCATCTAAGCGGTATAAAATAACTATACAGTATAAAGTAAAAGTGTGTCTAAGCACTAAGTCCAATATCTACACTAGAGATTCTTTAAAAAGTGGCATAGAATGGTGAGAAAGTGGGGAATGAACTAACTTGTATTAAGAAATTATGAAGGAAGGTCTCTGAATTATAGGCGGTTAAACTACGAGGTAATCCTTGATGAGATAGAGATCAGTTAACTATTTTTTTAATTGAGGTGAATACTTCTCAGTGCCTTCAAGGCCGCACTTGCTCACCTCTCATGATGCAAATGATAAAGCTTAGTTAAGCGATAGTTATCTAGAAGTTGTTACTTATAAGACTCATATTACCTCTCTTTGAATGGTGACAACCTCTCGGCACCAAGTTACCACACTTGTTCTCCTTTCGAGACACAAATGATGGAGGTTTAATCGCCAAGATGGAGTTTGTCTCCAAATTCCTTGCACGCATTAGCAATGTCTTTGCTATTTACTCTCTCGAGTAGTTGACGACAAACGTTGACCAAGCGGTGGAGTAGAGCTCACTAACGCGATAAACCTTACAAGTTAGACTTCTTATTAAGAACTTATCACAAACATAAACTTCTTACAACACTTTGACAAATGAACAATAAAGAAATGATAGATTGAAAAGGGATAAACTTGCAATGTATTAAAGAATGTAGGCCTTTGGCCACTATATAATATAAACTCATACATTACAATGAAAAAAAATGAAAGTCGAGTGTAGAATGCCTACGCATTCTTCGACTCTTTTACAAGTTAGGGAGAAGAAAATGGTGGAATATCTTTCTAATCTCTCTCTAAGCTCTCACTTACAAGATTGACTGTAGAAGAGGATAAAATCGTTTATAGAAGGCGGAAATGCTAGTCCTTTCAACTAGCTCCAATGAAACTCTCTAGGTCTTGGTCCATTCAAACCAAACAAGATTATTTGGTGTGGAATGAGGTTTTATATAGACTACTTTGGGCAAGAAATTTCTATTCTTTTGATCGTGTCAGCACCAATTGCAGCCTTGTCAAGTCACATCAACTCCAACTATCATTCTTGACTGTTAGTGAATCCTTATAGCGTGATGATTAGTTCCTCGCCCATGGGTTTTAATCCCCAGACAGGGTTCCTATCGTGTAGCTTTTACACGAGCTCCTCTGTGATTCATTGTCTCTTTTTTTCTCTACAATCCTGCGATAAAACACTGGAAAACAGGGTAAGACAAATGTGAAAACTTGTGCAAGTTGTATTCACTTATATCTACGAATTTGCGATAGAAGCTAAGCGTTTTGACACATTATCTTACGTTTTGGCTCCATTGTTCTACTTAAAATTAAAGGCCATAATAACTTGTATTTCTACAAATTATCAGTACACGATCGTTTAGATTTGGCTACCAAAATCTAAAAGATCATGTAACAATATCCAACGATTTTTTTTCAAGATTCTTTTGGTACAAGCTTGTTTAGATTTGGCTACCTAATTCTAAACGATCCTGTACCAATATCCATCCACTTTTTTTCAAAGTCTTTTATATATGTTTGATATGGTTGTAGCCAAATCCACCAATACCCAACGATTTTTTTCAAGATCTTTCATATTTGTTAGATTTGGTTGTAGCCAAATCTACCAATATCCAACAATTTTCTCTCAAGATCTTTTATATTTGTTAGATTTGGTTGTAGTCAAATCTACCAATATCCCAACGATTTTTGTTCTTAATGGATAAAAGCCTAGACAACATAAGATTTTACAGAACCATTTCTCAATTTAATTTGGGAATCCCAAAATACCAATACATTGACAAAATAATACAGAAACTAATTTTCTTATTATAACTTAAAGGCTAAGCATGCTTTCTAATTATAGATTAGAGAAAGAAAAATTTACTTGGTTTGATGCCTCTAAATCTACAAAAAACACCAAATTGGGACACCACCCGTCGGAGACCTTCCTATCCTCTGGGATGAGATTGGTTTGTGGGAACCAATTAGGAGGAGAAAGTGTTTAGAGAGAAACTATTTTTGCAGAGAGCAAAAGCATTGACTTAATTTTGATTAAGAAAAACTATTTTTCTTCTACATATTTATGACTCCATTTCTTTGAGAGAGTAGGAGAGAATCATGAGATTATATTAATTTAACAAGTATTAAATTAAAAGAAATTTCAAATAAACTAATTAATTAATCAATTACTAATTAATTAAATCATAATTAATTAATATTTCATTTAAATCATATTTAATTAATATATCTCCAATATCTTACAATTTTAAATTAATTTAATTAAATAAAATTAAACTAAAATATTAATTAATTCTCCAATTAATTAATAGCTAAATTAAATATCTTATATTTAATTTAAAGTAAATTTGAATCATATCCAAATAAAAATTTCTCTCATAACCAATAATTTTAATATGAATCCAATTCACATTGAATTAATATTTGAACTCATTCAAATATTTTATATAATTTTATAAATTAATTTTGAATCATATCCAAAATTAAATTTATATAATAAATCTTTATTAAAATATAAACTTTATATTATAATGTATCACCATACATTATATTAATTCCCAAAGTAAATTTGAACATTTCAAATTACAACCAATATAAATAAATCTCATTACCCTTTACGAGCAAGGAAGGGGTCCTAATGGACCTACATATCAGAAGCTAGAACGATATGAGATTAATTGGCTAAACTCATTAACCACATTAATCAATATTCGTTAACTGTGTGTGCACTCCACTAAAGACTCACAGCTGAACTCTTTTCATTGTAGATATATTTCTGTGTCCACGGATATAGACCAATAACAGTAAGTTAGTCCTTCACGAGTGTTTGTAACACTAGTTGGATCAAATTACCGTTTTATCCTAGGTTACCTCTAGTCCTTAAATACCAGTGCTCATCTAATGAACAACCTGTTTATGGTCCAACCAATAAACAGGAACCTCTATCATGCCATGGAGAGGGTAGTGCTCTTTGTTCAAGTCCCAGAGATACCATTTAAGGGAACACTCATCTAATTACCCTAAAGTAGGGAATTAGTGATATTCCATCTTATGTAATTATGTTTCCAGCTTTCCACTCGATCTTGTCTCCCAAATGATAAGCATATTGAGTTGACAATCTGGACACTCTCATACAAATCAAAGGACAATCCTTATCGAATGAAAGTTCATAATACACTCAGGATTAAGACTAAGTTACCTAGGTCGATCATCCTAATGAAATAGTCACTTAACTAGTTAACGGAGTTACATCTTGTAGTTACTATTTCGTGGTCTGTCTTATGCAAACTCATTGCATAGGATACACTCACTAGCATGTCACCTACATGAACGCGTTGGATCATTGCGTTTGTATAAAAAATAAAGCGAGTCATATCCATATAGTTTTACCCGGATAAGGTATCCAACTAGGATAAGGTTCCCAACCTTATCCCTATATTATAGATCTTTAAGCTGATCTCGAACATTGATCCCTGTATGCCTCTACATACTGTTCAAGACTCATCAAACAACTTAGGATGTCGGTTTATTGGAATTGGGTTATTAAGACAAAACTAATATAATCAATAACATTTATTGAAATTATAATAATAACACTTTATTAATAACGATCAATGGATTATATTTTCAATCTACGAGTTTTAGGAAATAAATCCCAACAAACACCCACTTGGACTAAAACTCTAGTCTCTATGGGATGTACATAATAAAGTAATCCTCTGACATTGGAAATGGTAAAATGTACAAGTATATTGCATAAAACGTATCTATACAAATACAATAAACTAGGGCATCCTCATACCCATTACACATCTCCCACTTGTCCTAGAGTACCTAATGTACATATCTCGCAAACCTAGACTTTCTAGATGACCCTCGAACACTTTAGCCATGAGAGTCTTCGTAATAGTCCACTCGAACACTTTAGCCTCAAACACTGTAACCATTGAAGGCATGTTAGGGGTTAGTAGTGGAGGGGAGTGGAGTGAACTGTAATAGTCCACTCTTTTTTTGGGGCAAGATTTAGTTTTAGTTGACAATTAGGATAAGGATTCAAACTAATCCACATGCCATTACTATTCTTTAACCCTAGGGGTATTTGTTTCAAGGCTTGGGAAGTTCATCAACCAACTTTCAGACACCACTTCCTCTGATTGTCGCCGACTAATCTTTGACTACCACCTCCGGTGAACTTTCTACGACCAACTTCGACGGCTGTCACCACTGATCAACCTTGAAATTTTTGAATAAAAACATATTTTTAGGATTTAGGCTAATCTTTCATGATTGCCGTCGACTGATCTCCGACCACCACCTCCGATGACTCTACCGACGAACTTCTGATACCCAACTCCAGCGATTGTCGTCATCTATCAACCTTAAATTTTTTTAATAAAATTAAAACATTTTTAGTATATATAACAAACAAAAGAAACCTGTATATACAAATACTTTTTAAAAAACAAAGTTTTAAAACACACTGTGTTTTTATTTTAAGAAGTTTTTATCAAATCAGTGTAAATAAAAGTGAATTTTTGGAAAAAAAAAAAAATTTATTTCAAATACACTTTTAGTTTAATTATAATAATATTTTTAAGGGATTTTTTTAAAAAATATAACAAAGCGGAAAAATATTTACACGTTATATAACAATTTCAAAAATGAAAAAAGCCTACAGACCCACAATGGAAAATATAAAAAATGTCCCTTGACTAATTGGCATCTGATGCGTATATTTGAGAAACGATTGTTTAGATTTTGGTAGACAACTCTAAACGATTTTTTTTCAAGATTTTTTTGTACACAAACGATTTTTCATAATTTTTTGGTACACGATCGTTTACATTAGGAAAATGATCGTTTAGATTTGGTACACGATCTTTTATATTTGGAACATGATCGTTTAGATTTGGCTACCCAATATCCTAACGATATTTTTTCACGATCTTTTATATTTGGAACAACCAAATAACTTTTTGAAAAAAAAAAAACTGCAGAAGAGAGAAAAAGACGATGGAAAGAAAAAAAATCTCAAAAAGACGAAGAAAAGAAGGATAGACTTGGAATATTTACAAAAATGATCAGTGTCATGAGCTTTTTCATTTTGTTACACGGGCCGTAAATATTTTCCGGTTTGTTATATTTATGAAAGTTAACCTATTTTTAAAATACACTTTTTTATGTTTTTTTTTTTGCAAAATTATTTTATCTACTTGTTAAACTTGTTAATATAGTCATATATGGAAATTGTAGTTAAATTTATTAAATGAACAACCTAATTAATAAGATTTAATTAAATCACATATCAATTTATATAAAATATGTTATAATATAAAATTAAATTATAGAAGACATGTATCTGAACTAGTAATAAACTAGTTTGTATAAATTAGTTGAAGATACAATTTGAACTATGTTTTTAATAAATGTATTTCATGTACCTAATATATGTATGCTAAAAATTAATAGTGAAAAAAATAAACATAATATAACACAAATTATAATAATCTGCACTTCAAACACAGACTATAGTAATCCACACTATAATACGCTGTACTCTAAACAAAGACTACAATAGCCCACAGACTATAATATAGCCCTACATTATAATAACTCAATATGCATCTCAAATGCCCCTTAATTTCTATCATAAAAATTCATTAAAATTAAATATTTTCATTGACACAAATTTTAAAGTATAGACTAAATTGATACAATTTTTATACAAAAAAAAATATCAAGTGGATTATAAACTAAAATTTGAGGTCTCAATTGCTATTTTGAACAAAAAATTGCGTTGGTTGTATATTCTTTTATGAAAATAAAAATTTTACTGAAATCTTTATCCTTAAACTTCTAAACAAGTATTTTTGCCCAACTTGTAAACATATTGCAATTAAATCTTATAATTATATAGAGTTTTCACCGGGAAAAGGATGTACAAATAAACTCTAAATGATAACAGTTTGAGTAATTCCCTAAAATAATAACAATAGTGTTTGTATAATTAAATTATAAATCAACATTTGGGTATAATTAAATTTGATAACTTTATGCTATATATATACATATAATATAAAAGAAACTGAACCTCAAGTCATTGGCCTTTGCATATATCGTAATTGAATAAATAAATGTTTTATGGCATTTCCCCAATAACATATTAGAAATGTCATAATGTTGTCCACATAATACATGTTGATAATTCGACAATCTCAAAGGACAGTACTTTTTTTTATAAAAAAACTTTGTATCAGTAGATTCAAACTATAAACTTCAAACTTAGTAACGAACTCAACATTTTAAATTAAACTGAGGTCATTACTCAAATAATAATGATAATTTTAAACCAAAACCATTCGAAGTTTAATTTCTTTTGTGAAAGAAATAAATATAAAAATAACGCTATGTAGCAAAGCAAATGTTTAGAGAAATAAATTAAAAAAACTAGAGCAATAATTTATTGGGCCTCGAAATGAAACACAAAAGAACTCGCAAGATAGTCATATCATTCTAAAATCATCGAATCAAATTAAATTTAAGTAGTGTAAGCATAAGTCATAACTAGTTCTATTGGCACGATCACATGTCCTTTTTGTCACTCGTCGACTTTCCTTTACCTTTCTCCAAAAAAAAAAATGGAAAGAGTGAGTAAAATACCCAGTAAGGGATCTACTACTGGACCCACTAGCTAAATTGTTAATTTCCTATCAATCAACACATACATCTAGTGCCATAACAGTTTAATGATCTTGTAGGAGCACACACCAGTTAATAAAAATGAACAAGAGTGTACATTTATCAGTCAATACAATCAACAGTCTTAAGTGGTGATTGGATAACCGGTAGAAATACAAGTTAAAGGCTCCTTTATTCAAGATAAGTAGTGGAAAATGATTAGGAAACACATAAAAAACACTTAGAAATTTTGTAATTTGCCTACTACAATGCATTTACGTGTTTACAATGTGTTGATTCCTAGATATTATGACTTCGAGGTGTTCTTTACAGGATTTTGTTAAAATAAGAAACATTCAGTTCAATGCCAAAGTAAGGGATCATTGATGCATGGTCTGAAGAAGTGCGGTGAAGAGATGTTGAACAATTTTGGCTTACAACAATAAACCAAAAAGCATTCAAAGTATCTTGTTGATCACCATAGAGCTGCGAAGCGTTGAAGCCTGAGGCGTTGAATGACTTCCGAGACATGGAGAGACCCACGTAGCATAAAAATAGGCAGCGAAAAACACAAAACGTGCATAGTAGGCGTTGAGTATCAGAAGCTTATAAACTCATTCAAGAAATAAAAACAAAGGAGAGGGGGGACGAGAAAGCAAACATATTCGATATTTTTCGTTGGATTATTGTTCATGTCATATATTCTAGAAGTTGTTTAATTGTTAGAAAAATGACAAACCATTATATTGAAGTTTGTCTCAATGATTTTGGAATTTATTAATTGAAAAAAAAAGTGGAAGTGTGAGTATAGATATATATATTAGCTAAGTTAAAAGGGAAATAAAAAAAAAAAGAGAAGAAAAGAAAGGTTATTAAACAGAGAGAAAAAAAAAATTGTTAAAACGAGAGAGGAAAGAAAAAGGGGCATCGGTGATTTAAAAGAAAAAAAAAAAAGAAAAAGTTCTCCACTACTAAGCTCAAATCTCATCATTTTCCATCTTCTGTTCATAAAAAAAACTAGAGCTGTATCGAGGGAGGATTTGAGAAGAAAGGAAGAAAAGATTCTGGAGTTTGGAGTTTGAAGAAGATATAATGAAATTTCAAGCTGAAGCTTATTTTATGGCAGATAAGAAACACACAGACTATCTTTGGTTTTAGAGGCGGTTTGAGCTACAAAAGAGGAATTAAAAGGTGAGGTTTATTTTGTTCAAACGTTTACTCATTTTCTAACAATTTTTGTGAAGAAAACTTGAGCAAGTTCTGATGCTAAGTTAATGATTTTTTAAGAGAAAGACAGAGTACAAAATTTTTGCGGAATCCTAGAAGCTTCTGGTTTTTCGAGTAGTCCAGAGTGTACAAGTTGAGTTAGAATCTCTATTTGGTATGGTCGGAAAGCTTATTCAATTTTCTATAACTTTCATGAAGAACTCGTGAACTTAAAAGGACTGCAATAGGTTAGGAGCAAAACAGAGGATTGCAGAAATCGTGAATTTGGATTAGCTATGTTTCAGTCGATTTTTGTACAAATCTATTTTGAATCTCGTTTTCATTCCTTTGAGTAAGTTGTAGAGGACTTCAAAATGAAAAGTTTGATATAAAGTACATCAATTTGGGTGAAGTATTGAGAAAGTTATGAATTTTTAGTGTTGTTGTTTGGTTTGACGAATACGCCACTAGTTTCCATGGACCTCATAAATAGGATTTTCTATTAGTATTTAGATCAATTAGTGATAGTGTTCTTCGATGACATATTAGTTTATTTAATTGACAGGAAAATTCATGAGAAACAACTAAGGATTGTTCTACAGACATTACGTGATAAATAGTTGTACGCTAAGTTCAGCAAATGTGAGTTCTGGTTGAAACAAGTAATGTTCTTAAGGTATGTAGTTTTAAAGGACGAAGTTAGTGTTGATCCGCAGAAATTGGAAACCGTTGTCAACAAAGAGAGACCAACTAGTGCGATAGAGGTATCTAGTTTCCAAGGCCTGACAAGATACTATAGATGTTTTGTAGAGGGTTTCTCGAGATTAACATTACTCTTGATGACCTTGACAATGAATAATGCTAAGTTTGAATGGTCAAAGAAGTGCGAGCAAAGTTTCCAAGAACTCAAGAAGAGGTTAGTCAAAGTACCTATCTTAACTCTTCTTGTAACAGGGAAGGAGTATGTGTCACACCCCGATCTAGGTTTTTCTCTCTAACCTAAATCGTGGTATGATAAAATACTTTTGAAAACGACATTTTCAACCTTTAAATTTTATAGAAATTACATTAAGAAATTCTACAGAAATTTCGACAACATCTCCCATAAAATTTGGGGTAGCCAAACCTGAAAATGGTAGAATTTTTTCACTTCTATATGCATATAAACAATTTTCAGATTCAACAACACCTCCAGTGTATCTCACCACACTAATCCAAACTATTCCATTCCAAAGAGTCTCAAGCAAACTTTATAACCAAACTGGATAATTAGTTACCAAAGAATTACAGTCCACTAAAACTCTCAAAAGACGTAATCATAACATAAATCTCGCTAATTCTAACTACTTTGCGATACAAGAAGAATGATAATCTACAATCCATGACGGAGAGCTCAACAATAGCTTGGTCCTTGATCGCTACCTGGGAGGAGAAAATATTTAAAAACGTGAGCTAAAAACTCAGTGAGTGACAAGTTTTTAAAAGTAAAAGCTCGCAAAACAATACTTTCAAACTCTTTAAATGTGTCATCCATAACGAAATAATAGTTAAAACGTTAAAATCATATATAATCATAATTCATAAGTAATACCAACAAACTTGTAGCCAAATCCGATCATGGCAAGGTACCTAAATATATGGCCAAGAATAGCTCGCACAAGATCAAAGTTTCATTCGGCCACAACTAGGTCACACATATTTAGTACCCGCCACGATAGTAACCTCCCTCCAATCCGACCATGATAGCATACTAAATACACGACCCGGAATAGCTCACACGTGATTCATATCCATAAGGAAACACACAGCCAAACGGAGCTCACACATACTTAGCACTTACCACAGTAACAACATCTATCCGCTCCTATGTGCATATAGAACCACCCACCATGGCTTAAACTAGGCCCGAAGCCATATCTCAATCCTCCATCCATATCCTCGCCTAGACTCAGGTTCTCGGATCTCCGGTCATGGCCTCTTTCAGTCCCGGAATCCTCTGACAAATATAGGTGGCGCTACGGAACCACATTCACGTAGCCTAGACTAAAATCACCTTGGTACATCGGTTTTGTGGTTTGAAAATCAACCTTCACATTCCATTATCATAAACCAACATCTATAAATATGTTTCATACTTTTTCAAACAATCCAAAGCTGAAACAAAGTTTTCTTAACAAACAAACAAAACATTCATATCACAACACTGCTATACGAAATTGAGACAAAGTAAAACAAAAAATTTAATATAAAAAGATAAAACAAAATCATTTGGAATCAGATTCAACTAAAAATACACATAAGAAAGTAAAAAAAAAATCACAAATGAAGTTAAATTACTCCAATCAACAACCAATATATTATATTTCATATTCCAATTATTGTACTATTGATATTTTAAAATTAAGTTTAAGACAGAAAGAATAAATAATTTTTCTAGTATAAGAATCAACAAATAATTAGGGGATTAAAAAGTGGAAGAATAAATAAATAACGAGGATGACATTAAAAAGAGGAAGAGAAATAAGTTATTGAAGGGTAGTTTATGAATAATAACAAATTTAAGATGGAGAAGTGAAAATTTTGCCATATTTGCAAAATTCTAAAACAATGTGCTCTAATTGCTATATCATACTCTCAAAATGCTATCCTATGCAATTTTCCTTAAATTAGAAATTAATTATGGAAAGTTTGCAAAAAATAGCAAAAAAAATTATGATAATAGATTCCATGTCACTTACATTTTTAAAATTGCAAAAATAGAAAATTTAAAAGTATATTATCATCTGGTTACAGTATGATTATCGTCATATTTGTCAAATTTGTAATATACAAAAAATAGGTGTAATTAACTGTTTCTTTCTAAATTATTTTGTCATCTAATTGAATTTTTCATTAATTAATTGGAGCATTAAATAATAGCTTAGTTTAATTTTATTTAATTAAATTAAAATTATAGGTTTGTGAGGGATATCCATTTAAATATGATTTAAATGAAATATTAATAAAATATGATTTAATCAATTATTTTATTTTATTTAAATTAATTAATTATTTTAATATTAATTAAATTAAATTAAAATTAATAGGGAACGTGGGTGGTTCTCCCACGTATCCCTAGATCTCTCTAACTCCCTCTTCTTCATCCTAAAGAAGAAAGAGGTAAGGGAAGAAGTAGGAGGTGAGGATACGACAGAATACGTAGAGGTGCTTTTGGGTACTTTGCTTTTTTTCTCTCAAAAGAAAAAGAAAAAAAAAATCTCTCTGCAAAATTCTCATTCCAATTTTGGTTCCCACAAACCAAAATCTCATTCTCAGAGATTAGGGAGGTTTTCAAGTGGTGGTGCCAAAAAAATGGTGATTGACAGATATAGAGTCAACAACATACATAAGTTCCAATCTATCTGTAATATATATATATATATATATATTTGTTAGAAGCATGTTTAGCCTTGAGGTTATGTATTCTTTTTCTAATGTACTGATTGTTGGAAAACAAACTAGGGCTAAATGCAGCAGAATTAACATATAAAATTTTTGTTTTAACCCTAGAACAGAAACAAATCGTGCATAAACAATTAAATCACGAATAAGCATACCTCTGTACCGATGTGAGCAACTCTCCAAATTTGAATTTCCTTTGTTGTGATAAGGACAATGCTCCAAATTCGTATCACCAAAACGTTACGAAATCACTAGCGTTCTCTGACAGTATCCTCACACGAACTAGAAATTCAACTCCTTGAATTTGGATCTGCAAGAATCTCACAAATTGGGAATTTTGACTCTTTCTATTCTCTCTCTATGTAGAACAAATTTGTGCCTTTGCGTATATCTCGAATAAGACGCTTAAGGTCTTATTTAAGAAGTGTCACACCCTGCCCCGTAGACCTACTAACTTGTCTTGCGAGACATGGCTTCACTAAGTATCTTGACGTGTTAAATGCCAAAACATTCAGTCTTGAAATCCTTAAGCTTTGCTTAATCGTCTGGCTTCTTTTCCGTAACTTTAACTACAATCATACTTTAGGCGATAAAACAAATTAACACAAGAGAAGTAAACCAAACCAAAACTTTTATTAACTTTAAAAAATAAGGCATTCTACAACACTTGATACATATTACAAAAGTACAACTCTTCAACTTAGAAAGTAAAACGCCTGGCAGCTTTTATTGCCTAACAAGACCTTCACTTCTTCTCTACTTGGCCTTAACGCCTGATTCGTGAAAGATGAAATTTTAAAATGTAAGTCTACAAGACTCGGTGAGGTTTTAAGAAAACTTTTTCACAAAATACCTTTTTGTAAACATCATTTCGTCAAACATATCAAATCACATAAATTCATCTTTTCATAACATTTCCCACAAATGCTTCATCTCGCATAAACACACATTAGTTACCAAACATTCCTTTCACCAAGGATCTCAGATCTTTCTCCACGCTAAGTCTCATCACTTTTGCGTTTAGACTACTGTACTAACAGTATCCAGAATATACAAATTCGTCCTTATAGCTTAGGTCGAGACACAATGCCACTACAAGAAACCAGAGAATTCTCGACGCACTAAGACATCGGCCAAAGTTCAAAGTGCATCGGCCAATGTAATGCAGACGTCGGTAAGAACGTCTTTGGTGAAACTTCGACCGACATGCAAAATGTACGACGTCGGCATTGTCGTATCCCCGATGCAGACAATTTTGATGTATTGACGACGTCGATATCTGATTAAGTCTGACGTCATCTCTGTGCACCGGGGAACAAGGAATGCCTACATCGCGTCAGGAAATACTTCCTCAACGTATGTAGAGGACGTCAGAGAAAAGGACAATCCCAACGCACCATGTGTCGAAATAATTTTTTTTTCTAATTACTTTGCTTTTTATTTAATTATTATTTGTTTTTTTAATTGTTTGTTTCTATTATCGTGAGGTATTGTTTTCGGTTCCGCTTCTAAGGCAAGAAACAAACATTGCAATAAATTATGAAAATTAAAAAATTACAATTTATAATAAAATAAGATATGAAATATATATATAACAAAAATTACAAATAATATGTTCAAAATGTTAAAAACAATTACATTAAAAAAAATACCCCAATCTCCTATTAGGTAGTCGCGAACGCCAAATAAAGAATGTCAAACCTACAAATGACATAAAAGTATGTTAGAATATCAAATATGAAAAATTAAACAAATTAAATGTTGAAAAATACGTACCCCAAGTGATCACGGCTCTTTGGGTGCCTAACTCATATCCTTGATAATCTTCTTCTTCTCTTCCACTTGTCGTGCATAGTTCTCTTCCATTCTTCGTTCTCTCTTCTCCTCTCTTACTCGTCATTCTTCAATCAGAAGGTTAGCGTTTTCAAGGCTGACTCTTAGTTCGCTAACCTCAGTCATGTGTGCCTGATGGTCATAAAAGGAGCAAGAAGTGGAAGCAGAACTCTTTCTGAAGTACTTAGGTTGGGGCCCCAACCAAGACCTTTTGAGTAGCTCGATCGTCTATCCAAAACGATCTCGTATATGTCGTCTCCAGAGATTGGTTGAGAACCCTCTAGGACGGGCTGGAACTAAAGTTCCAACATTTGATTCTACAAAATACAAGTCGTAAGTTAGGAGATGATAAGAATTAAAACAGAAAGTATAATAAAAAGTTTTCATAAACTTACATGCGCATCTATTGCTGCCTGTGAAATGAACTCGCCAGTCTTACTGGCGTGCGTTTCTCAGAACAACTCGACACGGTCAACTTTGCGACCGCGTTCTACAATGAGCTGGGTTTATCGTTGAAGGAACGACTTGGATACGCTTATGTGGTTGTAAGGCTGCTTCGCCCTAGCAGACTTAAAAACCTTTTATTGCTTCTACTTTCAAACAATTATCAAAACGTTATATTCAAACAACAAATTAAATGAAGTATTGTTAATTGATTTTAAGGTGGATGATAGAAATCACCTGAAATTGTCCAGTCATGTAATAATCGTAAAGAAAGTGTCAATCTTGCATGTGATTGACCAATCTGGGCGGTGGGTTTGAACACGCTTCTTTAGGGTCGTTGTAGTTCTTGAAATATCGGTGGTTGTTGTTTTGGTTTAGTTTGATTTGTTTTTCTTATGTGGACAAACTAGGACTTAGTAGTTGTGCCTTTATATAATGCAATTGCAATACGTCACGAAGTAGGGTCATCATGCGTAAGATGCTCACCTTTTCTTTCTGTATTGTGCAATTAATTCTATGCGATAAGTCATGGGTCATGATCATAGCATGTGAAATGCTCACTATGTACCTCTTCATCGCGTAATATCTAAGTCCTCGTTGAGTACAAGTTTTCCTATCATTCACCCAAGTGCAAGCGAACAGCAGGTTTACCTGGATGATCCAGGGTCGAACACAGAAAATTGGTTCAAGACATTATTTCTAGGGTCTACTTATCATTTAGGCATTATGGTGATGGAGTTAAAAGAATAATAAAATAACTAAAGTTACTTACTTACACCTAGAGACTCATGCACAGGAGAATAAATTATGACAAGATGGAAGATTGAACATACTAACTTAAGTAAGGAATGCAGTGAAGGAAGTTCTCATGCTATTAGGAGATTAAACTATATGACCACCTCGATGCGATATAACTCGTCAAGCTATCTTATGATTAAGGCGTGCTCCTCTCAGAATCATTGAACGCGACACCTTGTCGCCTTTCGGAATCCAAATGGCTAAGTCTGGCTAAATGGTTTATATATAGTAATACTTATTTATTCTACTTACAGTGTTTCACGTTTAAGGACAACAACCTCTCGGTGTCTTAGTCCACACTTGTTCGCCTTTCGGGATACAAATGAAGGAAGTCTTACTGCAAGGTTGAGAAAACTCCTCCTTACGTAGGTTAGCCACGTCTTTGCTACTCACCCTCTCGGGTAGTGGGTGACATACATTGGTCAAGTGTAGATTGTAGCTAAGCTAACACACTAAGCGGTATAAATAGATATTAGTTATCGAGAACAAATCATAAACCTAAACTACAAATAACACAAAGACAGATCAACAGTAGAGGCATGGATGGATTGAAAAGCATATAAAGATACATTGTATTAAAGAATGAAGGTCTTCGACCAATGTACAACATAACCAAATACAATGTAAAATAAATAATAAAATTGAAAGAGGAAGAAAATGAAACGCAAGTTAGGGAGAACAAGGGATGGACTCTTCTCCTCTCAAACACTAAGCTTTCGCATTACAATCTGGTCAGAGAATGATAATCCTTGCCACCAACTCTCTAAGCTGGTGGCCCATGCAGGCTCCCTTTTTGGTCTATTTAGGCCTCCTCTCTCTTGGTGGAGATGAAGTGCTTTTATAGGCAGCTTTAGGCGGGAAACTCCTATTCCTCTGAGGTTGTCAGCACCAATTTCAGTCCTCTAAGGTCACATCACTCAAACTACCATTCTTGTTCTTTAGTGAGCCTTCCTCCCGTGATGACGTGGTTTCTTGCCTAGAGATGTTAATCGCTCGATGAGTTTCCATCGCGTAGCCCTTGCGCGAGATGTCTCCTTTCATTCACTAGTTTCTTTCTTTGTTCATTATCAAGCGTTTAGACATGTCAATCACGTAAAACAAGCATCATACTTATATAAGATGTATTTCTAAATACTTGTGTATTTACAACGTAAATTACGCGTTCTGATCATCTGCTTATGCTTTTTGACCTCATTATTCTAATAAAAGATGTTATAATAAAGGTATTTATACACGTTATTAGTTGTCTCCCCTAAGTTCCTTCCACATGCTGAGCATTTGATGCTCAACAAATTGATTAAGTGTTGGATCTTTGAGTTCGAGCACGAACCATTACAAAAGAAATAAGTTTGAGATTAGTTTTCTACATATGTAGGTTCAACACATATATATATGTTAAAAAATTTACAAACTTACTGTTAGGCCGCCTTTAACGACCTCGATGTACTCTCGAGGTATTGGCCTACTTCAGGGCCTAGATTGAAAATGTGTCTCGAGTTAACACACCGATCGTGCAGCTGAAACGAGAAGCGTGTGACGAGACATGCCTGTCCCCTCCTCAAGGAATGGAAATGGGGATCCTTCCATTCTTTTGTACATACCTCTCCAACTCAATGTTTAGAGAGTGTTGTTGTCTCCACGGAGTGGGAGTGAAAGAGGGTTGAGAGGGATCTACTTCAAAACACACTTAACTAGATCCAGTAACCATAGCTACAAGTGTTTAGGGTAATGAGACTAACCTGAAGTGTGGTCCATTGAAGACGATCCTCCCGCATTATCTAACACGTCCAAGTTCAAGTACACATCTGCCTCATGAATACCACTCGAAAATGATGACACAATTCCTATAGACATATAAACCAACAAACATTAAACAAATTTAAATGTGAGTATCGCAAACCACTAAATGTATAGAAAAATTACTAATGTGTATACGTGAAGAAGACAATGTTATTCATCGTCACTTGACCCGCTTTGATGTAATGATAATTGTTCATCATCATTGTCTATGAAGTCGTCTGCAACATGACACACATCCGATCTTTCCACCAGTGTAGGATCAACTTCATATCTAAGGACTTGTTGCTCCAACCATTGAGGACCTTCACATGCATCATCATAACAAAAAAGTTTAGGGACTAAAATTTTGAACATTCGAGGTATAGCTCAGGACTTGCTTGGTTTAATAACTCCTTAAATACCACGTTTGTTCTATCTTCTTCTAAATCTACCGCAGTGTAAACGACATTTTATTCTCCAAACCTTCCAACATCTCTTCTACGTGTTCAATACCAGCTTGTAAATCATGCAGGATACCCGACATTTCATTTTCTTCAAAAAATAGGTTAATACTAGTTCCTTCCATTAAAAGGATTACTACTACTCGTTCCTTCTTCAAGTCTTTGCATACCTCTGTGCAAGTTCACAAGCTCTCAATGATACACTCAATCTATGTAGGAGGCTATTCCAGTGGTTAATAGTTGTCGCTCCACACCCTCTAATGAATCTCAATTCAAATTCATACATCTCTTGCATGGACACCTTATTTGTCCGTAATTATTGACGTGATATTTTACAACCTCTAAAAATTGGAAAACTCCTTCTCTATACTCAACCAAAAACTTATCCCTAAGTTTCATCCAACTCTTGTTCATCTCGTTAAAAGCCCTAAAACATAAATAGGTTGGATTAGTTTTATATCTCTCATTTCAAATACTCCAACTTACTCCATGAATAAGCTATATTATCCAATCTCCCATCTTGCACTAAAATTAAGTTAAAATCTAAACTAAGTTGAAATATACCTAACAATTCATACATACTTAATTAAAAGCTACCTAAGAATCCTCAACACTACTAACAGATTAGAAACTAATTTTGACATAAAAAACTAGGCTACCATAAGTACAGGATAGCCATAAAATAAACCAATCACAGATTATGTCAACATTTTTAATTAAATATCTAACATTTTCAAAAATTCAAATTCGAATTGAAATTAAATAGAAATTCATATTCAAATTCAAATTTAAATTAAATATCAAATTCAATCTCAAATTCTAAAAACATACATTATACATATATTATATAATATGAATTTACACATACAATCTCATACATTCCACATAAAAACATACATTATATAATACATTACACATAAAATCTCAAATTCAAATTACGCATAATATCAATACACACGTTACACATATATTTTTCTAATATATACATTTATTTTTATAATTTCAAAAAAAAAACTAACCTTGCTTTGTAGGGCGATGGAGGTCGGCGACGAGAAGGACAGACAACAATGGATGGCAAATACACCAGCGGTGAAGACGAACGATGGTGGACGAACGTGAAGGGATAAAAATCCTATAGCAGTGAAAGATTTTCTAGAACCATTCTTCAATTTAATTTGGAAATCTCAAAATACCAATACAATAGCAAAATAATATAGAAACAAATTTTCTTATTAAGACTTAAGGCTAAGCATGCTTTCTAGTTATAGATTAGAGAAAGAAAAACTTACTTGTTTGAAGTCTCTAAATCTACAAAATAAATCATCAAATTGAGACACCACCCGTTG
>CM046889.1:12739260-12865386 GCA_025688845.1 Cucumis hystrix
CCGAAGGATGCACATATCAGTCTAGTGCTCCCGAAGGATGCACATATAGGGGATAATCCCGAAGGACACCCGCAGGGTAACTATCCACTAGGAAAACTAATAATTTATCCCCTCAGTCCATTCTATAGTTCTTAACAGTCAATTTACAACTCAATCCAACGTCCTCATCACGTGAACTTTCCCCTTAACCTCAAACAACCATTTTTATTCCAATTTAACCCGAGGACTGTCACAAACACGTTAATACATCAGTCGACAGCAAAACCAACCATGACATCCACTTCAATCTAAAATAGCACGACCATGATTTCTCTTCCGTTCACAATACATCCTCATAGTCGTCTACCAGGCATTCGATTTACACAACAATCTACTCATTCAAGTCATACATTATATAATCACATCTACGAGATCCAGACATTTCCACACCCTTACATTTGCACATATATATATTCAACCAGTCATAACATACTATCAACCACAAATCCACATTCAAACATACACCTCATAATCGTTATTTCTCCGCAGTATAACAGCACGAAACATACAGCCAACACATTCAAATAACATTTATTGAGTCCAGTAGAAAGTCCCTTACCTTGGCGTTACTCTAGTCCCTTGACTGAATCCCACGTTTGCCAACAACTCAATGTCACGAAACGAGTCCCAAATTAACAATTGTTCGTTGTGAACCCAACGACTTCAAGCGTTACCCTCAACCTAAGATTGAACATCCAAGCAGTCAATTTAACAACATCCACAAATCGAATTTTTCAATGGAAATCCCCAAATTCATCAATTTCATCCTTACCAATGAAGTTTCCAACATGGACGTTGGACCCGCGGCTGGATGGAGAAGGACGCGCGGGGAGTCACGGCGGCGCGTGGAGTCACGGCGGCGCGTGGAGTCACGGCGACGCGTGGAGTCACGGCGGCGGCGCGTGGAGTCACCGGGAGGTAGATCTGAGCAGGGGGAGGGGGTTCGGCTCGGGTTCGGTTGGGTTTTGGCCGGTCGGACGGAAGGGAAAAGGAAAGGGGCGCACGGATGAGGCTTCGCCGGACGAAAGGGCTCGGTTGGGTTTGGCTGCGGCTGCGGACGCACGACGGCGAGGCTGCAGCTGGGACGGTCGGTTGCGTGCAGATCTGGGCGATTGGACTTCGCCGGTCGGACGGGAGGAGAGGGGACGCGGCGGCTTCGTCGGAACGGAAGGAGAAACGGAAGGGAAGAGGAAAGAGGCGCGCGGTGGCTTCGCGAACAAGTCGGCTCGTCGGCTGCTGGCTGCTGTGCGCGACGACGTGGGCGGGGAGGCAGTGCGGCGTGCTACGCCGGCGGGGCTTCGAGGGCAGAGACCGAACGGCGGCGGCTAGGGCTGGGAGAAGAAGGAGAAAAGGAAAGAAAAATGGAGGGGGGGGGGGCCTGCACGCGAGGGAAGAAGAAAGGAAAAAGAGAAAAGAAAGAAAAAAAGAAAAGAAAAAGAAAAGGAAAATAAATAATTATTTAATAATAATATTTAATAATAAAATAATATTATTTTATTCCCTTTTTTTTTTTTTTTTTTTTTCCAAGGGCGTTATATCATTCAAATATTTTATCTCTCATAATTTAATTTCAAAATTAAATTTATATAATAAAGTTTGATAAATTTTATATTATAATGTATCACTATACATTATACTAATTCCCAAAGTAGATTTGAACATTTCAAATTACAACCAATATAAATAAATCTCATTTCCATTTACGAGCTAGGAAGGGGACCTAATGGACCTACAGATTAGAAGCTACAACGACTGAGATTAATTGGCTAAACTCATTAACCACATTAATCAATATTCATTAACTATGTGTACACTTCACTAAAGACTCACGGCTGAACTCTTCTCACTATAGATATATTTATATATCCACGGATATAGACAAATAACAGTAAGTTAGTCCTTCACGAGTGTTCGTAACACTAGCTGGGTCAATTTACCTTTTTACCCTAGGTTACCTCTAATCCTTAAATACCAGTGCTCCTCTAATGAACAACCTGTTTATGGTCCTATCATTAAACAGAAACCCCTCTCGTGCCATAGAGAGGGTAGGGCCCTTTGTTCAAGTCCTAGAGACCTCATTTAAGGGAACACTCATCTACTTACCCTAAAGTAGGGAAGGAGTGAATTTCATTTTGTGTAATTATGTTTTCAGCTCCCCCTCGTTCTTGTCTCCAGAATGATAAGCTTATTGAGTCAACGATCTGACCACTCTCACCCGTACAAATCAAAGAACAGTCCCTTGCGAATATGAGTTCATAATACACTCAAGATTTAGACTAAGTTACCTAGGTCATTTTAGTGAAATAAAAACCTAATTAGTTAACGGAGTTACGTCTAGGGGTTACTATTTCACGGTCCGGTCTTATGCAATCTCATTGCATGGGATATCCTCACTCACATGTCAACTACATAAACACGTTGGATCATTGTGTTTGTATCAAATACAAAGTGAGTCATATCCATAGTGTTACCAAGATAAGGTACCTAACTTTGTCCCTATGCTATAGACCCTTTAAGTTGATCTCAAACATTGATCCTTGTATGTCTTGACATACTATTCAAGACTCATTAAACAACTTAGGATGTTAGTTTATTGGATTTGGGTTATTAAGACAAAACTAATAATATAATCAATAACAATTATTACAATAATAACACTTTATTAATAACGGTGAATTGATTATATTTACTATCTACGAGTTTTAGGACATAAATCCCAACACTAACCCTGGGTTGGACTGATATCTACTGACTATTCCAAATGCATAACAATTGCCTGGCCTAGTGCAGAGCATAGTAAACATTAAGCTGCCCACAACTGAGGCATAGGGAATACGTCTCATATCCTCAACTTCTTGAGGTGTCTTAGGACACTGTTCCTTAGACAAGTGAACCCCATGCCTGAAAGGTAATAAATCCTTCTTAGAGTTCTGCATCAAATATCAAACCAACATTTTATTGATACACGTTGACTGAGACAGTGCTAGCGATTTGTTCTTGCGATCCCTTATGATTTGGACCGCAAAAACATATTGTGCCTCTTCCAAATCTTTCATTTGGAATTGGGCTGCTAGCCAAAATTTAACGTCCGTTTGGTATCCACATAAAGTACTAAGAAAGCTACTTTACTTTTGTCGATTTTCTTGTACACAAGGTTCATCAACGTTTTGGTCAAAACCGTAAGATTTTATTGCAATATCAAATCTAATGTTCCAAGTTCTAGATGCTTTGTTTCAACCCATAAATGGATTGATTCAGCTTGCAAACTTTTTTCTCCTGACCTTGGATTATGAGCCCCTCGGGCTGAGACGTAAAGATACTCTCTTCAAGATTGTCATTCAGAAAAGCAGTCTTGACATCCATTTGTCATATTTCATAATCATAAAATGTGGCTATGGACAAGATAATCCTTATAGACTTTAACATAGCAACAGGGGAAAAAGTTTCCTCATAGTCAACCCCTTCTCTTTTGCTACAAGTCTAGCTTTGAAGGTTTATACATTCCCAACTGAATCTCTCTTTCTCTTATAGATCCATTTGCACCCTATAGATTTCACCCGTTTAGGTTGATCTACCAGCACCCACATTGAATTGAAGTACATAAACTCAATTTCAAGGTCCATGGCTTTGACCCATATGTCCTTGTCTACATCATTCATTGCCTGTTTATAGGACAATGGATCTCCAATGCCATCATCTAGTATGACAACCTGAGTTTTATTTAAACCCAAATAAGGGTTAGGTTGTAATACAATTCTCTCATTACGTCGAGGCATTCTTAACGATTAAGAAGGATAAGACTGACCTGATATGTTGGTTTCATCAACTTTTGATGAGGGACCAGCTTCATCAACAACCCTTGCTGATTCATCAATATCTTCACTTAATACTAATTTGCTTCGTGGTTTAGGATCTCTCATGTGGTTTTCTTCCAAGAAAGTAGCATTTGTCGATACAAGCACTCTATTTTCTTGTGCATCGAAGAATAGACCACCTCTCTTTTCTTTAGAGTAACCAACAAATAGGCATAACCTTGAACGTTTTTCCAACTTCTTGAAATTTGTCACTAACACGTGAGTTGGACAACCCTAAATTCTGGAGTGACTTAAACTAGGTTTACGTCCTCTCCATAACTCGAAAGGTGTTTCAGAAACACTCTTCAAGGGAACATTGTTCGAGATATGTACTGCAATCTCCACTGCAAACCCCTAAAATGAGCTAGGCATTTAAGCATAACTCATCATTGAACGAACCATGTCTAACAAGATTCTATTTCTCCTTTCTCATACACCATTTTGTTGAGGTGTACCAGGTGTTGAGAGTTGGAATTGGATACCATGTTCTATCATATAGTCCTGGAATATCAAATCCATGTACTCTTTCCCTCGATCAGATCGAAGTATTTTTATATTTTTACTTAATAGATTTTCAACTTCAGCCTTATACTCCTTGAGCTTTTCATCGGACCACGGAGATCTGAATGTATAAGTTCTAGGGGCTTTTTGGCTCTATAACTTTTTCCAGTAAATGGTCTCTTAGTCATCTTTCCTTCAAGACAAGATTCACATGGACGCAATGAATCATCTTCTAACTCATTTAGATGTCCATTTTTTTTCATCAATCTCTTGATCCTATCGAGATTAATGTGACCTAATCTTAAATGCCAAAGATAGGTATTGTTATTAGGAGAAATTCTTTGCCTTTTATTTTAAGTATTAGCAGTTTTAAACATCTCATGATTTAAATTGTTTTTGCTTCGTTAGGTCTTAATACATGCAAGTTGTCTTCAAGCTTAGCCGAACAAATATGTACACCATTCTTAGAAATAAGCGCCTCATTTAAAGAAAATGTAACATTATATGATTGTTTAATAAGACAAGAAATAGATATTAGATTCTATTTAATCTTAGGAACTATGTACAAGTTTTCTAAAAACAAGAATCTATTTCTGAAACACAACTTAACATCTCCCACTGCACGAGCTGAAATGACATCTTTCGTTCCAACCTTGAGTGTCATCTCATCCTTCTCAAGCTGCTTAAAGAACTAGTTTCCTGTATAGAAGAGCAAACATGGGCAGTGGTTCCTGAATCAAGTATTCAGGCATTTTGGTCATTTTTCACTAAACATGTTTCTAAGACAAGTAAATCATATTTACCTTCTTTTTTATTCTTCTTAAACATCTCTTAGAGGGAGTCCATGATCTAACGTCCAGTGATCATGGTCTCGTGTTTCTTGCTTAGTATGTCAGACATACTAAACAATAGATAGACGTGGGTCTTGCATTTGCCTTTGTCCCACGATTATATGCATCTTTCACATTCAGAGATGCATTTCAAGCAGAGAAAGGAGTACATTCCTCCATTAAGACGAAGTGTAGATCATCATTAACCAGAATCATATTCAGGCTTGACTTCCACGTCGTATAATTTTTACCGGTTAATATTTCATTTTTAAGCAATTGAATGATTGAAGAAGACATGCTGAAACAATCAATTGACCGTATTAGCTATCTTTGTCTTAATCCATCACACAAAATAATCCAATCAATTCAGCAAAAACAAGCAATCAAAGAACCCTAATCAAACAAATAATTTAGTTTTTGCAACGATACTTCAAAAGTTTAGTGCAACAACCATCGAAGGGTGATCAGCTACTCCTCTCCTGAATTGAGACAATCTCAACTAATTACTAATACTAGAATAACTCATATTCCTATAGTCCTTAGCTACCGTTGTTCAGTTAAGGATTCATTAACTAACTTAATTCATCCGGTAAGTGTGATCCTACCATTTTCAGATCTCATAGGTCACTTCAATAGGCTACCGAAAGGAAAGACAATTGTTGAAGATTAACCTAAGAAACTCTATCCATTTCTGGAGTTTGCGTTGTTCCGACTTCTATAATCTGGCCCTTCGAAGGGATGGTCGCTTTAGGACAACACGCAGGTGGATCATAGAAATCTCACGGTGCAACCTAATGGAGGAGACTATAGGATACGTTGACACGCGTCCTTCTCCCACTTACTATGAACATTTTTCCTATTCACCATGTTATTGACCCATACAATCACTTTTCGAAGGGTGGCCGCTCCCAGAGCGACACGAAGCCGAGTATGAATCTTACGTGTGAACCCTTAGAGACGTGAGAGCTAAAAATTGATATATCATATATACTATTTTTCTCCCACTAAAATGTTCTATTAATTTAGAGTTTGTTGTACTTCACTAAATTCCAGCTAAATGAATCTATCTAAGTCTATTCTTTTTATAACTCTTATAATAAAACTTTACTCTAAAGTTTCTAGGTGCATTAAACTATTTAATTTAGCTAGTGGCATCTTATGCTAATAGAAATAAGGTTAATCCAATGCCAGTTCCAGGTCAGTTTCTAGGTAGGAGGCGTTTCGTAAACCGTCAACTTAAGTACCTCCAACCTTAGACAGAACCTTACCGGTGGAGTTCCCTTATAATCTTAAATCCTATTTACTCTTAAAGTTTCTAGGTGTATTAAATCATTTAATTTACCTAGTGGCATCTTATGCTAATAGGAATAAGATTAATTCAACGCCGTTTCTGGCTCAGTTTCCAGGTAGGAGGTGTTCCACAAACCGTCAACTTAAGTACCTTCAGCTTTAGACAAAACTTTACCGATGGAATTCCCTTATAACCTTAAATCCTACTTAGTTTCATTAAACTAAAAATAAGGCCTAATTCTAATCCTATTAGAATTAATGTGATCTTAGGTCTATTTAGTTTTAAACAATTAAAATTAAATCAAGTTAATCCTAAGATTCTATGTTTGCATGCAACTCTTTATTATAGGTTGACGGTTTCTAATTATCAAATTTTATAACTATTATAAAATTAATTAATTAGTCCTATAATATACATACTATGGTTTAATTGATTAAAACAAATTTTAATTAAAAAAATAAACCATACAACATGTTAAACATTACATTAATATAATAATTATATTAATATATGGATGTAATATTCTTAATACAAATTTATTTTCATCTTAGTTAATATAACATTTATATTAAAAAATACATGAAAAACAATCAAGCATACGTAAGACATTAATTTAAATATAACAAATTATATTTAACTAATTAATGTCATGCATTATGCTTATCCAATTTCATATATTTAAAATATCAACATACTTTAAATAACTTATGAAATTCAAAATCATGCATTAATACCAATAGTATAACATTTATAATATATAAAAATACATGAACATAAATGTAATAATAAATTAAATAACAAAATAAGTCAAATTTGAAACTTGAACCCATAACCTTCTGCATCTACGGTAAATAAGAAGCCATTAAACTAGAAACACATTCATGAAACTTTAGACACGCGCAAAAGTATATATTTGTTTTCGGTTTTATTTTTTTTTAAACTCTTACCATTGAACGAACAGACTTACAAACTCGATTACAAAATTAAAAATCCCAAAACAGCAGGCCATTACATCAATCAAATTAATGAAAAACTGTAATCTAATATGCCGAAATTGAAAACACCTATTTTGCAAACCATATTCATAATGCAAAAATCCCACATAACCAATGCGAATTTTAAAATTTTCAATTAAAATTTGAGATGGATTTGATACTAATTGAAGGGATAAAAGCCCGGTGGCAACGAAATATTTTACAGAACCATTCCTCAACTTAATTTGGGAATCTCAAAATACCAGTAAATTGACAAAATAATATAGAAACAAATTTTCTTATTAAGATTTAAAGGCTAAGAATGCTTTCTAATTATAGATTAGAGAAAGAAAAATTTACTTGTTTGACGTCTTTGAATCTACAAAATAAATTTCCAAATTGGGACACCACCCGTTGGTGACCTTCCTATTCTCTAAGATGAGATTGGTTTGTGCGAACTAATTCGGATGGAAAAAAGTTTCGAGATTTTTTTAGAAAAACTCTTTTGCATAAAAGCATAAATATTAGTTTTTTTTTTTTTTTGATTGAATTGTTAAAGAAAACTGTTTTCTTCTACGTATTTATAACTCTCTTTCCTTTATGGAGTAGGAAAGGGAGTACGAGATAATCATGGGATTCTATTAATTTAAAAAATACTAAATTAATAGAAATTTTAAATCTATTAATTAATTAATCATTAATCAATTAGTTGATAATTAATTAAATCATATTTAATTAATAATTATTTAAATCTTATTTAATGAATATCTCTCCAATAATTTATAATTTTATATTAATTTAATTTAATTAAATAAAACTAAAATATTAATTAATTTTCCAATTAATTAATAGCTAAATTAAATATCTTATATTTAACTTAAGTTAAATTTGAATCATATTCAAATATAAGTTTCTCTCATAACTAATAATTTTAATATGAATCCAATTCACATTAAATTAATATTTGAACTCATTCAAATATTTTATCTCATAAATTAATTTTGAATCATATCCAAATTATAATGTATCACTATACATTAAACTAATTCCCAAAGTAATTTTGAACATTTCAAATTATAACCCATATAAATAAACCTCATTACCCTTTACGAGCTAGGAAGGGGACCTAATGGACCTACAGATTAGAAGCTACAACGATATGAGATTAATTGACTAAACTCATTAACCACATTAATCAACATTCGTTAACTGTGTGTACACTCCACTAAAGACTCACAGCTGAATTCTTCTCACTGTAGATATATTTATGTTCCGACGCGGTCAAAGTGTACGTCATCATGAGTTTATGCTAATGCTAACGTTTGTGCAGTTACGTCGGGGAAATGTTAACATTTAAATAATTATTTAACTATTCTCCGACGTCATCCTCCATTGCGTCGGGGAAAGGGCAACAATTACATATTTATTTCAATTTTTCCTGATGTTGCTATCCTCAGCGTCGGGGAAAGTTTAAGAACAAAATTAATATTTTACCTTTTCCCAATGTTGTTTTCCTGTGCGTCAGGAAAAGGTGGATGATAAATTTAAAAAATGAAAGTGACGGATCAAGTCCAACGTTTTATATTGTGACGCACGACAAAAATTCGAGATTCAGTCAATGTAGTCGCGCGTCGCCAGAAAGCCATAGTGAATCGACGAAGGTTACCACGACGCAGAAGGGCACGTTGGCAAGAGTGTCGTAAATAACGCGTTGTAAGAGGTAATGTCGACGCAACAACGTGAGGAGGTCGGTGTAGACATTATGCCGACGCATGTTTTGCCGACAAGGTCAACACGTCGACAATATATTAATGTCGACGTTCCACCCGAACGTCGGAAATATACTAATGTCGAAGTGGAGTCAAAGTGTTGTGGATGTCAAAGCCGACGCGACATCGGGAAAACTCTTTTACCATATTTTTTTTACTTTTTTATTATTAAATTTTTTGTTGTATTAAGATTGTATTTGATTTAATCCTTATTAAAATTGTAAAACATGTAACGTAAAATTAAAATATCAAATCAAAATTATATTAAAATTAATTCAAATATTAAAAAAGTACACGTTTGTAGGTTCATAAATTACATGAATAATAAAACTAAAAACTAAAAACATTGCCTCAACATAATTGCCTAGTATGATCGTAGGGACATGAGCAAAATGTGCACAAAGGAAAGTTGAACATTATTACGTGCTTCTTCGAAAGAAATATGAGATTGCTTATGGTGATTCTAGAAAATTGATTGAGAAAAGATGATAAAAAAAATGATAAGACCGAGAACCGAACAAGTAAGCCATAGAAAGTTCTTCACTTGCATATGGGACCACCAGAGCAAGTGGAGAACTTTCTATGGCTTATTTGTTTGGTTCTCGGTCTCACCATTTTCTACTCCTCTTTTTCAATCAATTTTCTAGAACACCAAGGATCGTTTCTCTTTTAAGCAACCTCATATTACTTCGACGCAGCTCGTAATAATGTTCAACTTTCCTCTTTACTCATTATGTTCATGTCCTTACTCTTGGAATCGAGGTCCTCAAATGCTGCGTCGAAGGAAATTCTTGCACGTAAGCTTTTCTATAGTCTTCGCACACTCTTCCTTTTCTTTCTTTGCTACTTCAATAACATATTGTAATTTTGAAATATACAACAAATTTAATATCAAACATATATACAACCTACAATCTATACATACAATATAAATACAAAGTTCCAACATAGTTTTAAGTCATTTTGAATAACCAAAAACAAACAAAGAACAACCTCCCCAACATTATACATTCTTCAATCTTAAATTCCGACTTCGATCTTAACTTTAATCTTAAATCCTAAATCCTAACACCACTAAAACTGATCACTAAATCAAAATCTAAATACTAAAACTAATTTGAAATCTTAAATTTTCTTCATGCACGAAACGTTCCTCAACTTGCGCATACAACAATAATTTACACATACAAACTCATATAATAATTTATGTTTTAATTAATCTAAATTTTATTTATTTGAAATTACATCAAATATACAAAATTTACTTTTTCAACTACAATCATTTCGTTTTTTTTTTCAAAAGAAAAACAAAGTAGCTGCTTCCATCTTTTTATTAGTACAATAACAAATACAATGTATGCGAAAAACTGCCGAGATTTTTATTTCCTTTCTCTAGGAGCAACTTAATCCAACAAACATTGAACTTTGCTACTAATCACCATTCACGAAGAAAAGGGAAAGAAAAACAAAACAAACTCTTTTGGGAAGAAAACAAAATAAGAGTTCGGATGGTTATATGGCACAATAAGAAAGACACGTGTCAGGTCCACAAGGTCCAACTCCCTACACGCAAATTTTACTTCTTTTCTGTTGTGTTTTCCTTTCGAGAAACATTTTCTATTGTGCAGTTCTTTACCTGCCCTACATTGACAAGTCAGAAGTAACACTTTTCCAAAACTCAATTTGACAACCACTAAAGAAACTAACCAATTAAATATTAAAAGAAAAAAAAAGCATTGGAATACAATAAACAGTAGACGAGGAATGAATATTATAATAAAGTTGAATTTATAAACTTATACATATATAAATCCCAAATACAAGAAAAAAAAAGAAAAAAAAACGAACAGGCATGAGATTTTACTCTCATTTTAATTTTGTGGTGAAATACATGAACAGACCACACACCATTTATAATAATACAACCAACATTCCGAGCCGGAAATAATCACGCAATATAGAAAACACATTTCTACACAACCCAATGAAATGACAACATTTTCATCAGGTGATACTTTTAAAATCACCACAAGTCCACACAACCTTCATCTCTTCTGCTTTAGAAATATGGCCCTGCTGCCACAATCTCATCTGTCAACTTTCCGTCCTTCCCAATCTTGTTGTTTGTAAATGTCTCAAAGTTCTTCTTGAACAGCCTACCCAACTGAAGCAATGTATCCTTGTACGCCTTCTTGTCCGACCACTGCAATGCATCCCTCGATGTTAGCAACTGGAAATCCATTCTTATAACTCGTTTCAATAGAGAAATGCTAACTTACAGTGTTAATTGGATCCAAGATTTCTGAAGGCACTCCTTTGATCTCAGTGGGAATTTCAAGCCCGAATACTTCGGTTTTCTTGTATGTTGCATTCAATAGTTGGCCAGAGTGAATTGCATCAATGATACTCCTTGTGTATGGTAGCTTTATGCGGTTCCCTTGGCCATACCTGTTGGCTCAAAAATGCACAAACTTAAGCTTTTTCTTTAGAGAATTTTTAGTATGTGTCAGATAGTGATGCATACCTTCCACCAGACCAACCAGTGTTTACGAGCCACCCGGTGGCGCCATGCTTCTGCATCTTCTCAGCTAGCATGGCTGCATATTTTGTTGGATGTAGCATTATAAAAGCAGCCCCAAAACAAGCTGAGAATGTTGCCTGTGGCTCTTTGATGCCATCCTCTGTGCCTGCCACCTATTCACAAACACAAGTAGTTAGCTTAACGTTTCCATTCGACACACGGACTTGTAATTACTTGTGAAGAGGTTGGATCACATAGTTAGCTATTACCAGTGCAGTGTAACCACTGATGAAATGATACATCGTCTGTGCTAGGCTCAGCTTGCTCACCGGTGGAAGCACCCCAAATGCATCACAAGCCAATAAGATAACATTCTTCGGGTGCGGGCCAACACATGGTATTTTCGCATTTGGAATGTATTCAATAGGGTAAGCTGCCCTTGTGTTCTCTGCAACAAGATAACCAAACTCATAGGAAAAACACAATACAACCCGATGAATTTCAGTTGTAATTTTCAGTGCTGTTTGGCAAAATATCTAAAAGTACCTGTAACTGATTTGTCGGTATAATCAACTTCTCGGGTATGTTCATCGAACACCACGTTTTCAAGAACTGCCAAGAACTCATGAAAATAAGTTAATTTCATTATCATGCAATCAGTACCAAAAATTGCGTAAATCGAACAAAAACAGGATGATAAAAACATTACCAGTTCCAAAAATGATGGCATTCCAAATATCTGGCTCTTTTTCTTTAGCGAGATCGATACACTTTGCATAGCAACCTCCTTCGATATTTGACACACCATTATCACTCCAACAATGTTCATCATCACCAATTAGATACCTATTATGGTCTGTCGACAGTGTCGTCTTTCCAGTGCCTAACACAAAATCAACGAGTACTGAGGACCTCAAAATTGCAGACAGAAAGGCAAATTATGCAGTGCAGTTGATTGTTAAGATTAAGAGCATAGAAATAAGATGATAAGGAAGGATAGGGTAGGAGGGCACATATCGTATGTCAGCTTGTTGGAGCCATTCTCATTTGGCTCCAGTGATACTATACCTGAGAGTCCAAAGAAGAGGGCAACATCTCCATCCTTTCCCATATTGCAGCCAGAATGTAAGGAGAGGATTTGACGCTTAGGCATCAGATAATGCATAACACTGAATAGACCTTTCTTCATTTCCCCGGCGTACTGAGTGCCGAGGATGACCATTTCCCTCCTAGAAAGGTTAATATCTATGCTAGTAGAGGATGTCATGTAGTGAGTGTAACGATTACACGGGAATTGTCCAGCATTGTAAATAGTGAAGTCCGGAGTACCGAAATTCTCCAGCTCTTCAGGAGAGGGTCGGATACACCTGTCACCGACCCAGTTATCGAATTGCACACTATGCTAATACACCATTGTACATTTTTTTTACCGTTTATTCATCCACGATAATGTAACATATGATCGTTAAGGAGACTTATCTGGGAGGCTTAGGCTTTAAGGCCTTTGTGGAAGGGACAAGAGAGGAAACATATACTGCTGATAAAGTTAAGTGTTCAGTAATTTCACTTACATGTTGTGCATAAACAGTGAATGGTAGGCTCTTGCAGAAACGATACGAACTTTGATCCTATTCTCCGGGTCCCAATTCAAGAACTGATCATTCACAAACACCTGCAAATCAAATTCATACTTCATTAGAATTTATGAAATTTAACATTGAATAAAATACAACGACCATTCAAAATGAATAGCCCTTCAGAGACATTAGTGTTCAGTCATGGTGTACATGTTAATATCAATTTTGACTTTAGGGTTTCAAGGAACCCATTCATCCAAGCAAAAGAAAGAAAGAAAGAAAAATGAATATTTAGAAATTAAAATAAAAGGTAACCTTCTCCAATGAGATGAGGTAATCGACAGCCCTTTCTCTGTTAACCATGAAAGTATGCTCGTCCATTTCAATATTAGGAGAACCCCTGTAAGCAAATAATACAATTTATATCATCAAAAAATTGAAGGGGCAAACCCCAAATAGTAAGAAACAAGAAAAAGAAGAAGAGAAGAGATGGAAACTCACTTTCCCCACCAAAGATCATTCTCAGTGGTTTCATCTCTGACAACTCTCTTATCTCTAGGAGATCGGCCGGTTTTCGCACCAGAAAGAGTCGCCAATGCTCCGGTCGACGTAATGAACGACCCTTTCTCATACTTTATCGCTTGTTCGTAAAGCTCTGCACACAGTAAAAATCACAAAGATATTTAGCTTCCACTTTGTTCCTATCGTCTTTCTAAAAGAAGGCAACAAACAATTTAACATCTTAAGCACACATTCCAGATTCCAAATTGGGCCCATAAAATATGGGCAGAGGAATAAACAGGTGGACCTTGAAATAGACAAAACTATCTGATCTGCCCTAAAATTGAAAGCGACGGAGAAACCGACAAAAAAGAAAACGAACCTGCGGGGGAGAGATTGTAAAGAACATGTGTGAACTTCAAAGAGCTATCGCTAACGCTTATAGTTGGCGCATCGTGGTGGTGGTGTACTGTATGAGCTTTTGGGGTTTCTGATTTCCTCGCCGGATCTCCTTTCACCAATTTCGGTCCGGTTTCTCTCGTCAATGAGGCCAATGAAGCACTGTTCAAATTATAAAATGAGAAAGTTGTATATTACAATTTACAAATTGAACAGTCTAAATTAAACCTGATTGATTGAAGTTGCTGCTTCTGGCGCTCCTCTTCAGAGAGCACACCGAAGGTTCCTTCAGTGCCCTTAATGGGAGTAGTTGGGGCTGATTTCTTTTTCTGTAACGAGTGAAGCTCGTCAATGGTCTGTGCCTTAACAGGTGGTGCACTGTCGTCGTGACAGATTCCGTTCTGTTTCTTCTGCGTTTGAATTTTCGTTAGACCGTTTCTTGCTGATCCATTGTTGGGGAAGCTGAACTCCGAGTTTCCGTTTGCCGCCATTTCTCCTCTCAACCTGTGATCAAACAAAAAGAACCGCCAAATCATAATGAATTATCGTTTGCATTGGTTGATTAACGAATCAGCTCAAACAAATCTTTATATTTAAGTATTGAAATTCTTCCATGTACGTTTAAGTTCATGCTGTTTTTTTTCCATGATTTCGACGTCAAACGAAAACTCTCTTCCGTGTATACATCATGAGCGTGCAAAAACGTGCATGAACGAATGATCATTCGTGGAGAAAAAAATATCCACAAAATTTACTGTTACCTAAAACTATGGGTAGTGGTGGTTTCCTAAACAAACTTTATAGGATAATAGTTAGTTTTGTTCTCTCCACTTCAAAATTCTCACTTATCTTTTTCTTCTCTCTTCCTCTAACTTCTCACGAAATCCAACATAATTATTCCCATTATCTATCTCTTTCTTCATTTCTTTTTCTCAATCTCTCCGTATGTTTTCTTCTTCTCCATTCCTCAGTTTTTTTTCAGATCAACCAGAGTTATGGAACCAGCGTATCTTGTTAAAAAAAACCAGAGTTATGGAACCGACCAACTATTGTGATTAGTGGAACGTTGTTTCGAATCATCTCAAAACCATGATACAAATAGTAACAGATCAGCTTAATAACAAACAGAAAAGGGAAAAGGTTTAATAAAGAGATAGTGATGAACCAGCAGAAGCTTGTGAAGCGAAAATGGAGGAAGGGAGGAAGGAGAGAGAAGCTAATCGTGGAGCAAAAGAGAAAGGAAGAAGAAAGCGATTGGTTCGACCATCAAAGTAGAAAGGAGAATAAAGAGAAGAAACAATACGCAATAGACGTGGAGAATGGAGTCGATGAAGTTGGATTTTATAGGGTTCACCGAGACGTGGAGCCGTAGGTAACCAGAGTAGTATGACCATAGTTATGGGAGAAGTAACCGTGGTTAGTTTCTATCTTCCAAGAGGGAAGTTCGGACGGCCCATTAAACGAGAAGCTAAAAGGAAGGGTAGATGATGATGATGAAATCCGATGGAATCTAATACCATGCCGGTCGCTTCCATCTAGCGGCTATTAATTAAAACCGATAAATTCTTGTATATCTCTTCCCCATCACACTTTCCCCTGCATATCACCTTTCTCAATATATTAATTTTATAATTTCATTTTACCTACTTCTTTTACTTTCTTTATTCTTTACCTGAATTCTCCAATCTTGACTTTTATATTTTTTAATTAATTGTATCAAAATTATTCCTTTTAAAAAACCACATTGCTTAAATTGGGATCTTTTTTATAAATAACGTAAAATTTGAAACATACGTAAAAAATAAGTTGAGTGCAAAACTATTTTTAAAAATATGTGAGTTGAGGTGAAGTCGTGTACCGGGTACACGACTTCCATGCAGTGGACCCCATAACTTCTATTTTGTCCTTATTTTTATATATATACTACACTAGGCTCCACATTTTTTTATTTTCTCCATTATTTATATATGTGGGTCCCACACATTTTACTTTTTCTCATTGTTTATATATAAATACCCACATATAATATAATATATATATTAAACATTCAATTTCAAAAAATATCTTTTTTTATTAAATTAATTTATTATTTTTTCTTTTTTTCTTTATATATATTTAAATATCTCAATCTTCAATTTTTCTTATCAAATTCATTTTTTCTAATTTAATTTAATTATTACTTAATCAAAAAAAATTCCAATTTTCACTATTTTTTTAAAAAAAATCTATATATTAACAAAATATGTTATTAAAAATATATTAAACAGATAAAAATAGTAATAATAATAGTTGAGAGAATTTGAAGTTACTAAAAAAAATAATAACACTTGAAGCCACCAATGCACATTGGTAATTGAATAAAAAAAAATTCATCTTTATGGCAAAAGGAAAAAAACAAGAATTGGTTCGATTACAAATTAAATTTAAAAAACTTAACGGATAATTTTCGATTACAAATTTGTTGTTATTATTATTTTTAGAGTAAGCTTCAACTTCTTTCCATTATTATTATTATTTTGTTTTGTTTAATAACATATTTTGTTAATATATGTGGTTTTTTAAACAGAAAATTAGAAAAAGATATATATAATTTTGGTTAAGAAATAATTAAATTAAATTAGAAAAGATGAATTAATAAGAAAAATTGAAGATTGAGATATTTAATATATATACATTTTTTTTTATTCAATTAGTAATGTGCATTGATTTATTATTATTATTATTATTTTGAGTAACTTCAACTTCTTTTAATTATTATTATTTCTATTTTTATTTTTTTAATATATTTTTTAATAACATATTTTGTTAATATATGGATTTTTTTAAAAAAAATATTGAAAATGGGAAAAAAATTATGTATAATTTTGATTAAGTAATAATTAAATTAAATTAGAAAAAATGAATTTAATAAGAAAAATTGAAGATTGAGATATTTAAATATATATAAAGAATAAAAGAATAAAAGAATAAATTAATTTAATAAAGAAAGATATTTTTTGAATTTAAATGTTTAATATATACATTATATTATATGTGGGTATGTATATATAAATAATGAGAAAAAGTAAAATGTGTGAGACCCACATATATAAATAATGAGAAAATAAAAAATGTGGGACCCAGTGTAGTATATATATAAAAATAAGAAAAAAATAGAAGTTGTGGGGTCTACTGCATGGAAGTCGTGTATCCGGTACACGACTTCACCTCAACTCACCTATTTTTAAAAATAGTTTTGCACTCAACCTATTTTTGACATATGTTTGAAATTTTACATTATTTTTAAAAAAACATCCCTTAAATTGTAATAATAATTTATTAACAAAATAAAATAAGAATATTTTTTTAAAAGTCTAAAATAAGATGTTAATAGATAACCCTTCTAAAAATATAAATACTAAAATTAGATAATCTATAATACATAAATTTAAATTAAACAAAAAATTTCAAAATCTAAAGTTAAAAATGGTATTTTAATTTAACCTTCATAATAAAAATATAATAAATTAAATTTTTTATTATTTATCATTATTAAGATTCACTATAAAAAATTTCATCATAGTTATTTTTAATTAGTTAATTTGTTTTAATTAATTAGTAAAAACAACATTAAAAACGAAGTATTTAATAAGAAAATTATCTCAATACATACCGAAAGAATTTAACGTTTTTAATTAACTTTTAATCGATAGTATCGTTGAAATTGGATAGATAAATGATAACATGCTACTCAAAATTGCTTGAACAAATATTATTTTTCCTTCGCAAAAAGGAAATTAAACATATATATATATATATGTATATGTATATATATATATATATTATTTTGGTTGTATAGAAAAAATTGTGTAAACTTGTTCCTGTATCGGCGTTTTAGAAATTTACTATCCTGTTCAGTTTGGTCTTTTTACTCTATTTTTCTTAAAAGAAAACCAAACAAGGAAAAAATGAGAAGGAATAAAGAGATGAATTAAGAAGAAGGAATAAATAGAAAAAAAAATTACAGTCATTGGTGGCGGTGAAAGGTGGCAGGCAGGGACATGTGGCCATGACCATGAGAGGGAGAAAGTTTGAAAGAAAGAATAATCTGCAGGAGAAAGAAACTAAATTGCAAAGAATGAAAGAATAATATTTTTTAAACTTTTAATCATTAAAGTTAAAAAATAAACTTTTAATTAAAAACAGAAAAAATCCCATAAATCACTTAAATTTAGGATCGGTTACAATTTGAATTGATATTTATGATTGAGAAATAAAATTTAAAAATATATATATATATCCCTTCCTCTCTCTCCTCTCTCCTCCCCACCTTCCCTCTATATCTTGGCATCTTCTATCCTTATCTTTGAATTTTTTTGGGAAAGTAGCATACTTTTGGTTTTACATTTCAAAAGTAGCACACTTTAAAAAATAACTAGTAAATTTGTTTTTCTCGATCAATTTCGACCGAACTCGACACCGAGATCTTTTACAAATTTAAAAAAAAATTCAACGTAATTTCTCAGTCCATCTCACCTGAGATCGTCACCGAGATTATGGGTTTTTGTTTTTAAATTTTAAAATAAAGGGTATTCTTAAATTATCAAAATACCCATGGAAGCCCAATGTTAGATATTCTCAAAACCCCTAAACATGCGCTCAATTCGGTCAAGACTAAAAAAGTTTGCTCCCAAAATTGAAGACATTTCTTTGATTTTTGCTCCCCAAAATTTCAAGAAGTCATCCTCGAACTTAAATCTGTGAAGGTGAATAACTTTGAACAATTCCATTTATTTAGGGTTGGTTTTAGGTTATGTTTATAGTGTTTTCTGTGAAATTTGAGACTGGTAGAAAAATATATAGTTAGTTTTCTATTGTAGTTGGATGTAGAACTATATTTTAAGTTAATGTGTGTGGCATCCTTCGATGAATCTTGACAATTTTATCAATCTGGGCCCATGCAGATGAAGAATCTCGACCGAGATTGATGAAATTGACCTGAGATTCGTTGAAGGAGTTCTGAGATTTGTTGCGTTTTCACATGCATTTTGTGGGGTAATCTCGGGGACTATTTTCGCCCGAGATTGGGCAAAGATACATCACAGAGTGCACGTAAACTATTATTTAGTGGCATCCCGATACAATGTTGCCCAAGTTTAATTGGCAATTCGTGTTGTTCTCGCCTGAGTTTGACCCGAGATTTCCCTGATTATAGGACAGGGGTACTGATTATGCTTTGTTATGTGTTCTCTGTTTTGCAGATGCCTAATGTCACCAATATCAACTTTAAAGACTTCTTCCTAGCCAATTTGTTATGTTGTTCGCACTTAGCAAAGATCATGTCAAACATAAAAACTAAGTTAACACCTAGGTAGATACATATGTTTAGGAAAACCCTATTCAGTCATTTCCTAGATGTTAAGCTGGTGTTTAATGGATCTCTTTGCCACTACATTTTGTTAAGAGAGACGAATGATGAATGAAACGACGTAATTAGTTTTAAATTACTCAGTCAGAAGGTCTCCTTTGGATGGAAAGATTTTGATAATATCACGACCTTGAGATTTAAACCGAGACGTCCCATTCAATTTGAACAGGAAAAAGCCTTGAGGTTGATACAGTTGTACCTGGACGATAGGACTAATAATATGAATGGGTCGAAGTTGGACAAAAAGTACCTGACCCTTAATTTTGAGAGCGACGACGATGTTATGAAGATGACACTCTTTTATTTCATCGAATTGACCATGATGGGGAAGAAGAGGAGGCAACACATGAACTGGACCATGTTGGCCTCACAAACGATTTGGAGGACTTTGTGAGCTACGACTAGGGTGAGTTGATATGGGCCAAGACCCTAGGTAGCTTAAAATGGGCACTAATGGGAAAGATTGTCTTGCATAAGAATAAGCCCTCAAACAATAAGTTCCCGAAGTCTTGTAGCCTATATGGCTTTCCCTTCGCCTTTTAGGTAAGTAATTCAATTCCATGCTTATTATGTTTTTTTTTCTAGTCGTTATATGCTTGTGTTAATGATATCATTGCATTTATAGGTTTGGGTGTACAAGATAGTCTCGTCCTTCAGTGGACGGGTTGCCAATAGGGCTTCACATAATGTGATACCTAGGGGTATAAGTCCAACTTGAATACCCCGAACTGTCCAATCCATATTATATGGGTTGTGTTGGGTTAGTTTAGAATAAGGGTTGGGTTGAAAATTTTGGTCTTTTCGGGTTGAGTTGGGGGCTAAAAATTTTGGTTCAATTCAACTGAACCCAAATTAATATATATATACACACACACACATTATTTATTGAGTAAAAGTAAAGTTATGAGTATTTTGTTAAACGATTGTGTAGAAAGTTAAATGATCGTATGGAAAGTTAGCCGATAGTGTAAGAAGTAAATTATCGTTTGAAGGTAGAAAGCTAAATGATTACGTAAGAAGGTAAACAATCGTTTGGAAAGCTAAATGATCGTTGGGTTAGGAATGAAAAAAATAATGCAACTCAACAACCCAACCCAACCCAACCCATAATATGGGTTGGGTTGGTTGGAAAATTAATCTGGATTATTCGGGTTGCCAACCCAACCAATCAGAAAATATAAGTTGGGTTGAGAATGTCTCCCAACATGTTTACACCCCTAGTGATACCACACATCATGTGATGGAGTTGCACTCACTTACCTAAGTTGAAAGTGATTGAGTCACAGGTATTTTGGTCGCAAATGGTATGCTATGCAATTCATTTTCTTTCTCTACATTGAATTTAGTATTTTAGGGTTTAGGGTCTTAATTGGCAACTAATGATGTTCCAATTTCAAGCTTGCATGCATAAGATTGATCCTACGGATGACGAGCGTGCTTACCTAGATCAGAGTCTTAAAATTTTGACAACAAAAGGTTACGAGAAAGGCCTACATGCTACTACTCTTTAACATGTCCAACATGCCCCTGCAAGCACTCATGTCGAGCACCCTCCTCCTTCTCCTCATGTTGAGCATCCCTCTATTGGACGTCAGGATGGGCTAGAAGTTGAAGTTGATGATGGGCTGAAGATGGGCAAGGGGAGCATCATCATCTCTGTCACACCCCACCCCAGGCACCTGCTTGCTCGTCTCGAACGTGGCATGATGTCAGTCAAAGCTGTTCACCTCTTGAACAACTTCAACTGACAAATGACATGGAATCGTGAAACAATCAACAACGAAAGTCCTTTAACATGGAATACTTAAAACCGTAGTGTGACCCACTTGAAATCTTTTATAAAATTTAACATGGATAAAGAAAAATCATGAATAAATAAGTATTTGAACAATCACATAACTATTTTGAAACAAAACAATATCCTTGTTTAATGAAAACTAAGTTGGTCTGACAGTTGTATGTTCAACACACAAAGATCCACAACAATCTGTACCTGAAAAGTAGGAAAACATTTTGAAAGAGTAAGTCGAAAGACTTAGTGAACAACAGTTTTATAAAACGGGTTTTCATAAACGCTTTAGTATAAAACCAAAGCTTGAATATATTTATAAGTAAATAAACACAACATGAAACTTGAAATATTTGCATAGCTTTTCAAAGATAGTCCTCCATAGCCACAGGCAATATTTACCCCTTAGTCCAAAGATGGAACAATCGATGGATAGCTAACTCTCCTCTTTTAAGGCATAACAATATACCCTTCTTGATGGCCCATAGTTAAAAATAGGTTCGTCAACCGTACCATCAGTATGGAGTTAACCTCATGTATACAATAGGTCTCAAGAAATATTCGGGCATGGATAAAAACATTTGAAAACATGAAATACATCCTTGAAAGTTTTTCAAACATTTCCTTGAAATCATGAAATCATAACATAACTTAGAAATATCATTTCAGTAATCATTTATTAATCGCGTGGCTTGTATAAGAACTTGAGATCATGTTTAATAAAACATTTTACTTGTAAAGCTTGAAATCATGTTCAATAAATACTTTGGAAATCCTGATATTACTCATAAGCTATTGCTTGTAGAGCCTGAGATCATGTTTAACAATATCATTTAGAAATCGTGGTGTTACTCACAATACTTGTATAACCTTAGTCTCGAGAATTTCTTTTAATCCTCTTTGTCCTAAAAAATTTACATTTTTATCCTTAATTAATTCCTTGAACATGAAGATATTCAAAAGATTCTTAAAAATTTTCAAAAATATTAAAAAGATTAACACAACTCAAAAATAGCCCATCAGAGCACATTAACATGGTGTAGGGGCTGGCCGAGCGCATATAGCCTAGGGCATGCCATGTGATAACCTCAATGAGGTGAGGTGCGCACCACGTGTCACAATCATAGTCTTTCAAACCTGGGACGACGATTGTGCGACACTTGTTTGAACTCGATGAACAAGTCAGTTGATCGAAATTTGAAAGTCACAGACAAACTCAATGTATACGATGGAACCTTCCTTTGCGTTCTTGAGAAAATTTGTTTATAAAACGTGAGAGAGAAAGAAATTCATTGAAATCATCTTTACAATATTCAATGAAGACTGTCAATTGCAAGGGCAAATGTTTGCTTACAAAGAGTACAACAATGCTTGGGCAGGGATTCAACTACTATGTCTTCCCTATAGTACATTTTGGACTTTTTCAGCTCTGGTAGGCGTGCATATGAAGAAGCCAAAACATCATACTCTAGATTTATTACACAAAAAGAAAAGCAACTAGCTAAACTAAACATAAGACATGAAGATAAGATAAATCGGGGGTATTTAGGCATACGACCATAGGCAAACAACGCCCTGGACAAGTATGCCCGTGACATTCTCCCCCACTTAAATAGTTGATGTCCCTATTGACTGGCAAAGTTGGAATTCTTCGATCTTCTGCTTTCACGCTTCAAGGTCTTCGGCACATCTCCAACTTGTTTCTTCCATGGAGAGGTTCTTCCACTTTTACTAGGAATTCATGTATCCTCCTCGTGAGTCTTCTAACTTTCCTCACTTTCTCAGGAAGGACTTCTTCCACTTCTACTAGTCCCTCGTATCTTCTCACGAGGTGGTGGTCCTTGTATCTTCATAATCGAATCTGTTCAGGTCATAGTTTGACGAGGACCTAATCTCCCGCACGAAAGTCAAGGAGGCGACGCTTCTTATCTACCCACTTTTTCAGTCGCTTCAAGGTTTTCTCTAGTAGGCCCAAGTAATGTCTGATTTCTGCTTCCACTTCTTGATAAAGTTTTGAGTCTGAGGACTCTTCTCTGCATAGGGAGGATCAACAAAGTGCAGAAGTGGTTGTTCGCCACAAATAATCTCGAATAGGCTTCTCCCAATTGACAAACTCATCTGAGTGTTAAAACAAAATCGGGTTACATTCAGCAACTGAACCCATTTCTTTTGTTATGTTCTATAGGCCTTATTCAAACTCACACCATTATGAGCTACAGAGTCTTTCTGCAAGGATTCTCTCAACACGTTTCGCATTTGGCCATTAATTTAACCGACCTATATACGAGCTAACATGCACAAAATTGCATGATCATTTTTCTGACTAAGGGCATCAGTTGTCCAATCATTTTTCTTACATTCAGACGCAAAATAAAGTTCGGACAGAACTCTTTGCCACCTTGCTTGACTCGAAGTCAGTTTCAGTTTAATACTAAAGTGGTCGGTAACACTGTTGTTCGTCTTTCCAACGTAAATAGATCCCCGTGAATAGAGTCTCCAAGCCCTCAGATAGTGTACCATGGCAAGCATTTCTTCTTCCAATTCCACATAACTCTTGTCTGCGGTACTCGACTTCTGACTCTCGGATGCGATGGGGTGTCCATTCTGCACGAGAATACTATCCAATGCATAATCAGACCCATCAGTATGAACTTCAACAGGTTGGGTCACATCAAAGAACCCAAGAGTTGGCCCTTCCTTCAGGGTTTGCATCAAGACACGGTTGTCGACACACAACCATAAATTTTCATTCTCCTTTTCCCATAAAAAGAGTTGGGCTTTGTATAAAGCTATTGCAGGTCTAATGAATCCTGCACTCAGCAATTCATTCGACTGTTCCCGAATTTCATCTAACTCCGGTGGTGCCATACGATAAGCATTCTTTGTAGGCGATTTTGATTTCGACAAACTAGCAAGCATCCCATCACAATACTTCTCTACGACAAACATTGTGTCTTTGTGAGTTGTCTCCCCCAAGCTATTTGATGGATCAAGCAGGATGACCTTGAACGTGGTTTCATCTTGAGCAACACCTTCATTCAGTTGCATGGCCGAAATCATTTTCAATCCATTGGGTTGACAAAGGTGTGTCTGAACAATGGTGAGGATAGACCCAGTGGTCACTAGACATTTGGCAAAAGGCATTAAAATCACCTGACGTTCGAGGAGGAGTACTACATCAAAGTCATCCATACTTACAACCACAAAGTCTACAAGGTCGCTCCATCCTCCCAACTATATCATTGTCCGTTTCACTATTTCAACAACGGGCAAAGCTGTAGAATTCACGACCTTCATTTTTTTTGTATCCTTCTTCCAATGAAGATTAAGTCGTTTGGCTTATGCCACTGTTATGAAATTGTTTGCATCAGAGTCAACCATAGTGCTCTTTGCTTATTTCCAATTGACCTAAGAGTCAACATACATTAGACCCCCTTTCGCACGTCTAGTTATCTCCCCCACTTTCTTCTAAAGAGACGACAAGAATCTCATGGCTCCCATTCTAGGATTCTCGTCTTCCTTCAGCTTACCAACTCCACTTTTGGTTTGACTCAACTTATCGTCTGAGTTCAAGACCAAAGAGGCCTGGAAGGCATTGAAGGTAGTTTGATTCATACATTCTCTAGCCAAGTGTAGTCTCTTACATATGAAACAACTGAAAGGACGATTTGGTGTGTTCTGATTATTAAGTCCTCACTAGGTGTTTCCCATGTTGGATTGGGAAGGCTTGTGGTCTCCACTAGAATGTTTGTCTCTACCAACAGCTTTGGGAGAATTCGATTGAATGTTTCTATTTCTTCTAGGTGAAGAACTCTGGTGACGTCTCGTATCTTAAGAGTCACTAGACATATCAAACAAATGTTCGATTGTTGCATATGTCGACGTGAGATCTTGGACCCTTTGTTCATATAATTTGGTCTTTGCCCATGGTTTCAAGCCTTCGAGAAAACAAAAAACTTTGTCTTTCTCTGACATATCATGGATGTCCAACATTAACCCTGTTAACTGCTTCATATACTCTCAGATTTTTGGAGTTATCTAGTTGAATAACTTGTTCTTCCATAAGGGCAACAGAGCCCGTCAAACTATCTCCACGCTCGTAGGTATCATTTTCAGTTCTTACAATTTGTGACGTTAGGGTGTCAACTCTTGTCAACAATTCTTGTATAGGTAATCCGTTAAGACGACTGGACACCGCATCAATAGCATCGACTTTCTTGGAAATTTCATAAAGTCGTTTTTCTAAGAAACAGATGGAATCGAGAACTTCCACTAGGTATAGCATCTGCTCTTCAAGCTTTACTAACCGTTCATTATGGGCCTTGCCCATTTGCTTCGTAGTCGACATCTTTCTGTCTTAACTTGTCAACAAGTCAATTTGGCTTTGATACCACTTGTCACAATCGTAGCCTTTTAAACTCAAGACGGATGAAAGTCAAGGACAAACTCAGCGTACGATAGAACCTTCCTTCGTGTTCTTGAGAAAATTTGTTTATAAAATGCGAGAGAGAAAGAAATTCATTGAAATCATCGTTACAATATGCAATAAAGACTATCAGTTACAAGGAAAAAGGTTTACTTGCAAAGAGTGCGACAATGCTTGGGTAGAGATTCAACTACTATGCCTCCCCTAAAGTATATTTTAGACTTTTTCAACTCTGGTAGGCTTACATATGAAAAAGCTGAAACGTCATACTCTAGATTTATTACATAAAAATGAAGCAACTAGCTAAACTAAACATAAGATAAATAAGGGGTATTTGAGCATACGATCATAAGCAAACAATGCCTTGGACAAGTATACCCGTGACACCGCGTGCTAACCTCGCAAAAGGTGCCTTGTGCGTGCTTGCAACCTACCCAGTGCCCCTAGCATGCCTAGCGCGCGTGTTGGTACTTTCCGCTCACCGTGCGTCGTACTAACTTCTTACGGCAGTATCATGTGTGCAGCCTAAGCGCGCACCTTTCACTTAGTTGTGCCATGACCTTGTCATGTGCGTGGAACCTAACCCAAAATAACCTCTAATGAAAAAATGTCAAGCCCTTCTCACCCACACATGCATGACTCACTAACACTACCTAAACACTATTTAAGTTCCATAATCATGACCCATCTATAAAAAAATCATAATTTAAAATTCGTAACTCTTTTAACAAAACTTCCTTCTACAAAGTTGCTCTAAATTGTCTTTCATACCTCAAAGGAAAATTCCAAGTATTGAGTCTTGTAGCTCTCTAGAAGTACACCTTGCTCAGAATCTCCTGAAAAATAACCTTCTCGCCTTCTCTTGATCAAAACATAAACCTTCTTGATTCCAAAATAACCAATAACGCTTTCTCACAAACTAGACTCAATTTTTTGAACTTTCAAGACTAATTTGAGTAATTTTGCACGAGTAAGTTGTGAGAAATTGATTGCTGAAGCTAGCCTATTTATATAGTTCCTTGCATGCAATTAAGGTGACACTTAATCATGATTACACTCACCTCTTAAGCTTGTCTTAACACCTCAGCAACTCCTCCACATCCTCCTTGGCTGCAAAAATGCATGATGACATGGGTTAGACACCTGGATTTTTTTTTTACCAAATGCCACATCATGCCACATACTTGTCCAACTCAAACGGCTAACCTCCATGGCTTCCTAGCATAGCCCTTAGCCACCTAGCCTTGCTTCCATGCCCAACAAGCCTTATACTAACCTCTAAATGCCTAGCCAATGCCTTCCTCATGTGCCACCTTCCTTCCTCGCCTAGCCATCCAATTATCAAGATAACCTATTTGGAGGTTATCTTGCCTAGCAAGCTTCATGCCTAGCCTTGTCTTTGAAGGTTATGCTCACCCACATCCTTCTTCTCGCTTAAGCCAACTCCAATGCCAAATACTTACCAAACTAACCTCTTTATACTTCGTCAATTTTCAACCATCATGTCTTAACCTTCCTTCTTGGCCATTAACACCACTTTCCAACACTGAGCCAAAAATTTTCAACTTTTCTCTTTTTCTTAAATCTAAGTTTTAATTTTTGGTCTTTCCAAATATTTTTACCTACTTTTCCCATAAATTTCATTTTCTCTTGTCCTTGACTAAGCTTAATAATTTCTAAAGGTTAAAGAAATTTTGAGTTTCACGATCTCCAAGAGGAGCAGCTGGATATCCTTGTAACCTTCTGTAGAAGGTATATCAAGATCTCAATCCAAGTATGCAAGCTTTTCATCTGTCGACTTAAATGCTTGTATACGAGCCTAAACTTGGAACATCAACCAACAAGTATTAGTTATTAAACCCTAAACCCTAAACCCTAATGCGAAGGTGGAAGAACAAAAGAAACCAAAATGTACTATTTGGGACCTGAAAACCTATGACTCAATCACCTTCAACCCAAGTGAGTAAGTGCAACTCCATCGTATGATACGTGATATTGCATCATGCGAAGCCCTATTGGCTACCCGCCCACATATGTACGACACTATCTTGTACGTCCAAACCTAAAATTGCAGCAACAACGTTAAACATAAGAACAATAAGCACAAAGTGTAAACTTCGAATCCTAAGGAACTTGATTTTTCCAAAGAGTTTGAAAGGATGATATAAAAGGAAGTTAATATGGAAAAAGTAGGCTTGAGAAGTATCATTGTAAATGTGTTATGGTAGGTAGAAAGAAGGAAAATTAAGAAGTAATAGTTTAAAAGTTAAAGAAAAGTTAGGCTTAAAAAAGGAAAAATTTGGCCAACTCTATGGCCTAGGCGTTTTGCCATGGTGGGTAGCCAAATAAGGAGGAAATAACCTCTTAGGCAAGTTGTGGTAAGCTAGGTAGTAAGCATATGTGGTTGATGTGTGGCTGATAACGCTAAAATAACCTCTAAAGTATGTTTGGCATTTTGATTGTGGGCTAGGCTAGAAGAAGGTTATTAGAGATTAGTTTGGGGCATTTAGGCTTGCCGAGAAAGGCCCCTTTGTGGTTAGCATGACATGACCATGCGTTTTGGAGCTTATGACCATACCAAGTGAGGTTAGCAAGGCGTTTGGCTTGGTGTTTGACACTTTGGCATTTTGGTTAGGTGAGATGATGAAGAGGTGGAGTCAGTTGAGTATTTTTCAGGTGTCATGTGCATGTATAAGTTGGATTACGGGTAGTAGGAGGTGTCAATAAAGACTCATGCAGGGATCAGTATAAACCTGTCACTTCGGATGAACATTTCTCCCAATCTACTTGTGCATTTTGACTGAAATTAGTCTCAAATGTTCAAACATTGAGTCTATTTTCTATATTGGGGCTACTGGTTTAATTTGGTGAGAGAAAGATTGAGTGTGAGTTGAAACAAGGGAGAAAGGTCATTCTCGAAAGAAATCTGAGCACTTTTCACATCAAGGAGACTACAGAACTCATTACGTAGAGTTATTGACTGAAATTTTGAGGTAAGAAAGTTACGACATTGTCCAGCAACTTTGTAGAAGGAAATATTTTAATATGAATTATGAATTTTATGAATTAAGCTCTAAAGTGAATTTAAGGTTCTGGCCAGAAAATGGTAGTCTGGGCAGTATGGTGGATGGCTGAATGGTAAGTTGTTGCTAAGCGAGATGGGCGTAGAATTTGGCTTAAAAAGGTTAGCATGGTGCATTTGGGCTTGTGTTGGATGCACAGTACGCCCAAGGTGCTCGAGCGACAAGTACTTTACTTGAAAAGGCCGCACGTGAGACGTCAAGCATTGGGCCAAGGTGAGGCACATGACAAGCCCAACGTACGTGGCTAAGGCCTGCCGCCCACCCCCTATGTGCCAGTCATGCTAAATTGATGATTTTGGGTTATTTTTCGTATTTTTGGGATTTTTTTAGTAAAGTTCTAATATTTTTATGATAAAAGGTAATTAAATGGAGTTATTTTCCATTATTTTAGGTCAAGAGGAGATTGGGCAAGTTTATAGACCAAGGGTCTAAGCTACTATCTGTGAGTGACACAAATGAGTTTAAAAGTTGATTTCTAAATATGAATTGTTATCAAATGTTTTAAGCATCCTTTGATGTATGACTATTTGAGTATACTGATTTAGAAAGTGTTTCCAAAGCATAAGATTTGAAATATTTGATAAGCATGTATTTCGTGATGAATTTACTCATGAGATTTACAAAGCAAATGTGTTTATGATAAGAAGTTAAGTTAAAGAATGATTTTAGCATGTTTTAGACTATACCGTTCAATATATATATAGCAATTCTTCGGGGGATATTACATGTGCACAAAGGTTCCTTTGATAATGGTATTCACTAGATATCTAGTATCCTATCATTGGGACACAAATTAATGAGATGATGATTCTACATATGCTTAGTTCCATCTCAAGAGATGAGGGCCTGTACGAACATCTAGTTTCCATCTCATTCTAGCTATAACGAGCGAGGGCATTATTGATGCCTAGATTCTATCTCATAAATATCATATCACAGAATGGGGGACCCTCCAGAGTGTCTATGATTTCATCCTTGTGATTCGTGTGGTATAGTAATGAAAAATAGAAAGAGGTATTAAAGATATGTTTTATGATTTAATTGTGTAAAAGCCAAGGATTTAAAGTTAAATCGTTTTGAAAGCATGTTTTATAAAATCGTCACTCATTGGGTTTTTTAGCTCACCCTTTCCAAATGTTTTCCCACTTTTCACGTATAAATCATGATCCACAAGCCTAACTGTTGTCTCCAAGTCTACTGTGCAAAGTTGTAGATAGTTTTACTGTTCTTAGTTAGTATTTAGGTTTACTCATGTTATGTACATAGGTTGTTAAAGTGTTAAGTGCAGTTGTAGTTTCTGTTTGGTCTAAAAAGAAAAGTTTGTAATCAACAACATTTAGCCTTGACTTCTTTTAAGGTTATGTAATAAAGGCTGTTAATGTATGTTACTCTTGTTATTTCACTGTGTAATATTGATTTTATTCAAGTTGTTAATCATTGTAAAAGGTTTAGAAGTCAAGGTCAACTGGTGTTATTCAGAAGGGGAATAATCTTGGTTGACCTCACGCTATCGAAATTTATGTCTTAAAACTCAAAAATTGTAAATATAATCCATTGACCATTATTAATAAAATTATTATTATAATAAATGTTATTGATTATATTATTAGTTTTGTTTTAATAACCCAAATCCAATAAACTAACATCCTAAGTTGTTTAATGAGTCTTAAATAGTATGTAGAGACATACAGGGATCAATGTTCGAGATCAAGGGACTGTAATATAGGGATAACATTGGGTACCTTATCATGGTAACACTATAGATACTGCTCACTTTGTATTTGATACAAATGCAATTATCCAACACATTCGTATAGGTGACATGCGAGTGAGGGTATCCTATGCAATGAGTTTGTATAAGATCGAACCACGAAATAGTAACCACTAGATGTAACTCCATTAACTAGTTAGGTTTCTATTTCATTAGGATGACCTAGATAACTTAGTCTTAATCTTGAGTGTATTATGAACTCATGTTCGCGAGGGATTGTCCTTTGATTTGTATGAGTGAGAGTGGCCAGACTGTTGACTCAATATGCTTATCATTTTGGGGACAAGACCGAGTGGGGAGCTGGGAACATAATCACACCAGATGGAATTCACTCCTTCTGACTTTCGAGTAAGTAGATAAGTGTTCTTTTAAATGGTGTCTTCGAGACTTGAATAAAGTATCCTACCCTCTCTATGGAACGAGAGGGGTTTCTGTTTATTGGTTGGACCACAAACAAGTTGTTCATTAGAGGAGCACTCGTATTTAAGGACTAGAGGTAACCTAGGGGTAAAACAGTAATTTGACCAAGCTAGCGTTACGAACACTCGTGAAGAACTAACTTATTGTTATTGATCTATATCCATGGACACAGAAATATATCTACATTGAGAAGAGTTCAGTTGTGAGTCTTTAGTGGAGTGTACACACAGTTAACGAATATTGATTAACGTGGTTAATGAGTTTAGCCAATTAATCTCATATCGTTGTAGCTTCTGATCTGTAGGTCCATTAGGTCTCCTTCCTAACTCGTAAAAGGTAATGAGATTTATTTATATTGGTTGTAATTTGAAATGTTCAAATTTACTTTGGAAATTAGTATAATGTATGGTGATACCTTATAATATAAAATTTATATTTTAATTAAACTTTATTATATAATTTTAATTTGGATATGATTCAAAATTAATTTATGAGAGATAAAATATTTGAATGAGTTCAAATATCAATTTAATGTGAATTGGATTCATATTAAAGTTATTAGTTATGAGAGAAATTTATATTTGAATATGATTTAAATTTAAATTTAAGTTAAATATAAGATATTTAATTTAGCTATTAATTAATTGGAGAATTAACTAATAGTTTAGTTTAATTTTATTTTGATTAAATTAATTTAAAACTATAAGATATTGGAGAGATATTCATTAAATATGATTTAAATGAAATATTAATTAAATCATTTAATTAATTAGTAGATTTAATTTCTATTAATTTATTTTTTTAAAATTGATATATTCTCATGATTCTCTCCTACTCCATGAAGGAAAGAGACTTATAAATACGTAGAAGAAAATATTTTTTTTCTTGAACTAATGATTTTGCTTTTATGCAAAATAGTTTCTTTCTAAACCTTTTTCCATTTCAATTGGTTCCCATAAATCAATCTCATACCAGAGGATAGAAAGGCCTCCAACAGATGGTGTCCCCAATTCGATGAATTGTCGATTTAGAGACGTCAACAAGAGTAAGTTTTCTGTATCTTTTAATTTAAAAGCATGCTTAGTTTTTTATTAAGTTTTCTGTATCTTTTAATTTAAAAGCATGCTTAGTTTTTTATTTAGAATTTTGATTCTAAATATTGCCAATATACTGGTATTTTGGAATTCCCAAATTAAATTGAGGAATGGTTCTGTAAAACTTTCGCTTACCGTGGCTTTTATCCTTTAACACGACACATCTCGGCTAAGCAAGTAGGTGTTTGGGGTCGGGCGTGACTTTGCATATAACTATTGAAAAAAAAACATATTAAGCATAAAATTGAATTACTAATCTGAAGGCAAAGGGAAAGCCATTTAGGCTTAGGACTCCAATGACTTCTTGTTTAAGGGCTTCTTCTTATGCACAACAACCTTTCCCCTCAGTGCCCTAGAATCAATTCTAATTTTGGGTTTTCTCTAAATCATAAAAGCTTCGTTTGCAATCAAGCCACCAGCCCGACTACCCCTAACCTCCGTCTTCGTACGCTGAACCTCCATTTCCACTTTTGGTTCTACATCTTCCACTCCCAATAACCCCAAGCTAATGACCCAAAAGAAAGCTATTGGCTCCATATCATTATTCTACTTCTCTAATCCTTCTTCCACCAAATTCCTTTCCAATTTTTCATTGAGCCATCAATTTGACTCGACTTTGCAGAGATGAAGATTGAAGATAGATGGAGAGGAATGGAGGAGAAGAAGAGAGAGATGGGGAGGAGAGATAGTCTTTATCATTTAATTTAAATTATTTCATCGTAACTGTTAATTAAAAACTAAGGATAACAAATAATAAAATAAAACAGCACCCAAACTAAAAGTTGTTGGTTAACCAACCTTACCGATGGTTTATGCAATTTTCTCTAAAAAAAAGTCGCGTGTAGTTAATAGAAAACATCATAGACGATCTAGAGCCATTTGATAACATTTGTTTCCTATTTTTATATCTCATTTTTTAAGAAACATACGCTCTTGATAACCGTTTTCCATTTCTCGTTTCCAAATTCTAAAGAATGTTTCTCAAAATTGTAAAAAATTGAGAAATTGTGGTAGTTTCTCCTAGTTACGTTCCTATTTAATTGATTCTATGTCCCATATTTTCTAAAACCTCTAGTTGACATTGTTGGGGAGACATGCTTCCAACATGGATGGTTTTTTATTTTTATTTTTTAATTTTTAGATTCATGTATTATTTGATTTTCTATTGTAAAATGAGGCACAGTCAAACACATAAAACGAGAAAATATAATATTAAAAAAATAAAAAATATGTAAATAATAAAATCAAGAAATTATAAAATCTCATTAAGTTCTATTTTCTTCCATTTATTTGGAAAGTTCACCGATATGTGTTCTTCAAAATCTCACCAAATACCACTGTTTATAAGCAATTTGGAAAACATGAGGTGTACGTGGCCATTAAGGTTGACATCAGGTTGACATCAGGTTGACATCAGGTTGACATCTTCAAGACACATGACATAAGAGTTGGATGACAGGGAGAGTGACACATGACTATATGAACACTAAGCATTAGATAATGGATATAATGGACATCTATTATAATAATATTTATAATATTTTCAAATTTCATATTCAATTTTAAATCTCATTTCTATTTAGCTATATTTATTTTTGGAGAATTGTAAAAAATAACAAATTTAACAAAATATTTACAACATATAGAATTTTTTTTCAGATTCTATCAATGAAAGACATTAATAGAGAATGATAGAAGTAGGTTAGTGGCTATCATTGATAGAATCCAAAATTTTGTTATAGCTTGTAAATATTTTAATTTATTTAGCTATTTTTAAAAATGCCCCTTTGTTTTTTGCTTTTTCATATTTACATATGTTTGATTTAATTTTCAATTTTATACTGTTCAATATTTAAATTTATATATTATTTTTATCTTCAAAATTAATATTTAATATGTTTACTTAAATTGAATATTTCCTCGATTTTAAATTTCAAATTTTGCAACATATATATGTTTATATGTTATTTTAAATTTAAATTTATTATTTTAGTTCCTTCGAAATTAGTTAGAATTTTACAACATTTAGTTTTTTTTACTAAGATGTTCCTTAAGGTTATCTTCAATATTTTATAACCACAACATTTATATAATAACGTAGTTGAGTTTAAATTGAATTAACATTATTTAATTAAGACAAATGAATTAAATGAGAAATAGCATGCCAAACCAAATTTTAAGAACATATGATTATTAAAAAAAATTGTATTATAGTTATTAATTTTGCAACCGGACTTATGTGTATTTTATAATTTTATTTTATAATTGTTTTATTTTATATTTTAATAAATTCGATATATTTTTTATTCTTTACGTAATTAACTAAAAAACAAAAATGTTAGGAAAAATAACACAATAAATGAAAAACAATAAATAATTATCAAACAAATTTATGTTTCTATTTCTTGACATAGTCCTCTTTCTCGTCCGGTTTCATGTTTTAAAAAAAAAAACAAAGAACGAGAAACATGGAATAGGAAACAGGAAACAGGAAAAAAGAAACGAAAATGTTATCAAACTGGTCCCTCTTCTTTTTTTAGAACAAGAAACATGACTATGTTTGATAACCATTCTCGTTTTCTATTTCTTGAAAAAAAGAAACATAAACAAGAATTTTTGTTTGATAATTATTCTTGTTTCTCGTTTCTTCTGTTATTTTTCCTAAAATTTTCGCTTATTTTTTTATAGTTTAAATATAATTTAGAATAATTTTCATAAATATAACAAACAATCAAAATATTTACGATCCATGTTACAAAATGAAAAAACCTAATAAGTTGGTCATTTTTTTAAAATAATCCAGATTTTCCTTCCTTTTCAATGTCTTTCTTCTCTTTTCTTTTTGTGATTTTTCTTTTCTCTCCATGGTCTTTCTTCTCTTCTTCTGCCATTTTTCTCTTTTCTTTTTCAAACTGTTATTTGGTTTTATTTGGTTCAAGATCGTGTATCAAATATAAAATATCTATTTATTTTATTTTTTTTTTTCCAGATGGTTGGTTGTTCAAGATCGTCTACCAAATATAAAGGATCTTGAAAAATATATACGATCGTGTACCAAAAAGTTTTGAAAAAAATTGTTGATATCTGGCTACCCAAATCTAAATGATCATGTAGGAAAGAATAGCCAAATCTAAACGATCGTTTTTCAAATATATTCCGCGTGCTGGATGTCAATTAATAACTAGAATTTTTTTGTATTTCCCATTGTGGGCTTGTGGGCTTTTTCCGTTTTGAAATTGTTTTATAAATTTTAAATATTTTAGCACTTTGTTATATTTTTTAAAAGACCACTATAATTTAATTGTGAAAAAATAAAAAAATACATAAAATTCAGTCAAATGTGGAAAAAAAACAATTATACAACATTAATATTATCAAATACACACAAATCTCGTAGCAAAAAATTAATAACTATAATACAAATAGTTTTTATTAATCATATGTTGCTAAAATTTTATTTGAAATATTATTTTTCATTCAATTCATTTCTCTTAAATGATTTTGATTCTGTTGTTGTAAATCACCTAGAAGGAGTGATTCGTTGAGTAGGCTTAACGCCTAGACTGAACGTGGGCTACTTTGTCTTGTATCTTGCGAAATATATAGGTATCTCGCCTGGTCAAGTCGCCAAATGATCTCGCCTACTAATTACTTCGCCAAGTGGTCAAAACGCCAAGTGGTCAAAACACTTGGTTATGTCGCTTGCTCAAAACGGAAACTAAAAAACAAAAACATGTTAGCAAATGGCTGAGTCACATGTCTCGCTCTCTTTATGACGTTTCGCGGCTTTGCTATCTTTGTGCAAACAATTTGATCGCTCCATTGTCCCAGGATAAAACAACCTCGTTCTTCAATTAGTATTGCAATGAAACTAATTGAAATTCACAACACTTAAACAAACACTCAAATGCTCAGAATACTGGAAGAGAGTTTTTGGGAGAGAAATTATTCTTTTGTATATATATATATATATTTTTTTATTGTGAAGAGAATAAAGAGACTGATATATATAGTGAGTGTGGACGCAACCAACCGTCATAAAACATAAAATAAAATCAATTGATAAATACCATTTAATCTGGAAACATTTTCGGTTTTGAAAAGTGTTTAATTTACCAAAAACATTTATAATAAGAAAACAGTTTAGCAAAAATTATATATTATTACTCTATTTGTCCTCTCCTCGACACGCCCGACAGATGGCGACACGCGAGCGTGGAGATATAGGCATGCCTACATTTGCCTATCTCCTCACTCCTTCCAAAACTTGGGTGGCCCATGAGTGAATGTATGGGTTTATAAAGAAGACTTTCAAATTGCTTAAAGCAATGTGGGAATACAAGTTTTAAATAAAATAATAATAAATATTTTTTTTCTCAAAGTTTTCATTTAACAATCTCCCACTTGAAATTTTTTTACTATCAATCCCACACTTGAAATTTTTTAAAACATTTTCATCGAGCAGTGTCTATCTTTATAATATTGTGCCTAAGTAAAGGTGTCTAATGACTTGAATCTTTACGTAGTGACAATAGTTTAGGAATTGTAAAGTAACTCGTAGTTTTGAACTTTACTTCTAACACTATTTTGCACACAACATTATTCGAGTGAAGTTCTAAAATAGCCCGTGCTTTATGGCCTTGCACGTATATCCCAGTTTAGTGAACGCTCTAGGAATTTACCCAGAATTCCATTGAAAGTGTCCCTCACTTCCACATTCACAAAGGTGAATCTATCAAGAATACTTATATAGCTAGGTACCCTACTTGATATCAAGTATAAATTTCATTAAGAGCAAAGTTCAGCCTTCTCATACGCTTCAGGATGTCATGCTAATTACTCAATCATAAGAATGGAACTCCTAATATTTTAGCATGACTCTCATCATATTACTTGTGATCAGTTATTACCTATTGAACTTGCTTCTTGGGATCTCTAGTCTTTCAAGTTAGGTTTACCTCACAAGTAATTCAATTTTTTATAGGCTTGAGTCCTATTCTTTTCGAGGTTTTAAAAACTTTCTCTCTTGCTAGTCCTTTCGTTAAAGGATCAACCAAGTTATCATAAGACCGTACATAATCCACTATCACTGCACCAGTAGTGAGAAATTCTCTAAAGGTACTATGCTTATGACGTATCTGTCGTCTCTTATCATTGTAATAACGGTTCTAAACTTTTGTGATAGCTACAGTACTATCACCATGAATTAGTATGGCTGGTACCGATCTTTTCCAAGTGAAAATCTTTGGTAGCAAGCTTCAAATCCAACTTGCTTCTTCACTAGCAATAGCTAGTGCTATCATCTCTGACTCCATTGACTGGGCTAAGATTGTCTGTTTCTTGGATTTCCAAGCAACAGCTCCTTTACTATATTAAAAAAATAGCCACTTGTAGCCTTTGAGTCATCTGAAAGGGAGTTTCAATCAACTTCGATATAACCTTCAAGTATAGCAGAAAAGTTTTGATAGTGTAATCCTAGATTTTGGGTTTTCTTAAAATATCTTAGTACTCTTTCTATAGCATTACAGTGTTTTAGACTAGGTCTGCTGATAAACCTACATAGTAATCCTATAACGTAAGTTATATCTGGTCTTGTGCAATCACCAAAATACCTCAAACTACCTATGAAACTAGCGTACTTAGATTGGTTAACATTGTCATAAATGTTTTTGAATAATTTAACACTAGAGTCATAGGGTGTACAAGCTAGTTTGCTTTCGAAGTAGTTGTACTTCTTGAAGATCTTTTCTATGTAATGAGATTGATCTAATGAAATTCCACTTTCAGTTTTAGTAATTTTGATGCCTAGGATTACATTTGCTTCTCCTAAGTCTTTCATGTCAAAGTTTGCACTCAACATTGATTTTACATCATTTATTACGTGCAGGTTTGATCCAAAGATTAACATGTCATCTACGTATAAGCATATGATAGTACATAACCTATCTTCAGTCTTATTGTAGATACATTTATCAGTCTCATTTAGTTTGAATCCTTTGGACATGATTAAGTTATCAAACTTTTTGTGTCATTGCTTAGGAACTTGTTTTCGGCCATATAAGAATTTATCTAATTTACAAAATTTAGATTCCTGACCGTGAACTAGGATACCTTTAGGTTGTTCCATATAAATCTCTTCTTTTAAATCACCGTTTAAGAAAGAAGTTTTATGTCAACTCTCATTTCTTCCCCTTTTATTTATTTTTAATTCTTTTTTTACAAGTACAAGTAGTAATAATAAGATTGGAATTGGAAAATTTAGGTAGTTTAAGTGAGGGGACATTATGGTCAATTTAAATGGTATTAGTTTTTTAAAAATAAATGATTTTTTTTAAAAAAAATATTAATTTAAGAAAAAGGAAAGAAAGAGAGGAGGAGTCTTCTTCTCCTTGAAGAAACGCACACCGGCCCCCTTCCCCTAATCTTCTCGATTTTTATTGACCAGATCCTGTCCCCTCACGATTTTTCCTTTTTCTCGTTGCCAATGATGCACGAATCGCAGTCGTATCTCTCACTACTCGGTTTGACCAGGCTCCACCACACGAACATGTTGCGTCCTCATCACTTTTGGTCAGAATTGTCCTCGCGTGAAGTGACCCAACTCGTCATTTGAATCGCGTAGTCCACCAGTCATCGTCGTTCAATGACCAGATCTTAGTAGTCGTTGCTTTCTTTGGCTCTCACTTGCCTGTTCACTTCGTGGATCGATCGTTAAATCCCTAATCTAGGGTAAGATCTAACTGATTTAATTAGATTATTGTAGTTTTCCAAATACCCATTAACCTTGGACTTAAATATAACAATAGTCATGATATTTAGGTGTTGAATTCGGAGAGTTTGTCGCTAACCAGCCACGAGGATATTTGAAATTGGGTGTTGGGCACAATTTTGGGTAAGATTCCAAGATTTATGGATTGGGTCTTCAATATCAATTTACATTTAGTGCTATTATTGAACAACCCATGGCTTTTGGGATGTTAGGATTCAATAGTTGTAGGCCGCTAGAGAACTTTTTTTTTCATTGAGGTTAATGGTTTTTCCAAATGCTTGGTAAATGTGGAAGTAATGTAAGTGAGTTTTCTTCGAGTTCCTAAATGCCCATTAAGTTGAGCGTAAAAAGGGATTTAACCGTGATACTTGAGACCTATAGTTGAATGATTAAAGGTCAAAATGAGCTTTTCTTTAAACTTGGAGTTCGTTTGGGTGTTTGTTTCTATAAAGTTCAGAATATAAGATGAAATTGGGTGATTTTAGGAAGTTTTTGTGTTGTTGACTTATGGTAATATATTGGATAGAAATCCCAAGCATCATTGATAATGGAAGTAAAAGTATATCTGCATAAAAGAACCATTAAATTATGAACTAAGTCTGATGCTCAGGATATTAAGTATCTAAAATTTGAGTCCAAGGGTTCTTATGTGAAAGTTTTGCTAATCCTAGGCTCTTTATAAATTTAAGGACCTTAGAAGCATCGAATAGATTTTTGTGGCCTTGTGGAGAACTTTACACCTAGTTGTAGCCTTATGTTTTGTGAAGATAACTAAAAGACTTGGATCGTTGTTTAAGGCCAAATTACTATGGAGAAAGCGTATATACCCAAGAGATCCAGTTATTTACTGTGACTTGCCCGTTTTCAAGTTCTTATTACTTATACATGATATTATGAGATTGCATGGAAACTACCACTGTTTAAACTTTTTATAACTTTGTCTTCAATTATACTTAAATGATGAGTTTACACTCAATGGTTTCAAGAATATTTATGTTTAGAATTTTTATAAAAATATATTTTCTAACTATGTTTGACTGTTAAGCAAGAAATATGTGACTTTATAAATGATGGTGATTACCCATAAGCTACGCGAATATATTTCCATAGCGCCTCCTACAATCGGCAGGGGGTTCTGAGCCTGAAAGAGGTTGTAGCTAGAGATCCAAGATCCTGAGCCTAGGTGAGGATGTGGATGGAGGAGTGTGATATAGATTCAGGCCTAGTGTAACCCATGGTGGATGGCTCTATGTACACATAGGAGCGAAGATGAAGATGGATACTGTGGTAGGTGTTAAGTACGCCTGAGCTCCGTTTGGCCACATGTTTTCTTGTAGATATGGATCACGTGTGAGTTATTCCAGGTCGTGTATTTAGTATACTATCATAGTTCGATTGGATGGAAGTTATTACCGTGGTAGGTGCTAAGTATGCATGAGCTTCGTTTGGCTGCGTGTTTTCTTGTGGATATGGATTACGTGTGAGCTATTCTGGGTCGTGTATTTATTATGCTATGATGGTCGAATTGGATGGAGGTTGTTATCGTGGTGGGCACTAAATCTGTGTGAGCTAATTTTGGTCGCATGATTATTTGATCATGTGCGAGCTATTCTTGGTCGTATATCTAGGCGCCTTGCCATGGTTGGTCGGCTACAGTTTTGTTGGTGGACTTGTGGATTATGTGACGATATCGTCTTTAATTAATATCTCATTATTGATGCATATTTACTCATCTTGTTGAGCATGTCTTACGAGTTTTTACATCTAATTACTTGCCACTCACTGAGTTTTTGACTTATGTTTTCAATGTTTTCTTTTCCCCCTAGGTAGCAATCCAAGACCAAGCATCGAACCCCATCACTATAGTAGATTTTTATTTTTTTGTATGTGTATAGTTAAATTTTTGTAATGCATCATAGGGTGGTTAATCTTATCAAGAGAGACGGTACGAGTTCGTGTTTTAAAATATCCTTCTTTAGTTGTAATTTTTGTGTATGTAATACCTAGTTTGTACTTTAAATTCTAATTGAAGTTATAAAATTGTCTGGATGTGTGTGGTGAGACACACTTGTTGTATGTAGTATCTGAAGTCTGTTTATAATCGTATAGAAGTGGAAACATCTTCCTTTCCAAATGTGGCTACCCCGTATTTTTAGGGGAGGTGCTGTCGAAATTTCTTTAGATTTTATTGAAAAATGGTGTTTTATAAATCTTACGTTGGAAAAGAATGTTTTAAGGAGTAGATTCACACCACGATCTAGTTTAGAGGGAATGTTTAGAACGAGGTGTGACATTTTAACATCCATGTAATGTATTAGGAGACTGTACAGAGCAGCTATAGAAATCAACACTCTAATTGAGGTGATTCTAGTGACTGGGGAGAAGGGGTCGAAAAAATCTATGTTTTCCTTCTGTCTAAATCCTTTTGCTACTAGTCTAGCCTTATATTTATCTACTGATCCATCAGGTTTGAGTTTCTTTCTTAAAACTCATGTGCAACCTATTGCTTTACAGCCAGGGGATAGGTCAACTAAGTGCCAAGTTCTATTGGATTTAAGAGAGTTTATTTCATCATTAGCTTCTTGCCATAAGTTGGCATCTACTGAGGATAAGGTTTCTATTAGATCTTTTGGATCTTCAACGTTATACATTTTGAAGTCTTCTCCAAATTCTTTTATGGTTCTAGTTCTCTTGCTTCTTCTAGGTTCAGGTTCTATTTTCTTATCTTGGGTTTGGATACTAATTGAAGGTAGACTACTTGAATTTGAGCCCCCCACTAGTTTGACTATTTAACCCCCCACTATTTCTAGATTTAAAAGGAAATCTATCCTTGAAAAAATCTATATCGTTTGATTCTATGATTACCTTATTTTCTAAGTCATAGAACCTATAGGTTTTATTGTTTTTAGCGTATCCTATGAAGACACATTTACAGGCTCTACTAGCTAGTTTTCTTCTTTTTGGCTAAGGTATTCCAACATAGGCTAGACAATCCTAAGTTCTAAGATAAGACAGGTTTGGTGTTTTTTATTCTTAAGGACATCGTATGATGAAGCTTTACTGTTTGATTTCAGAATCCTATTAAGAACATAGTTAACTATTTTAATTATTTCACCCCACCAAGAAGGTGCTGCTCCTGATTCACGTAAGATAGCAACTACTAACTCAGTTAGAGTTCTATTATTTCTTTCTGTTTTTCCTTCATTTTAGGAAAATAATGTACAGTTGTTTCGTGTATTATTCCTTTGAGTTATAAAACTTCTTGAAAGTAACTGAATCATATTTAGTTCCTTTATCACTACGAAGTCTCTTAATACTTTTGTTAAACGGATTCTCTATTTCAGTTACAAACACCTTGAACATGTCAAAGACATCAATTTTATTTTCAAGCAGATAAATAAAAGTGTAGTTGGAACAGTCATCCATAAAGGTTATAACATACCTTTTACTGTTCCTAGTTAATGTGTCATCAAATTCACATAAATCAAAATGAACTCATTCTAAAGGCTCTGTTACCCTACTTACAGATTTATGCAAAGTCTTTATTATCTTAACTTGACTACAACATGCACATTTCTCAAATTCATTCAAAGATAACTTAGGAATAAGATCCAACCTATTCATGTTGCAAATTAGTCTTTTATTAACATGATAGAGTCTAGCATGCAAACATAAAAGTACACAACATGTAAGCAGAAGATAATTTCTTATTCATTTCCAAATTCAACTTAAACATGTCATCAATAGTTAACCCTTTACCACAAATACATTGTTTTTGGTTAAAGTAAACAAGTCTGATCTTATGGTTTGTGTGAAGCCAGCCTTGTTAAGGAGATATGCATAGACCAAATTCTTTCAAATTTCTGGAGTATGTAGAACTTCTTTCAGCACAAGCGTCTTGCCAGATGTGAATTTCAGTTCTACTTCTCTAACACCGGCCACCTTAGTTGTGCAAATTGCCTAGAAGGAGTGATTCTTTGAGTAGCCTTAATGCCTAGACAGAACATGTAGATTGAACGCAGACTACTTTGTCTTGTATCTCACAGAATGTATAGGTATCTTGCCTGGTCAAGTCACCAAATGAGCTCGCCTACTAATCACTTCATCAGCTGATCAAAACGCCAAGTGGTCAAAATGCAAAGTAGACAAAACGCCTAGTTATATCACCCGGTCAAAACACAAACTGCAAAACAGAAACAGGTTCGAAAATGGCTTAGTCGCAGATCTCGTTCTCTTTAAGACGTTTAGGGTTTAGGGTTTTGAAAGTGTTTAATTTACCAAAAACATTGATTGATAAATACCATTTTAATTTGGAAACGGTTTAGGGTTTTGAAAGTGTTTAATTTACCAAAATCATTTATAATAAGAAAATGGTTTAGCAAAAAATATATATTATTACTTTATTCCTCCCCATGCCCAATCGACCGACAGCATACGCGCATGTGAAGATATAGGTATATCTACATTTGCTTTTCTCCTCACTTCTTCCAAAACCTGTGTGCCCTTAGAGTCCAAACCCATGAGTGAATGTTTGGGTTTATAAACAAGACTTCCAAATTGCTATCTAAGCAATGTGGGAATACATGTTTTTGAATAAAATAATAATAAATATTTTCTTTCTCAAAATTTTCATTTAACAAATTCAAATTCAAAGCAATTACATTATTATGTAAATGTCGTGGTTGTAAAATATTTCTTTGCACAAGGTTTTTGGAGAAATGTGTTTCGTGGACTTGAATTTGTGTTTATGGTGTGTTTGTGTTGATTTGATCCGATGTAGTTCAATCTCTAGTACTTGATCCTCTGGTTCTCTCTCAGTTGAAAGTGTGCTTGATTTGAGAAAGCTGAGCAAATGATGTTTGAAGTTCGAGTCGTTGGAGTCTTGGAAGAAAGCTTATATCTTCGACGGAACTTCAAACTTTGAGGGTGGTCAGCTTCAGAAGTACTCTAGTTGTTGGGAAAATTCTCCCTAGGTCTTATGGAGTAAAAATTTATGAACCCCACAAATGAAGAGAATTACTCTATTGAGTGGATTTGACCTTATTTAACATTTGGGTTATATTGAGCCTATCTTTGAGCTCAACTGAATCTTAGCTAAAATAAATAATATTAATTTGACCAAAATAATTAACTTGATCCAATAGTCATGATGAAAATAACGTGGCATCATCAGAATTTACTAATTTATATCTAAAACAAATTAAAAATATTTTAAAAATATATATGAAAGATTAATAAAGAAAGGAAAAAATAAGTTAAGAAATACTAAACATATAAATATGAAAAATTAATCAAGGAAGAAAAAAAATGTACATAGGAATGTTTTCCCATCTGTTGAATAAGAAATTTTGAGCCCAACCACAAATTGCCACATCATTTATTAAATTATTGATGAAAAGTGCAAATAATTGAATTTAGGACTAATTAAAATTGACATATGCCCCAAATTAAAAATTGAAAAACATAAATTGGCCAATTTTAATAATGCCACATGTTTTCATCTTAACCGTTGGACCAAGTTAATTATTTTTGTTCAATTAAATATTATTTACTTGGACTAAGTTCAATTAAGCCCAAAAATAAGCTTAATTGAGCCCAAATACTAAATATAACCCAAATCCATGGGGTTGAGGCCATGGGTCTGGTCCATGGACCAACCAGACTCAAGCCCATAAAGCTCACCAGAGAACTCTATAAATAGAGGAGTTCTCCTCATTTGTAATGGGTTGGAAATTTTTTACTCTAGAAGGTCTAGAGAGAATTCTCCTAAGAACTAGAAGACTCCCTAACTCTTGAAGTCGACCATCCTCAAAGATTGAAGCTACTTTGAAGATACAAGCTTTCTTCCAAGACTCCAACTTCCCTCGAAGATCGAAGCTCCTTTGAAGATACAAACTTTCTTTCAAGACTCCAACTGCAAGAACATCACATGCTCCGTTTTCTCAAATCAAGCGTAATCATTCAATCGAGAGAGAATCAGAGGATCAAATTCTAGAGATCAAACCGCATCGCATCAAATCAACAAAATACAGCATCAACTCAAGTTCAACTCCACGAATCAAATTTCTCCAAAAATCTCGTGCGAACAAATTGGCATGCCCAGTGGGACCATCTCTACCTCTCCTCTCTCTCTCATCATCTAGATCTACATGCAAACCAATGGCATCAAAGAAAGTTGCATCCAAATCTTTTGTTTCAAGCGACGCTTACACAGAATCTATCATTCGTAGTCGTTCAAAGGAGATCATCCAGGAGCAAGATCAAGATTCTGTCATCACGCAGAGCATCTTAAGCAACTGGTGGAATCTCCTAAAGACGGGATCATCATTAGAGAAATTTCTTTGTGCGACAACTCTATTCTTGCTTCTGTCAGAGCAAGAATCATACCTTGAAGTAGTGTCTGTCATGATGGTTGATGTAACTGTTGAGGCCGCCATGGCGAAGATGGAGAGAAAAATAAATTTCGTAATGAAAACTGTAGAGGAGCGAGAACATGAAATTACTGTCTTGAAAGACCAAATGAAAGCTTGTGAAACTGCTGAGTCGAGTAAAACTCCTGCTGTCAAAACTGACGATAAAGGAAAAGCTATGTTGCACATATGCAACAGTCCATCTCTGTCACCTCCCTGTTAGTCCAACAACTGCAGGATAGGATCACAAGCTCCATAAAAGCTCAATATGGAGGACCGCCACAAACTTCTTTTATGTACTCCAAGCCATATACCAAGAGAATCAACGACCTACTAATGCCTGTTAGGTATCAAGCTCCAAAGTTCCAACAATAGTTTAATGAGTCTTGAACAGTATGTAGAGACATAGAGGGATCAATGTTCGAGATCAGCTTAAAGGGTCTATAGTATAGGGATAAGGTTGGGTACCTTATCCTGGTAACACTATGGATACGGCTCACTTTGTATTTGATACAAACTCAATGATCCAATGTGTTTGTGTATGTGAAATGCGAGTGAGGTTTCCTATGCAATGAGCTTGCATAAGACTGGACCACGAAATAGTAACCACTACATGTAACAGTGTTAACTAGTTGGATTTCTATTTCACTAGGATGACCTAGGTAACTTAGTCTTCATCTTGAATGTATTATGAATACCTGTTCGAGAGATTGTCCTTCGATTTATATGGGTGGGAGTAGTCAGATCGCTGACTCAATAAGCTTATCATTTTGAAGACAAGATCGAGTAAGGAGCTGGGAACATAATTACACAAGATGGAATTCACTTTTTTCCTACTTTAGGGTAAGTAGATGAGTGTTCCCTTAAATGATGTCTCTAGGACTTGAACAAAAGGCCCTACCCTCTCCATGGCACGAGAGGGATTTCTATTTATTGGTAGGACGATAAACAGATTGTTCATTAGAGGAGCACTAGTATTTGAAAATTAGAGGTAACCCAGTGGTAAAATGGTAAATTCACTCAGCTGGTGTTACGAACACTCATGAAGGACTAACTTACTGTTATTGGTCTATATCCGTAGACACAGAAATATATCTACAGTGAGAAGAGTTCAACTATGAGTCTTTAGTGGAGCGTATACACATTTAATGAATATTGATTAATGTGGTTAATGAGTTTAGCCAATTAATCTCAAATCGTTATAGCTTATGATCTGTAGGTCCAATAGGTTACATTCCTAGCTCGTAAATTGTAATGAGATCTATTTATATTGGTTGTAATTTGAAATGTTTAAAATTACTTTGAGAGTTAGTTTAATGTATGATGATACATTATAATATAACGTTTATCAAACTTTATTATATAAATTTAATTTTGGATATGATTCAAAATTAATTTATGAGAGATAAAATATTAAATGAGTTCAAATATTATTATAATGTGAATTGGATCCATATTAAAATTATTGGTTATGAGAGAAATTTATATTTGAATATGATTCAAATTTAACTTAAGTTAAATATAAGATAATTAATTTAGTTATTAATTAATTGAAGAATTAATTAATAGTTTAGTTTAATATTATTTAATTAAATTAATATAAAACTATAAGATATTTTAGAGATATTCATAAAATAAAATTTAAATGAAATATTAATTAAATATGATTTAATTAATTATTAACTAATTGATTAATGTTTAATTAATTAGTTGATTTGAAATTTCTGTTCATTTAATAGTTTTTAAATTAATAGAATTTCATTATTCTCTCCTACTCCAAGAAGGAAAAAGAGTTATAAACATCTAGAAGGAAATTTTTTTCTTTAACAACTCAATCAACCAAAAGAAAAGCTAATAATTTTGCTTTTCTACAAAAGAGTTTCTCTAAATTTTTTCTCATTCTAATTGGTGCTAACAAACCAATCTCATCCCAGAGAATAAGAAGGTCTCCTACAGATGGTGTTCTAATTTGGAGATTTATTTTGTTGACGTCAAACAAGTAAGTCTTTCTTTTTCAAATCTATAATTAGAAATCATGCTTAGCTTTTAAGTCTTAATAAAAAATATTTATTTCTATATTATTTTGAAAATATACTGGTATTTTAAAATTCCCAAATTAAATTGAATGTGTTTTGTAAAATTTGGCCATAGATTTACAATTTTTTTTATATGATCATGTAAAGGCCCATGCATTTTTGGGCAATTTTAATTATAAATCTTGTAAATTAGAGTCCAATTTTGGATTCGTGGCATTTTTTTTTTGAAAAACGGTACCAAATTCGCCCAAAACGAACTATTGAAAGGCCTCAAATGGGAGGATTTATGAATCAGCACAGAACACCAGACGCAAAAAGGGGGAATTTTCGCGCACTTGAAGGAGAGGGCTGACGTCACGATGACGTCAGCCTAAAGTTAGCAGAATAAGAGGTGCGGCTTGGCGGGCAGCTCCTTCGTTTGGCAGCTTGGGCGGCTCTGGTTCAACTTTTTTAGCGGGTTCAACTGGTTTTTAGGCCGATTTTTCATTTTTTGGGCCACTTCTTCACCTTTTTACGTCGGTTCTTCCATTTTTGGACCAATTCAAGGTTTTTGAGTTGTTTTGAAGCTTTTTGAAGGTTTGAGACCGATTTTGGACCTTTGGAAGCAGTTTTAGGATATTTTAAAACTTAATTATTGTAATTTATTGCTTTATTTTATCGTATGAGACAATTTTACATGTTCAATTACTATTTAAATGCTTTATGGATGTCATTTAGATAAATCTCACCTTAAGTTAAGCATGTTGATGCATTTTAATATATTATAAATGTTATAATATATGGTTTTAATGCATGATTATGAATTTCATGAGATATTTAAAGTATGTTGATATTTTAAATACATGAAATTGGATAAGCATGATGCATGACATTACTTAGTTAAATATAGTTTGTTATATTTAAATTAATGTTTTGTGTATGCTTGATTGATTTTCATGTATTAATTTTTTAACATAAGTGATATATTAATTAAGATGCAAATCAATTTGCATTGAACGTATTACATCCATAGATTAATATAATTGTTATATTAATGTAATTAAAAATTGTTTTAATTAATTAAACCATAGTATGAATATTAAAAGACTAATTAATTAGTTTTATAATAGTTATAAAATTTGATAATTAGAAATCGTCAACCTATAATAAAGAGTTGCATGCAAACATAGGATCTTAGGATTAATTTGATTTAATTTTAACTTGTTTAAAATTAAATAGACCTAAGATCACATTTAGGATTAGAATTATGCCTTATTAAAGTTTAATGAAACTAAGTAGGACCAATAGGATTTAAGGTTATAAGGGAACTCTACCGGTAAAGTTTTGTCTAAGGCTGGGGTACTTAAGTTGACGATTTACGGAACACCTCCTACCTGAAAACTGACCCGGAACCGACATTGAATTAACTATATTCCTATTAGCATAAGATGCCACTAGGTAAATTAAATGGTTTTATACACCTAGAAACTTTAAGAGTAATTAGGATTTAAAATTATAAGAAAACTCCACCGGGAAAGTTCTGTCTAAGGTTGGGGTATATAAGTTGACGGTTTATGGAACACCTCCTACCTAGGAACTGACCCAGAACCGGCGTTGAATTAACTTTATTCCTATTACGCATGGGATGCCACTAGGTAAATTAAATGGTTTAATATACCTAGAAACTTTAGAGTGAAGTTTTATTATAAGATTTAGCCAAAATTTAGCTAAGTACAACAAACCCTAAATTAATAGAACATTTTAGTGGGAGAAAAATGGTATATATGATATATCAATTTTTAGCTCTCACGTCCCTAAGAGTTCACCCTTGAGATTCATACTCAACTTCGTGTCGCCCTGGGAGCGGCCTCCCTTCAAAAAGTGTTTGTATGGGTCAATAACAAGATGAATAGGAGAAATGTTCATAGTAAGTGGGAGAAGGACGTGTGTCAACTTATCCTACGGTCTCCTCCATTAGGTTGCAACTTGAGACTTCTATGATTCGCCTGTGTGTCATCCTAGAGCGACCATCCCTTCGAAGGGCCTGATTATAGAAGTTGGAATAATGAAAACTCCAGAAATGGATAGGGTTTCTTAGGCTAATCTTCAACATATGTCTTTCCTTTCGGTAGTTTGTTGAAGCGTACCTTTGGAATCTGAAAATGGTATGGTTACACTTACGGGATGAATTAAGTTACTTAATGAATCCTTTACCGAATAACGGTGACTAAGAACTATAGGAATATGAGTTATATAGTATTAGTTATTAGTTGAGATTGTCTTAATTCAGGAGAGGAGTAGCTTATCACCCTTCGGTGGCTGTTGCTCTAAACTTTTGAAGTATCGTTGCAAAAACTAAATCATTTGTTTGATTAGGATTCTTTGATTGCTTGATTTTGCTGAATTGATTGGATTATTTTGTGTAATGGGTTAAGACAAAGATAACTAATATGGTCAATTGATTGTTTCAGCATGTCTTCTTTAATTATTCAACTACTTAAAAACGAAAAATTAATCGATGAAAATTATGTGACGTGGAAGTCAAACCTGAATATGATTCTGGTTAATGATGATCATCGTCTTAATGGAGGAATGTCCTCTTTTCCCTGCTCGAAATGCATCTCAGAATGTCAAGGATACATATAATCGTTGGACAAAGGCCAATGATAAGGCTCACATCCATCTCTTGTCTAGTATGTCTGACATACTAACCAGGAAACAAGAGACCATGGTCATTGCACCTCAGATTATTTACTCTCTCGAAGAGATGTTTAAGAAAAAAAAAAGGTAAATATGATTTACTTGTCTTAGAAACATGTTTAGTGAAAAATGACTAAAATGCCTAGATACTTGATTTAGGAGCCACTAGTCATGTTTGCTCTTCTTTAAAGGAAACTAGTTCCTTTGAGCAGCTCGTGGAGGCTGAGATGACACTCAAGGTTAGAACGAGAGATGTCATATCAGCTCGTGCGGTGGGAGATGTTAAGTTGTTTTTCAGAAATAGATTCCTGTTTTTAGAAAACTTGTACATAGTTTCTAAGATTAAAATGAATCTTATATCTATTTCTTGTCTTATTGAACAATCATATAATATAACCTTTTCTTTGAATGAAGTGTTCATTTCTAAGAATGGTGTACATATTTGTTTAGATAAGCTTCAAGACAACTTGTATGTATTAAGACCTAACGAAGCAAAAACAATTTTAAATCCTGAGATGTTTAAAACTGCTAATACTCCAAATAAATACAACAAATTTCTCCGAATAACAATACCTATCTTTGGCATTTAAGATTATGCCACGTTAATCTCGATAGGATTGGGAGATTGGTAAAGAATGGACTTCTAAATGAGTTAGAAGATGATTCCTTGCCTCGATGTGAATCTTGTCTTGAAGGAAAAATGACTAAAAGACCATGGAAAAGGTTATACAGCCAAAGAGCCCTTAGAACTTATACATTCAGACTTCTGTGGTCCAATGAATATAAAAGCTAGAGGAGGTTTTGAATACTTTATATCTTTTATAGATGATTGTTCAAGGTATGGTTATTTATACTTAATGGAACATAACTCTGAAGCTCTTGAAAAGTTCAAGGAGTATAAGGTTGAAGTTAAAAATTTATTAAGTAAAAAGATTAAAATACATCGATCTGATCAAGGTGGAGAGTACATGGATTTAAGATTTCAGGACTATATAATAGAACATGAAATCCATTTCCAACTCTCAGCATCTGGTACACCTCAACAAAATGGTGTATCAGAAAGGAGAAATGGAACCTTGTTAGACATGGTTCGTTCAATGAGCTATGCTCAATTGTCTAGCTCATTTTCGGGGTATGCAGTGGAGACTGCAGTTCATATCTTGAACAATGTTCCCTCGAAGAGTGTTTCTGAAACACCTTTCGAATTATGGAGATGACGTAAACCTAGTTTAAGTCACTTCAAAAATTGGGGTTGTCTAGCTCATGTGTTAGTGACAAATCTCAAGAAGTTGGAACCCTGTTCAAGGTTATGCCAATTTGTTGGTTACACTAAAGAAACGATAGGTGGTCTATTCTTCGATCCACAAGAAAATAGAGTGTTTGTATAGACAAATGCTACTTTCTTGAAAGAATACCACATGAGAGATCATCAACCACGAAGCAAATTAGTATTAAGTGAAGCTACTGATGAAGCAACAAGGGTTGTTAATGAAGCTGGCCCCTCATCAAGAGTTGATGAAACTAACACATAATTACACAAGATCCAGTGAGGTGCTGGGAACATAATTACACAAAATGAAATTCACTTCTTTCCTACTTTAGGATAAGTAGATGAGTGTTCCCTTAAATAGTGTCTCCAGGACTTGAACAAAGGGGTTTACCTTCTCTATGGCACGAGAAGGGTTTCTGTTTAATGGTAGGACCATAAACATGTTGTTCATTAGAGGAACACTGGTATTTAAGAATTAGAGGTAACCTAGTGGTAAAACGGTAAATTGACCCAGCTAGTGTTATGAATACTCGTGAAGGACTAACTTACTGTTATTGGTCTATATCCATTGACACAGAAATATATCTATAGTGAGAATAATTCAATTGTGAGTTTTTAGTGGAGTGTACACACAGTTAACGAATATTGATTAATGTGGTTAATGAATTTAGCCAATTAATCTCAGATGTTTGTAGCTTCTGATTTGTAGGTCCATTAGGTCTCATTCCTAGCTCGTAAAGGGTAAATGAGATTTATTTATATTGGTTACAATTTGAAATGTTCAAATTTACTTTGGAAATTAGTATAATGTATAGTGATACATTATAATATAAAGTTTATCAAACTTTATTATATAAATTTAATTTTGGATATGATTCAAAATTAATTTATGAGAGATAAAATATTAGAATGAGTTCGAATATTAATTTAATGTGAATTGAATTCATATTAAAATTACTGGTTATCAGATAAATTTATATTTGAATATGATTCAAATTTAAGTTAAGTTAATATAAGATATTTGATTTAGCTATTAATTAATTGAAGAATTAATTAATAGTTTAGTTTTATTTAATTAAATCTATAAGATATTGGAGAGATATTATTAATTAAATATTATTTAATTAATTATATTAATATAAATCTATAAGATATTGAAGAGATATTTATTCAAATAAGATTTGAATGAAATATTAATTAAATATGATTTAATTAATTATTAACAAATTGATTAATTGTTAATAAATTAGTAGATTTGATAATAGAATGTCATGATTCTCTCCTACTCCTTTTCCTATTCCAAGAAGAAAAGAGAGTTATAAATATCTAGAAAAAACAGTTTTCTTAACGATTTTCATCCAAAAAAAAAGAAGTCGATGTCTTTGCTCTCTGCAAGAGAAAATAGTTTCTATCAAATATCTCTAAACCTTTTCTAATCCTAATTGGTTCCTACAAACAAATCTCATCCCAGAGGATAGGGAGGTCTCTGACGAGTGGTGTTCCAATTTGGAGAATTAATTTGTAGATTCAGAGACGTCATCGAAAGAAAGTTCTCTGCAATTTTTAAATTAAAAGCATACTTAACCTTTAAGTCTTATTAAAAAAAACTAGTTTGTTAATTATTTTTGCCAATGTACTAGTATTTTGAGATTTCCAAATTAAAGTGAGTAATGGTTCTTTAAAACCTTCCACTGTCATATAGCTTTTATCCCATTACCTTGCGCCATGGCCTATCACATAGCTGGTGCATGCCCCCCTCTACTGTCTAGCTATGCGTTTGGCCATCTCGCGTGACACACCAAGTTCAAAAACAATCTCTTTTTCTTACCTTGTGCAGTCAACAAATCCTTCCACTCTGATGCTCGGCCAAACACAACCACAATCCAGAACACTAAAATTTTCCAGAAAACTACTATCAACTTTAAAAGTACATAACTTTTAAACCAGAACTGAAAATGCAAATCTTCATTCTTCAAACTTTCTTAAAAATGAGTTAGCTATCTTACCTCAAAATCTCAGCTTCAAATTCGAATAATTGAGTTCTGTAGCCTCTAGAAACTTAACCTTGCTCAGAATCCTTCGAAAACAACCTTCAAGTGTTCTTGATCTTCAAACTCAACCTTCCCTTAGTCATTTTCGTTCGAAAGACTCACCCTAAAAAATAAATGAAGATTCTCCAATTGAAATCATACAATTTGTCTGAGAATTGAGAGAACTTTTGTTCAGAAGTGAGCCTATTTATAGAGTTGTCTGGAAAGTAGACTTTGCCACCTCCAACTTACATGAAACCACCCTTTGCATGGTTAGGACAAGTGGAAACCACTTCACTGTCATCCCAAAACGCCTAAATGCACCCTCAATCGCCTAACCTTCAAATTTTCTCACCAAGAGCAATGTCTTTTCGCCGAACTAACCCCTAACAATTTGCCTCAAACTTGTTTTGCCCAAGCCTTTGCTCGCTAAACCCTTCACCTACAACCTCTTTGGCCGCAAGCTTCCTCGCTTGCTAGCATTTTCTCGTGTAGCCAAAGTCTTCTCAAGCTTACAATCTCGACCGCACCAACAACACAAGGCTTGTCGCCTAATAGCCTTTAACGCCTAGATAACCTCTTTGGAGGTTTTCTTGCCTAGCCTCAATCTCAACGCCTAACTTACTCCATGAATAGCTTGTCTCTTGGAGGTTCTCTTGGCCAAAGACTCCTTATCTTGCCTATACACTAAAACAAAAGTGGCCTATTATGACAGTTGTATACATCTCTAACTGTCATAAATGCCAAAATCCACATTTTTTGTGGGAAAAGACTAAACATTTTCTGATTTCAAGAATTTATGACAGTTTTTTGTGTCATAAATCTTTGACAACTTTTAAGTGTCATGAATATAAATAATAAAAAAATAAATATTATTTTAAATTAAAAGAAAACAACGAAAGAAAAGAGGGGAACTTTGTTTTCAATTTCCCCCAATTTGACGAAGAAAACCCTTCTTCTTTCTTTTTCTTCCTATCGCACGATTCCCCTTCTTCACTGCATGTCGTCAATTCCCCACAGTGGTCTCACACAGGCCGTTGATTCCCCTCCTCCACCAGGCTCCTCCACTCGGTGATAGCTCAAGGTGGTTATTGCGGTGAAGGCTCCTCCGTGCAGTTCTGCCCACAGTGAAGGCTTCTCCGTCTGATGCTTCTTCGCAACGGTCTTTTCTTTACAACCATATCACTCATATCAAAACCCTCCTTTGTCCGCCATCGTCGTGCCCTCTCTCATACTGCCCTCTCACTCTCCAGGCCACCGGCCATCTCCTACCTTCATCGTCGGTGGCAGTCTCTCAAGTATTTATGGATCTAATCTTTATTCTCTGTACTTTTCTTTGAGTAAGTCATCCCAGAAAAGATAGTTTTATGGTATTTGAGTAAAGCTCTAGAAATCTTTGGATTAAAGCTATAGGCTTTTTGCTAAAATTGCAAAGTGGTTTTTGGACACAAAATCTCATGGTCGAAATTTAAGAAGAATCGAGTTCTTGCTCCTGCCAATTTTTTCAATTAAACTTGAAACTCAATTCTCAACATTGCATCTGAGATATTTCTTTACAAATTTTTGTATTTATTCCTTAATTTTTGTAGTTTTCTAGCTGCCACTAAGTAAATGAATATTCTTGTGTGTTGCCCACCAATTGTTTGATGAAATGCCCATAATTTGGCTGATGAAGTTTTCAGATTCAAAATATGTCATTCTCATCATTTTTTTGGTTGAGTAAAACGTTTACTTCTAGAAACGTATGGACTCTTTTTCTATGTTCAAAATAAACTTGCTCTTTATATATATCTTCTTTATTCTCATGACATTATCTGTTAATCATTCAAAATAAACTCGCTCTTTATATTTAAGGGTATGGACTCTTTGAACAATATAATATGTCATCAATTTAAATTATGAAAGTTATTGCATTGAATTGATCTATGTTTGCTATTCTTTCAGGTATTACTTTTTTTTTCAATGCATATGCGTTTGGCATTGCTTTATTGTCAACCATGCAAACATGCTTTAATTTGACATGTTGTTAAATGATCGAAGTTTTAATTAATTGATGTCCTATGAATTTGTTTGATTCATTGCACCGTTGAGTAAAACTTGATTATTGAATGTACATGGGAAGAAATCATTTTAGAATGTTATTATAGCATAATCCTGGTGAACTAGATTTTATTTTATGGTTCTAATTTTATTAGTTAACTTTCTTTTGAGGTAGGGGATCAGATCCTTTGAATAAAATTTTGATTAGTTAAAACACAATCCTAATTGTTTATGATTAGTTAACATGCTTTTGCTTGGAGAAGGAGGAATTGAATATGAACTTGGTTTTAGAAAATATTGTCTTTTTGTTGATACTTAAATCATGTTCTTAGTGATGGTGCCAGTTCCTTCCCATTTCCCTACTCCCTTTCTCTGGTGTGTGTGTTTGCTTTGATCGATAAATGTGGTATATATCTGGTGGTATTTTATTTAGGTTTGTGATTTTGGGCTTTCACTCTTGAAGGCACACACATATCTTTCGTCAAAATCAGTTGTTGGGATTGTAAGTTATTGTGTGTGGCATTATTCCACACAATAGTTGTAAGATGTTTCTTGAGTCTGGACATTTTATTAATCTGCAAAAAAGACTGCTTCCTATTTATAAGATGTTTCTCTGTTCTTCACTACTTGTGTTCTTCATGGTAGAAAATTGTTTTGACTTTCATGGATAGAGGAAGAAAAACTTGCGATCTTGAACAATTAGACAAATTATGCTAGGTATTTTCATGCATTATTTTAAATATTTGTCTTGATTTTTTACTATGATTTAGTATGGATTGTTGCAAAGGCAGTGGATAAGTTTCATTATTATGTTATTGAACTCCATGACCATCGAATGTTTTTATACTTATATTAGAAAGTTTTCGAAGCTTTGTTTTTCTCTTTTTCATCGGCTTGCAACCCTTAATATGTAAATTTGGAAAAACATTTTGTAGGTAGCTTTTCTTCATGTTTTCATGATTGGGAAGGTTTGGCTTATAGTGTAGACTATGTTTGTAGTTTATCAGATGGTACTGCATTGGAATATGGATCTTCTTGCAATCAATTAACTGCACAAGGAAATGCTTCTTATGCATTTAATATGTACTATCAAGTGAACAGTCAAAAGAATTGGAATTTGATTTCTATTGTGCAATATGATTCAGGGATGGACTTTGGTATTGATTTTTGTGATGAATTACTTAAGATCATTTGGAAGTTCATCAAAGTTTTCTTGTTATTTTGTGTATATCCTTTGAAACTAATCTACTAGCTATTTTTTTAAAATAATATATGTTGTATTTAAATTTCTTGCATTTAGAACGGTTATATTTGTTGCCTTGGAGAGTTGGCAAGTTATTTTGTGGTGTTAAATTCGTTGTAGGCATTTATATGATATATTTATTATGGAAGAATACTATATTTGGTACCTAAGGCCTTAGTTATAACTTTGCAGGTATTACATTTTTCATTATTAGAAATTGCCTTAACTTTATTTCCTTCGGATATGCTGCTCAGGTTCGTAGAAATTAAATAATTGTTTTATCCTTTGCTGACTGTTTTATCCTTTTTTTTTCCTGTAGGTGCATAAACCACTTATCTCTCTCTGTCTCTTCTAGAATGAACTCCTATTTGCTGAAAATGAGTATATGCGGAAGATGGTAAACTTTCATATCCCAATTTTACCATACTTATGCTTTTGATAACTATATATTTTCTTCTAATTTATAATAAAAAAAAATGAGAGTTTTGAAATTCTGTTGTTGAAAGTAGAGGGTCTGAGTTGAAAAGTCGTTAGATTGCTTTATCAAAATGGAAAATTAATTCCATGGAGAGGAAACAGATGATAATCTATTGAAGTCTACAAATAATGAAACCTAATTTTCTAGGAACTTGATGATCAATTTCAAGCAAAAGAAAGAAAAATTGTGAGTGAAAATTCTTGTGTGACAATCAAGAATAAGCTGTTAATGGGAATATGAAGAAAAAAGAAGTACCAAGAACAATGGATCAAAAACAACTTTTCCTTCGGGCAAGATAGCATGGCTCTTCAAGTATTATAAGGTTTTTGTTTGTTTTTACTGTTAAAATAAAACCAAATCTCTCTCTTTATATACATACATATATATCTAGCCAAACATTTTGTTACAGTTTAATAATAAAATGGTTTGAAGCACTCTGATTGTGGTTGATTTGGATTATATATAAGGGAGTGCAAGCCTTTTGCCAATTAACTGGGAAGACCTAAGATATTTAATATAGAAATTATGTACCTTATTTAAGCTTGTCGATCTCCAATGCATAATTGTTTGGGATTCTACCTTGGTACGTTACTTGTAATTTTATTTTTCATTTTTAAAAATCTATAAGTTCATGTTTGATATAAAACTTTGTATGTATATGTATGTATGTATATAATTTGTATGTGTATAAAACTTTGTATGGATTGATTATGTTGTTGTATATTATTTTTTTGCTATTTTTTTAGATCTAGATAATGTTTTGGAGATGGCTTTGTTGGTAGAGGATTGATTCTGTTAGGGGGGTGTTTGATAATGTTTGAAGGAATTCTTGAGTTTTTTTTATGAGATTTGATCTGAGGGTGTTGTACTTTTGAAGGTTGTGTGTGTGATTCTACCTTTGTATTCTATTTTTGTGGGGGTGTTTTTAAAGATGAAGATGGAAGATTGGTATGCAGATTGTATTCTGTTTTTTGGTATGCACAACCATAGTATTTACTTCCTTATATTCATGTTGTCTTTGTACGTTCTATTGGAGCCAACAAAGTTCATGAAATTTCCTTCAAAGAAGCTAATCAGGGTCATCAAAATACAGTGACTGTTTTTATAAATGAAGGATTTGACCATGGTTCAAGCAACAAATAATATTTTCAGAGGTGAAGGAATACCGGTTGGTTGTTTATGCTTGTATAGAAAATCATGTTATATGTATTATGATGGTATTTACACTGGTTTTGATTAAGGGTTGTAATTCCATACTTGTAAATTGTTCAAACTTGATTGAAAATGTACGAATATTACAAAGTGTATTATAGCGTATATATATTAAAGTGTCGACCATTTATTTCTATATGGGTGTTATGTATTATAACATTATTTTCATTCAAATGGTTCGTGAAATGGCAGAGCGACAAGGAGAACAGGGAAAAACAGTAGTAATTGAGGAATTTGCAACAGGAAATAAATGTCATAATATATGAATTCGTTAAACTCCATAATTGTCGTCAATATTAAAACAATGACATTTTTGTTATAAAAAAAACTGTCACGATTGCCCTATATTTGACAAAAAAAAAAGTCGTCAATTTCGAAACAATAACATTTATTTTTTAAAAATTGTCACAATTGTCATATCTTTGACATTTAAAAATTGTCATAATAAAAGAATATACAATATTTTTTTAACTGTCGTTAATACCCAAATGATGACAGTTATTTGTTGTCATAATATAAAATATGAAAGTTATTTGTTGTCACAAAATAGTAATTAACGACATTTATTTTCCGTCATGAAAAAACTTATTGCGATAGTTTTCGAAATTGCCTATAAATATTGGCATTTTGTGGGTTTTGAAAGTGATATATAGATTGGTGAATTGTCATAATAAATGAAAGTGGGATTTGAATTTTTTTTTCTAAATGTCTTATTTTCTTTTATTTATTTTATATATTATTTTAATATTATATTTTTTCGTTCTTCCTGTTTCAGTTGGGATATTTTATTAAAATAATGTTGTTTAGAAAACTTATTCCATGTTCTTTTGAAACAATGTACAGAAATAATGCACTTTTAAAATTCAACGCTGGATCAATTTAAGAAAAAAATATTTAATAAGTAAGACTCGCCCACCAATCTAATTTCTTTTCCTCTTTTTTAGTTACTTTCTTTAACTAAATTTTAATTTTAAATTATATGTGTGTGTGTATGTATATATTAAAAAACTTAATTGTTTGATTTTGACAAAAAAAAAAGTGTAAAACTTAATTTGTTAATTATTATTATTATTATTATTATTATTATTATATTATTATTATTATTATTATTATTATTATTATTTATTATTATTATTATTATTATATTATTATTATTATTATTATTATTATATTTTTTTTATAAAAAAAAGAAAGCTTAATTGTTTAATTTTTGACAAAAAAATGTAATTTTTAATTATCATATATATTTTTTTAAATAATATTTAAATAATAATATTTTTTATCATTTTAGAATCGTTAGTCATAATTTTGATCCTACCAAAATCCCCTATAATGGTTTCATATGAATTATCTAATAATTTCTTACTTCTTCTCTAATATTCAATTTCTTTATTGGACTTAGACGTTACTAATGTGAAGTGAGGGTGATACGTTTTCTTTGACCAAAATCTGATATCCTATGCATGTTACATGTATGTGTGTGCAACATGTAGAGAGTAGTAAAGGGGTGGACATAGATATTGGGAGAAATCTACACGATCATGTACCAAATCTAAATGATCTTGCTAAATGATTGTTTATATTTATAGTGAAAGAAGGACATGATACTGATAATGAGAAAGGAATAAGGAGATGACATCGAAGATGAGATATGACAAAGAATGAAAAAATTATGTAAGAGTCGCCAAGAATTCACGAATAAGAAGATGTGGAAATATGGAGAAGGATTAGGAGAACTAATAATATAAAAAAGATGTGCATGCATTCAACGCCAAATTCAAAACTAATAAAGGCAAATCTATATTTTATAAAAATACTGACTGGCTTCATGAATTTTTTATTTTGTTACACGGACCGTAAATATTTTTTAGTTTTATTTTATACATGTAATTAACCTTTTTTTTTTTTTATCAATTCAATCTAATTTAATTTTTGTTTTATGTGATTTTTTTTATTAATTCAAATTTTATTATAGTATTTTTTATAATAATTAATTATGTATATTGTTTGTCGTTTTTTATACAGAAAATGACAAAAAAATATGTGTCATTTATATTGTTTACAAATGACCCTATGATTAACCTCCATGTGAAAACTTAAATGGTGCATTTGTATGTGACTCTGCCTTCTTTTTTAAGCCAAGCAATCAGTTGAGTCATTTTGCTATTTTGGTGAGTATTTGATTGAGTTTTGGTACTCTCATCAAATATCTATTTTTTTTATCATAAATAATGTAAATTATGAATTTAAGTTGGATTATTTTATTCTGGTTTGATTGGTTTCTTTTTAATTAGTCATCTGTGCAAATTATCCCCAAAGGTTGATTTGGTTTCAACCAAAATTGTTGGATTGAGTTAATTGGGAAGATGTAGCTAAAATGACTGAGCATAGATGTATAATTTGATTGATATGGATGACTGATCTCTTATGACTGATATGTTATGACGAATGATATATTAATCACATGATGATGACGTTCTGATAGATATTCATATTTATGATATGTTACATGTTATGGATGAGTGTTCTGTTAACTTTATCCAATCACAAGCAATTACTAAAATTTTACGATCTTGAATTAATATAAAATGAATAGATTACAACATTAAATATCTATAAATTAAAAAATTAATGAAAACATAAATTTTAAAATTAAAAAAAGTTGGAAAAAATTTCATCAATTTAAAAATACAAATAACATACATTTTTAATAAGTTTCAATAACAATAAAATTGATTTTTATAAAAAATAATTTTTTTTCTTGGAGAGAAAAAAATAGATTAGTATTAAATTAAAAATTAAGAATTTAGATTTTTAAAAAGAAAAATAAAATTCAAATTGAATAAAGATAAAAAAATATATATGAAAAATTAAAAAAAAATAGATGTAGTTTTTAAGAAAAAAATAAAATTCATACAGATAAAAGAATTGTATGAAATTTTTTTATAAAAAAAATACAATTTAGTTTTTGAAAAAAAATCAAATTGGAAAAAAAAATTATATATATATAAAAGAATTAGAATTTAATTTTGAAGAAAAAAAAATAAAAGTCTAGTTGAATTAGATAAAAAAAAAAGTATATGAAAAACTTAGAAAAAGAAAATTTTATATGAAATTAAAAAAGAAAAAATTGAAGACTTGTCGATGGAGAGATAAAAACATAAAAACAGAAAAACAACTATAGTTTTGAAACACCATCTATATCTATATATATATAGTCTATACTATATATAAAAGGATCGAAGTGGAGAAATTTTTTAGCTTCATTTTACCATTTCATTATATCACTTTTTAGTTTTGCTTTAGTGGCAATTTTGTCATTTAAATAGATTTAATATTTGTATCATTTTTATTATAAATTTTAATGATAGTGGAAATGATTTTTTTAAACTTTTCATCTTCTTATTATAACTTTTGTTTTAAAAAAAAATCACTCCAATTAATTATGTCATTTAAATTTATCTAAATTCATTCATATTCTTTTCTCTCCCTTAATCTTTTATCTCCCAACTATTCACATTTCCTATCTCTTTTAACCTTTCAAATTCCTCATTTCCAAATCTTGTTATATCTCTTTTTTTTTCATTCATATTCACAAGACACAACAAAATGCTAAGGATGAAGAAGAAATCAAATCATGTTTTTCTATTATCTTCTTCTTCTTTTTTTTTTTTTTGTCTATTTTTTATATATATAGAAGTATGCTTGTGTTTATTCCTCCATCCATAGGTTTCTTTTTAGTACACAACATAAGTTGGAAAAACTTGAACCACCAACGTTGTGGTTGACACGTACATATGTAAATCATTTAATATTGAAAATCTTTTTTTAATGTAACCATGAGAATCTTGCATATCAATATTTTGTATATCAATGATTGTCAGTGATATAATTCTATCACTATTGCATATCAATGACTATCAGCTGTAAAATTTGCTATAGGTTGTAAATATTTTGTAAAATCTACTATTTTTTAAAATTCCCCTTTATAATTTCATAATTTCAAAAGAAATATGATTTTGGTGGATGTTTTACCCTTTCATTATAATTTTTTTAATGTTACTTTAGTGACAATTTTATCATTCACATAGGTTTAATGTTTGTGATCATTTTTACATTCAACAAAATAGAAGTTACACTTTGTTAACTTTTCATCTCCTTATTCGAAAAAAAAGTTTTGATCCATAACTGATATTGGTTAATGCTCTATGTTATTAGGGCCATAATATAATTTTTCAATCTTCCATAACTGATATTACATAATGCTATATGTTAACATTGTTTTTTCAAGATGTTAAGAAATGGAATTTGAATTGTGCAAACAAATCAAATTCAAAGATACATTTAAAAGATGACAACATTTTCTCTTTACGGAATAAATTCATTTTTCACTCATTACGATGTGAATATAAAAAAGATATAAATATGAAAATATTATAATAACGGTTTCAATTTTATAAAGTTAAATTAAAACTGTATTTTTTTGTTCGTGTGTGATTTTCACGTGCATCGCACGTGTTGTTTACTAGTCTATAATCTATATATATATAAAAGCTTGAATGAGGAGAAATTTTTTTCTCCATTTATGACCTTCCTTTAGAAGTAGCTTATGTAATTAGGTAGATGACAATGTTGTCCTTTTCCTCCCCTATTTTAATTTTGCTAATTGAACAATAAATTAGATGATTTTATGAATTAATTAAGCTAATTGTAATTTATGAATAACTAATAACTTGAGAAAACCAAAAGTCTTTCCAACTTCTAATAGTTCAAGAAAAACCGAAAATCTTTTCAACTTCTTAAATGCAAATAATAATAATTTATTTACCTTATCAACTAATTGTGCTAATTGTAACTAATGAACAGTTTAATAGGTACGAAAATCAAAAAGTCCATCTTCTAAATGAAAAGAATTAATAATACATTTAATTATTAATTCATACACAAAATACAATGAATGAACCTTTAGAAATTCTTAAATATGAATGGATATAAAACTCCCATTTTCTACATCCAATTTGCACACAATTTGGATAGCCTTCCAAATAAGAAAGATTTCCTGTGTTAAAAAAAATGATAACTCGACCAACCTGGCTTACCCAACCCACTTCTGAAGGAATATCTTAGTTTCATTACGTATTTGGTTGTTTATTTCCTTTCTATTTTTTTTATTTTTTATGGTTTCGAGATGAATTATCTCATCAATTGACATTTTTACGAAAATCTACATGTACATATATAAGAAGAAAGCTTTGGATTTGCCACATTCTCTTCATTTATGTTTTTTTATTGATTCATCAACTTTCTTCTTTAAAAGTTTATAGAATTTAGTATTGTAAATCCATATAATATAGTTATTTTTTTTTCAAAACGGTTGCAAAGTAGAATTGTCTAGCAATCATTATTGCATTACATTTTAAGAACTATTTATGAGTTTAATCTTAAACAACAATCTAGAGGAAAATTAATCCATTAAAAATGAAAAAAAAAAAAGCTGTTATGAGGAAAAAATCAAGCTAGAAAATAAAATAAAAATGAAAGACAAATTTCACATGCATGGCACGTGTTAAGAACTAGTCTATAGTATATATAAAAAGATAGAAGTGGAGAAATTTTTAGAACCATTTTACCTTTTCATTATAAATTTATTTAGTTTTGCTTTAGTGACAATATTGTCATTTACATATATTTAATGTTTTTGTCATTTTTATTATAACTTTTAATGATTGTTTTAGTGGAAATGATTTTTTAAACTTTTCATCTTCTTATTATAACTTTTCTCAAAATTTAAAAATTTTCACTCCAATTAATTATGTCAATTAAATTTGTTTAAATCAATTCACATTCCCCATCTCTTTCACCTTTCAAATTCTTCCTTTTCAAATCTTGGTTATAAATATCTAATTTTTTTTTTTCATTCATGTTCACAAGTCACAACAAAATGCTAATGGTGAAGAAGAAATCAAATCATGTTTTTCTATTCTCTTCTAATTTTTTTCTTTTCTTTTCTATATTTTGCTATCTAATTTTTTTTATATATATAAAAATATGTTTGTGTTTATTCCTTGATATATAGGTTTATTTTTTAGTACATAACATAAGTTTGGAAAACTTAACCGCAAACTTCGTGGTTGACATGTACATATGTCTATGTTCTTTATGTTTAATCATGTAATATTGAGAATCTTTCTTTAATGTAAACTATGAGAATATTGCTCATGTTTTTTTTCTTTATTTAATTCTTTTTTATTAAAGTTATTTTATTAATGAAATTGTTGAGTGACTTATACTTTGATTTTGTTAAAACAATGTAAATATTGTTGTAATTTATTAAATATAAATAAAGATAATAAAATGTGTAAAGCAAGAAATATTAAAGTTTTTCATTTAATTTTTTACCTACAAAATCATTAAAAAAAATTATGATTTCATATTTATAATTTCATAATTTCAAAAGAAATATGATTTTTTTTACCCTTTCAATATAATTTTTTTAGTCTTGCTTTGGTGGCAATTTTCATTTGCAAAGGCTTAATGTTTGTAGTCATTTTCACATTCAACAAGATAGAAGTTATATTTTGTTAACTTTTCATCTTCTTATTAAAAAAAAAGTTTTGATTCCATAAATGATATTAGTTAATGCTCTATATGCATGTTATTAGTGCCATAACGTAACTTTTCCATCTTCCATAATTGATATTAAATACTATATGTTATTACACAACTAACAACATTTTTATCTTCCACTTTATTTGGATATATATAGATTAGATGGTTAAGTTTGTAACGTGTAAGCTCAAGATGTTAAGAAATTGAATTTGAATTGTGCAAACAAATCAAATTCAAAGATACATTATGACAACATTGTCTCTTTACTAAATAAATTCATTTTCTACTAATTACGATGTGAATATAAAAATGATACAAATATGAAAATATTGAAATGACTGTTCTAATTTTATAAGTTGAATTAAAACTATAATTTTTTTCGTGTGTGATTTTCATGTGCATCGCACGTGTTGTTTACTAGTATATATAAAAGCTTGGATGAGTAGAAATTTTTTATGACATTTTTGCCCTTCCACTATATTATTTTCTATTATTGCATTGGTGACAATTTTGTTTTTTCACTTTTTATTTTTATGGTAATTGAAAAATAAATAATATGATTTTATAAATACCTTATGAATTTACATTGGTGACAATTTTGTCTTTTCACTTTTTATTTTTATGGTAATTGAAGAATAAATAATATGATTTTATAAATACCTTATGAATTTATTAGGTTAATTGTAACTTATGAACTACTCATAGCTCAAGAAAACCGAAAATCCATCTAACTTCTAAAATAAAAATAATCAATAACTCATGTTCCTCTTTTGTCTTATTCTATTTGAAATTATGCTAATTGAAAAAGAAATTAGATGATTTATAAAAACCTTATTAAATAATAATGCTAATTATAAATTTGTAACTAATGAACAATTACATAGCTTAAGGAAGCCCAAAAGTTTATCCAAACTTTTAAATGCAAATAATTAACAAACTTTTACAAATTTTCAAATAGCAACAATTAGTTAAGTTTTGGATGACTATAAAATCCATTTTTCTACATCTCAAGTTTGCAAACAAATTGGATAGCATTCAACTAAGAAAGTATATTTGTCTGATTGCATGTTTCTAATCCTATAGTTTCAAGGCAAGTATTTTCTTTTCTTTTTTCCTTTTTAATTTATATTTATTTTAGTTGTTGTAAGCTTTCCTAGATGTGTTTGTTTTAAAATTATATCTCTCGAAGTTTTTTTTTTACATTTCATCAACGTTTCAAGTTGATATATAAAAATTGCACTTTAGGACATCTTCATTAACTGTTGAGTGTCTCATCGATCTATCCACCAATAGCATATTCGAAGGTCCATACAAACAACAATAGAACAAAAACCACTAATAGAAAAATACATCATTGAATGATAGCTATTTGGTAGTGATTCAAGAAATAATTGTTAAAAAAATCGTGTCAATTGTCATGTGTTTAAGAATACCTATATGTACTTATATAAGAGGAAAATTTTGTGTTTACCATTTCTCTTGATTTGTATTTTTATTCCATTGTCAACTCTATTTTCTAAAAGCTTATAGAATTTAGTATAGGAAACTAATGTAATAAAATTAATTCATAATTTTAACAGTGACAAAGTAAAATTGTTTAGCAATCAATGTAAAATTCCATTTTTAAGAACTATTTATTGATTTAATTTTAAACAACAGTTGGAAGAAAAATTAATCACTTGAAAATGAAGATACTCTCAACAAAGAAAATGTTGTTATCATAAAAAAACAATCTAACTAATGAAATGAAAACAAAACACAAATATCACGTGTATAACACGGGTTAAGGACTAGTATTAATATAATTATTCCTTCCGGTTGTGCCTTGTATTTACCACAGTAATTAATTTAAAAAACATGAAGAAGTTGGAAAGTTTGGATAAAAGGGAAGCAAAGGGTGAGTAAAGGGGCATTTTAGTAAAAGCGGTACAAAATTCCTACTTACATTTTACATGCGCAAGAGTTTTAATCTATGTCGCTTAAAATTTAATGAAACCTTTGTGGTTTATTTTCAACCATAACACCATAATTAATTTGATTAATCTTTTTTGGGAAGACGTTAAATATATCCACTACATCATTAAAATCTCAGTTAAAAGAAAAAAAAAATCTAGCGATCATTTTCTAATATGAAATTTTAAAGATTCGACGAGCTCTGAAATTGAATTTACAATTATTTCCCAACTAACATCCAAATTGATTAATTATGCCAAAAAAAAAAAAAAACTTTTCAAATGATTATCCCTTTCGGGTTTCTTAAAAATAAAAAATAGAAAAATAAAAAAACACGGCATTATTATATATATATATATATATAAAATGTTTGTTTTGTTTTGGTTGTGAAATCTAGTTTGATATGGAGAAGAAAACCCAATTTTAACGGGAGTTGGAGCAAACCGAACTAGTTGAAGCCATTACGGTAAGGGGTCTAAGAATCTTGAGACGCAATACTTCTGAGGCAAAAATGGTGGGGAGTTCTTTAGGATGAAATTGAGGGATGACGATGGAACAATCAAATGTTGATGCAGAAGCTAATAGGTGCCAGAACAAGCAGCTAAGGTTAGGATTACTACGGATTGCCAAAGAAATCGCCTACCGCTAACTCGCTTTGAGATTTGTCGGCTACTTCCGCCGTAGAAGGATACCAGAAATTTCGGTGGTAAGTTCAGCTCTTTCTTTCTTTGATTTGGAGTTATATGTATGAGCCTATATGTATATGTTAGACGTTACACACTGAGGCCATCGGATGGAAGGAATGAAGGAAGGATTTCATTTGGTTTGATGCGGAAAAGGCTGTGCGATGGATAGAGAGTTTGAGTTTCTCATAACTACAACTAGTGGATATGTTATCAAAGTTTAACTTAGTTGTTTGCCAAAGGTTCGACCGATGAATCTCATACATATGTCCAAATCCAAATTTAGTTTGTGGGAGACCTGACTTAGTTGTACGTAAGCGTTTTGGGGTGTGATTTGTCTTGCCTTATTCATATGCACCATTTAATTCCAAACATGTTTGTATAATCTTGAGGATTTTACTACTACTCTATCCGTGAGGTATCTGGTCTGGGATATTTATATTGTGAATGACGAGGGAGGGTGGTTCGAGTAAGGTCTATGAATTTATCATTTTCCTTTTTGTTATGAACTAATCTCCAGTGAATGATGTCAGTAGAAATTTTGGATGGTATTCCAGTGGGTAGTTCTAGTTTAAGTCTCATTCTTATCTTATTGTTCTCCTCTTGAGAAGTTTGTAGTCAGTTTGTTGAGCTGATTAGTTCAAAAGGAAAGCCTAATCCAACATGTGAAATCGGTCAAAGCATTTATAGAAGTGAAACATCTTCTCAGTGCCAGTCTTTTATAAAATTTGCCCTATCTGTCCTAATCTTTATGGTTTTGATTTATTCTAAAGATTGAAATTGTAGTACACAGTGCCTTCCATACCATACACAAAAAGAGAAAAATGAAACTAAACTAAGAGAGGAATAATATGAAAAGCTAGAGAAAAGGGAGACAACACAATTTGCAATGATACGGCCTTACTTGAACAGGATCTGTTCCATCTACGTCCTTGAGTTATGAGGAGAAAAGAACACAATTGGCCGTGATTTGGCTTAGTTTTCTCTTTTCCTTTTCTCTTCATGTGAGAGTTTGCATGTCCTAACCATTTAATCCTTTTCATTGCATCAATGAGAAATTGTTTCTTGTTTTTTCAAAAGATATATATTTGCCATGTATGGTCCATCTTCCATGCTGTCATATCCCTCCAAATATGGCTTTTGCATGTACTGTGAGACCATTGCTTGTTTCATATAAAAAAGGAGGAAAGAAAAAAGTCTCATGAGATTGTCTATAACACTTAACCCACACTGATTAATTCAGTGATCAATGAAGCATACTAAAAATCTTAATGTCTACAATTCATGGGTTCAAATCACATTGGCCAACTTAATTAGAACATAAGACTTTACAAGAATCCTGATGCTAAACGTTGGAGGGTCAAGTATTCTGGTTGAGATGTGTGCAAGCGACTCAAATACTCATGAGTCATGATTAACTAAAAAGGATATTGTTCCTGACATTTTCTGCCACAAATGGTCATTTGTATGTAGTAAATTTTCTAACTATGGAATTCTTGCTTCTCCCTTTAAGATTTTTTCTCTCTTTTGACCCAATGCATATCATAGTCAACTGAGGCTCCTTCAACCTCTTGGTTTTGTCGGGATTTTCTCTCTTGGCCTATAGCCACCTTTTATCAATATAATTATCAGCTTCATATGTTAAATAGGTCTGGCTTTCTAAGTCATTTTGTGGAAATCATTTTATTGTTGAATTTGATTCTTCTTATTTTTAAGTTTAGAAGATATTTCCATTGTTGACAGCCCTTCAGTGGAGGGAGGTTGATTGTAAAAGATGCCATCTCTTCAGTTGTTGCATTTAACCAAGCATCGCCACAATATTCTTGCTTCAAGGAGGTATCACTGGTTTCACTACTACCTTGTATTGTGGATACATTTCATCTGAGTTGACTTCACTAATTTTGGTTTTTCAATAGGTTCTGTTCTTTTGTTTGCTCTTATATGGTATTTGCCCATTCTCTTATCTCTGATAAAAGAAAACTTATTTGTATGGAATTTGTTTCTTAAAATGTGTGCAGATTTGTTTTACCGAATGTATTTGTTAAAATGTGTGGCTAAGAGTTCCACTATTTCAAGATTTCAACTGGAAAAACAACGAGATGAAGGCCTAGATTTCAAAATATCGTTATATGAATGATGTAAGTGAAGGTGGAGGTGAAGGTTGAACGTGAATTATATGACTGGGAATGTATCTTGTTTATTCCAAGAAATTCTTGATGTCAAGTCATTTTCTGAATTTTGAGGGAATAAAATTATTTTTCTGGTTAAAAATGTGCAGTTTAGGTCAAAGTCCTCTTACAAATATGGAAAAGAATCTAGATGATTTTAAAAAATATTTGACAATTACGAATGTACAAATTCCAACTATTTTAAACCAAATGCTTGTTGGAACTTCTGTAGTATGCTTCCCAGATGCCGTAGTAATCAATATTTAGCATTTTTTTATAGGAATATTTAGCATGTTAAATTACGGGTTCAATTCACTAGAACATATCTGATTGATTCCAGGAAATTTTTGGTGTCAATACATCAAATGCCTGGAATTTTTGTAGTATGCTTTCTAAGCACCATAGTATCAGTATTTAATATGTAATTGAGGTCCAAGTTTGTTCAAGAACTTTAAAAATGTCTGTAGGTCCTTTTGTGGACATTATCTTTGTACTTTAATTTGTTTTGGAATTGATGAGGGTGCTAAGGGGGTGGCAACCTAGTTGAGATCTCCGGGTGCACCTTCTGATCTTTGGTTTCTTTGCTCATTGTATAATCCTCTTGTACTTTGAGCTTTTATCTCCTTGTTTTGTAGTTTTGAAAGGCTTTAATATGTATTTCTACTGTTGAGTTATTACTTTTCAGCTTTGCTTCTGTCTACCATAGGTAGCTTATATTGTTACTTTGGTCATTACATGACCTTAGTACTGTTCTTGTATTTTGGATATGATGAGGGTGCTAGGAGGTGTCAACTTAGTCGAGATGTTCAGGTGCATCTGTTGATCCTCTCTCTCCCCCCATTTTTAATCTTTTCTATTATTCGCACGGTATAATTCTCTTGTACTTTGAGTTTATTAATAATAAAGAAGCTTGTCTTCTTTTGAAAAAAAAGAAAAAGACTGCTTCCTTTTCAAAGAAATAGGTCCTTATATTTCCAATTTTGTGTTGAATTGGAAATCTTGTGTCCAAAAATTTCATTTTTGTGTCAAATATCATTAATTTTCAATTGTGTTGACTAGTTTCTCAATCTATTTGACATTTTAAAAAATTTATGGACTAGTAGACACAAAATTGAAAGTTTAGCAGTCCTATTATGCATAAAATTCAATTTTGAATCTAATGGATCTTTTTTTTGATAAGAAACATGTGTATTCATATAACAAAAAAGCACAACCAAGGGACAAGAGGGTCCTTCCCAGAAGAAACTAAAAAATGATGGCCTTTCAATTGTTGAATATCATTGAAAGGCTATAATTACAAAAGTGTTTGGTGTAATTCGTACTCCACCAAGAAGCTGTGTGTTGCAACACAGTCCAAAAAGAATCAAAAGAATTATACCTATCTTAAAAAATTCTACTATTCCTTTCTTTCCAAATGCACCACAAAAGGGACTAGTCTCTTTTTACCTCTTCAATGAAAAGAGTTGTTTTATTTTGTTTTTTTAAAATAATAATGATAATTTTTTAAAATTATGATAAGGGCCTATTATACAAAAATATTCACATCTAGGGACTTAGTAGATATTTTCTAAAATTCAAAGACTTATTAGACACAAAATTGAAAGTTTGAGGACCTTTTAGACACTTTCTAAAGTTGAGAAACCCTTTTCAACACAAACTTGAATGTTCAAGTAGTAAACTTGTAATTAATACGTTGATGAAGTTTAAGGAAAATCTTTGCTTCTGTGCATTAGATTGTTTAATAATCTGGTTACAAACTGGCAAGTTTTTGTTCCTTTTTAGTTTAGAAAATTTTATAATTCTGTGATATCTTTTTTGATGTTTGGAGTTGATAATCGATATCCACTTTCCTTCCAATGATGCACATGGCATTTTATAATTTATATGCATCAACCCCAACTCGTTACTTATTGTGGAATTTATTCACTTGGTCAATCCTCCTAGCCATAGTTATATTTGAACTTTGGGATTGGGTAAGCGATGAATGAATTGTCATTCTTCTTGATAGGAAAACTTTGCTATTTGCCACTGGTGTTGTTCTTGTTGGTGGGACTGCTGCATATTTGCGATCACGAAGCAGCAATGAAAAGTTTCCATCTTTTAACCATTACAATGGGCTTGATAATAACGACGAGAGATCTACGAATCTGGCAACAGAAGGTGGCAGGATCAAGAAAAGCACGCAGAAGAGTGGGGGACTGAAGTCACTTCATGCACTTGCCGCTATTCTGTTGTCTAAGATGGGCAATAAGGGTGCCAGGGATTTGTTATCTTTACTGGGTATAGTGGTAAGTGCAAGCTATATATATCAAGTGATGTGATGAGTCTGATTGATATATTGTCAATCTGTTTTCTTCTTATTCTTCCTTTTCTTTCTCATTGGTAAATTATTGTAGAGTTATGTATACCTTGTGACGAGTTGCTCTTTGGTGGTTTTATGTGTTCATACTTGTATTAATCACCCATGCAGGTATTACGAACTGCTCTGAGCAATAGACTAGCAAAAGTTCAAGGATTTCTTTTCCGTGCAGCATTTCTACGACGTGTTCCATTGTTCTTACGTTTGATTTCAGAGAATCTGCTCTTATGTTTCTTTCTCTCAACTCTTCACTCTACTTCAAAATACGTGACTGGGATCTTAAGTATACATTTCAGAAAAATTTTAACACGACTCATTCACACTCACTATTTTAAGGTACCTCTGGCTACCGTTTGTGCTATTAATCAAATGTTTACTCTTTATATTAATTTCTGTAGATTTTATAGACAGTCATGTACATTATGTTAATGTCTTTCTATATTAGTATCTTTATTTGTAGCTCTTAACAAAGGGATTTTTTTAAAAAAATTCATCTGCTTCATTAAAGTAGAAGAAAACTGTCAAAGGGAAGGGATGTTTGTGGTTTTATCTAAACCTGAGGAATAGAAATCATAAAAGCATCCTCCAAACTAGTCTTTATATTGACTAGTTGTTTCATATGTTCTTTGAGTTGTATTGGCTGTGGTGAGCCCCACACTTGGACATTCTTAGTTCTTTCGTCTTTTTATTATGTATGGATGTGATGGGGTGCTAAGGGGGTGTCAACCTAGTTGAGATGCCTGTACCTTCTAATCCTTGGTTTGAATGCTCATTGTATAATCCTATTGTACTATGAACTTTTGTCTCATTGTTGATTTATTAATAAATGAGGCGGTTTCCTTTTTAAGAAAAACTAGTCTATATATTGAAAAAATTCATAACTAAAAACTTTGGTCTCTCTCTCCTCCATTTATACTGTTCTCTGATTATCTTGAGTTGGTCTGTCCTCCTTCTCTCTCCCCCCTCCTTCACTTTTTTAGATAGGGAAATTATGATACAAATGAAACTTCTGGAGGGTTGTGATTGGAGTTACCAAAAGACTGATTTTTCTCATCTTATCTTGGGTTGTGATGCTAGAAATGTTGTTTCCAAGGATTGTCTATTTTACATTGATGAGATACTATAAAATCTAGGTTCTAAATGGGTTGCCTTTTATGGTAGCTGAATTAATTGTAAATATTTATTTTCTTGTGTTTCAGAATATGTCGTACTACAAAATATCACATGTTGATGGTCGAGTGACCAATCCTGAACAAAGAATCGCAAGTGATATACCTCGGTTTTGTTCAGAGTTGAGTGACCTTGTACAGGATGATTTAACAGCAGTGGTTGATGGTCTGCTCTATACTTGGCGCCTTTGTTCTTATGCTAGCCCAAAATATGTTCTATGGATACTGGTAATCTCTTTCAATTTTCTTGATTCTTTGTCATTTGATAATGCTTTTCATTGTAGAGTTAGTCAATTTTTTTTAACACAAGTAGTCAAACTGAAAAATGATGCTACTTTGCAGGGCTATGTAGCAGTATCTGGAACCTTGATCCGAAAATTTTCTCCTCCGTTTGGGAAACTAATGTCTAAAGAACAACAATTTGAAGGAGAGTACCGTCAACTGCAATCTCGTTTAAGAACCCATTCTGAGAGCATAGCCTTTTATGGTGGAGAAAGAAGAGAAGAATTTCATATTCTGCAAAAGTTTAATACCCTCATTGAGCATTTGAAAATTGTTCTTCAAAAACATTGGTGGTTTGGCATGATTCAGGACTTCCTAGTGAAGTATTTTGGTGCCACTTTTGCTGTCATTTTGATTATCGAGCCTTTCTTTTCTGGTCATCTCAGACCTGACTCTTCAACTTTAGGGCGAGCAGAAATGTTGAGCAACCTTAGATACCATACCAGTGTTATAATCTCATTATTTCAGTCTCTTGGAACACTATCTATCAGTTCAAGACGTCTCAATCGTCTCAGGTATTATTTGGTGATAAATTGTTTTCGAGGATACTACTGTTTCTAGTTGTTGAAGTAAGTAGTTGTTAGCCTTAAAACAAGCACAAGCAGTCTTTGCATGACATGGGCAATGAATCTATGGATGAAAGTAGTTATTAGAAGTATGCCCTTGTAATTCTCAAGTTATGTATTTATTTATTTGGTTTCATTCTCTTTGATTTTCTTTATTATTGCAGTGGTTATGCTAGACGGATTCATGAGTTAATGATTGTGTCCAGAGAGTTGAGCATTGAATCTTCTCAGCCAGCAACTGGTGGTATGAGTTGCTTTAGTGAAGCAGATTATATCGAGTTTAAAGGAGTTAAGGTAAACTGTATGCTGAATTAGCTAGATTAACTCCGCATATAGATTCACTTCACATTCAATCTTAACATTCAATTTGCTACCAGGTAGTCACTCCCAGTGGTAATGTGTTGGTGGATAATTTGACTCTTAAGGTTAAACCGGGATCTAATCTTTTAATTACAGGTACTCCTTCCATCCGGTGTCATCTTGCTTGGTGTTGATTATTTACCCATTCACCTATTGTCAGTTTCCTCACCACCTTAACTCAATAGATTCAATGGCTCGTTCATTTTTTCTATTTTTCCCTTTGGCGTTCAGAGTGGGGTGGGAGGATAGAAACCTTAAATCTAATAGTTACAGGATGCTTTATTGCTACTATATATGTTCAGAAATATTATCCAGATGCGAAATATTTTCAGACACTGCTGTGAATGTTATTTGGACTAACCAAACTTGTTATTTTGTGCTGAAGGTCCAAATGGTAGTGGGAAGAGCTCCCTTTTTCGAGTTCTAGGTGGCCTTTGGCCTCTGATTTCTGGCCATATTGTTAAACCTGGGGTTGGCTCTGATCTGAACAAGGAAATTTTCTATGTTCCTCAGAGACCGTATACTGCTGTTGGAACCCTTAGGGACCAGTTAATTTACCCACTAACTGCAGATCAAGAAGTTGAACCACTCACACGTGATGGAATGGCAGAATTATTAAAAAATGTTAGTTTCTCCTTGTGGTATTTCTCTTGTTTTAATTTTCAAGTTTAGTGGTCATTACATTACTTTTAGGATTTGATTGTGTTGGAAATCTGTTCCTTTCTATAAAAGGTTGACCTTGAATATTTGCTGGACCGTTACCCCCCTGAAAAAGAGATAAACTGGGGTGAAGAACTCTCTCTAGGAGAGCAGCAAAGGCTGGGGATGGCCAGATTGTTTTATCATAAGCCCAAGTTTGCAATTCTCGATGAATGCACAAGTGCTGTCACAACTGATATGGAAGAACGATTTTGCTCTAAAGTTAGAGATATGGGAACATCATGCATTACAATCTCGCACCGCCCAGCCTTGGTTGCTTTCCATGATGTGGTCCTATCCTTGGATGGGGAAGGAGGTTGGAGTGTTCATTATAAACGGTTAGATTTCAGCAATCCTGCACTGTCAACTTTCTGTTAAATGTGAAAAGTGCATACATTTATTCATTCTACTTCCTTGATAACCCAGGGAGGAGATTCCGGAGGGAGTGATCAATTCGACGAGACCTAAGACTGACCGTCAAAGTGATGCAGTTGTAGTCCAGCAAGCATTTTCCAGTCTTGAAAAGGTTGAAAAGCTGTTAGGAATTTGTGTTTCTTTGGTTTATATTGTTTTCTCCATATATTGTTGCTGCATGGAAAAAACTCCCGATTCTTCTTTTTGTTTTGGTTGTTGTTTAGGCATCTAGTTTCTCCAAGTCAGATGCAGGATCATACAATCCAAGGGTGATAGCAACCTCACCTCCTGCAGAAAGTATTGCTACTCGTCCAATTGTTCCTCAACTTGAAGGAATTCCCAGAATATTGCCACTGAGAATTGCTGCATTGATCAAAATATTGGTTAGTCTCTCATAAGGCTGAAATAGCAAAACTCCCATTTATATAAACATGCTTCCAACTGACCAACTAGTAACTTAAGCTAAAAATAACAGCCAACTGTACTCAAATAACTAATAGAACAGTAAATAAGCAAACACATCACAGAAAACTACTTGGACTAGTAAAATATAATATAAAGATTGGATCAACTCAACTTTCACTGCATCAAGAGCACATTAAAAAATGTAAACTTCAGAAAACATATGATAAAGGCAGAAGGAAAAACAGTAGAGCCTATTAAGAACTAAGGTATTTGAGAGGGATCCTGTCCCAAGGTTGTTCAACAGGAGGGGTAAACTAAGGTATATGAGAGAGATTTTGTCCCAATGTTGTCCAACAGGGAGGGGTAAGTTGCTTAAATTTGGGTTCTACTTCTATGTGGTTCAAAGATGCAGAGTTTTAATTTTGGCTGGTCCTCAGGGAGCGTAGAATTAGGTTTTGGGCAGTTTAGAGGAAATCATCCTGATTTAGATTTTTTGTTGTCTGAAGGTTGATTTTTTGAATTGACATTTTCCAAATTGTAACTTATGATACTCGATTTATTTTGATACATGGTACACCAAAATGCCATTTCGGTTCATGTTCCATTTCGCAAGTTAACAACGTGGGATGAAATAAAGGAGTCGAACCTCCAAACACCCATGGGTGAGTTACATCAGGGCTCTCCAATTGGAGATCTAATAAAGATTAAAATGACCAAAAGGTTACTACGATTTACACAAACCCAAAGAAAGCAGTAGATAAAACCGTCCATAAAACAAATGAAAGGGGAACAAGTATATATGGAATAGCCAGGTTTTTCAGTCACCTCACAAATTTGATTATCCTCTTCCGAAGGTCTTCTGACTTCTAAGATAGAAATAAGGTGATCCACTCATCTTTCTCCCTGTAAAAAAACTGTCTCTAAAATTCAGGTTCCACGCATCCTCTTGGAAAGACAAAAAATTTCTCACCGAGAGACTTTCAGAGCTAGCACCAGTGTAAACTGAGGGAAACACCTAACTAAACTGTGTGTTTGAGGTCCAACTATCTTTCCAAAAACAGATCAATCTTATCCGCTGTCAACTTGTAACTAATTTCTTTTGAAGAAATTGTGATTTTTACTAGGACAACTTGGAGGTTTTTTTGATCTCGTTAGGTAGAAAACTACTGTTTATTTTTTTTTTTTCATATATATATAAGAAATAGAAATATGCTTATAATAACCAATTGGATTTGAATTCCCAAACTTGCTTCTAATGGCTGATCTCCTGAGGGCAGAATCCTTCTGAGCAAATCTCCATAAGCATTTAGAGAGTCCTGTATTTTCTCATGAGACTGGCAGTGTTGAGAAACGGCCACGCGGAGATGGCCTAACCTGAAACCCTAATGGAGAGTGGAGCCATCAAACGAATATTCGAAATCCTAGGGGCTTTGATTCCAAGTACCCAATATTTTGCACACATATATAAAATATAGGGAATGTAGAAACCCTAGACGAAGATGTACAATTACAGTGAAGGACGTATAAATATAAACATATATATCAGATTAGCTTGTTTGCTGCTCCCTTCCATTTTCTGCAACTGCGACCAGTCCATCATCAACTCTCTGCTCGCAAATCAATGCCATTTTTTTTGCTAAAATCCTGGTGAAAGATTGTTATTCCCTGTAATCCTCGATTGCTAACATGACATCCGTCGTCCGTCGTCCGTCGTCCTTCATCCGTCGTCCGTCGTCCTTCATCCATCATCCATCAATACCTGAAGACGGATCTTCCAGTACTATAATTGGGATGTCAACTAGCTGACAACTGAAGATGTCAATTTTCTAAAGAAGAGGAAATTTCTCTAACTTTTCTCTCAAAATATGAGTTCTGTTAAGAGATGGGAAAGTTTGTGCTTGATAGAAAGGAATTTAGAGTCGGAGTGATTCGGTTCGATAGGAAGATCTTTGTTGAGGAACAAAATGGGAGAAAACACAGTAGATTGGAACTGGATTTGGATACTTCTGCATGGGTAAGGGACTGCTTAAAGGCAGCGGTGGAAGGAGTTTCTGCATGGGTTTTTGGCGTAGAAGGAAGTTGGAGTTTGCCATTATCTTTTTTCAGATTTTGGAGATTAGACGAGGAAGGTTTGCCATTATCTCTCTAGAATCTTTTAAGGAACGAAAATCGAGAATTTTTATACCAGAAGGGAACAAAGGAGGTGGTTGGCTTGCCTTAGCAAGGGTTCGGGATCAGGCACACCTTGGAAGAAGTTGAGTAATGGTATACAACAAAGGATTTGAATTAGAAAGAAAAAGAGGTTTTTTTAGGTGCCGGTTGCTAGTCTAAAGAACAAAAGGTTAAACGGAGGTTGGTCTTTTACAGAAAATTTACAGAAAATAAAGGAAGTGGTCAAGGGGGACATATGGCATAAAGACCAGTGTATGGATTTTGCGTTTGGGTGTAAATCAACGATTATTATCAAGAAATTTAAGGCTTTGACTGATTGGGGAGCCTTGAAGCAATTTCTTGAGGAGCCTTTGTATATTTGTTATGGTTTCGAGATCTTCTGTGATAATTTAGTGGTGGGGATTTGCAAATCAGCATCTGAGGCGAAGGACATCCAGCTCGGATCGTCCTTCCGAAATCAAAAGTTCATCTTCTATTAGTGGGATTTTTGCATGATTGAAGAGGAGAGGAAATAGAAATTTGGCAGCGGATGGGTTACTGCGCTTGATGTTCCTCCTTTCTTAAGTTACAGCCAGCACCTTTTATTTACCACTGGGAGAGGAAATAGAAATTTGCCTCAGCACTTCAAAGAAAGCTTTCCTCCCATGCCCTTTCACTCATGCTTGCCCCTTTCGTGTTGATAACATTGAAAACATCCAGCACCTTTTATTTGATTGTCTTTGCATCTAAATGTTGGTTCCGCCTTCTCCAAGCATTCAAGTTTTGTTGGATTTTTTTATCATGTTTTTAAGAACAACGTGTCTCAAATTCTTGCCGGACCAGACTTGAAGAAGAAGACAGTTGAACTGTTGTGGGCAAACGTAGTAAAAGCACTTTTAGCTGAAATTTGGTTTGAAAGAAACCAAAGAGTATTCCATGATAAATCATCGACTTGGTTGGAACACTTTGACTCTGCTCTTTTGAATGCATCTTCATGGTGCTCATTATCTAAATATTTTCAGGATTACTCTTCGCAGGAGATTGTTCTAAATTGGCCAGCCTTTATAGCCTCCCCACCATGAAGTTCTAGATTATCATGCCTTTTGCTCCAATCAGTTTTTGCTCAATCAAGGACTATTATTTTTGCTTTGTATTCGGCTTGCTGCCTTGCTTATGTTTTTGTTTTGGATATATTCTTTCATCTTGTTTAGCCTTGTATTGTGGCCTTTGTGGATTTTGTATTGCTTTTAAAAACCTGGTATATGGCTTTTTTTCACTTTTTGGATGTGATGAGGGCGCTAAGGGGCTGTCAACCTAGTTGAGATGCCTGTGTGCGCATGCTGATCCTCCCCTTCTTTTATTGCTCGATGTATACCCCTTATGTACATTGAGCTTTGTCTCTCTATTTCAATATTATTAATAGTGAGACTCGTATCCTTTTAAGTTTATTGAATCTTAGCTTCATGGTGTGGAGGCCTAGCCGAACAAGATGATGATGCTTGTAAGTCTAATTGGCTAAAGGAAGTGAGATTTAAGGGTAAAAGTAATGAAGATGGGTTCATCTCGATGGGTTGCATCATGAATCACATGGAGTTATCCTTTTTGGTGAGATTCGTCGTCGGAAGGGAAGAAGAAGACAAAGAGAGGCCGGACTTCTTAGAAGAAGGTACAAAACTAGCCCCTTGGTCCTTTAGTTTGTCTTTAGGTTAAAAAAGGAAGAGTAAAGGTAATCACGTGACAATTTTAAAATCCTCTAATAGGTTGGGCCGGTGGAGATTAAATCCCAAAATGGGCCTAAGAGGGGTTTGATTAAGCCATTGGGCTCTATGGATCTAAGAAGTGGTAGCAGTTTGAAGGACCAAATGGGAGAGGAGTTTGAAGGACCAAATGGGAGAGGAATCTAAAGTTTTGGATAGTCTTTGGGCTCTCTCAAGACCTCTATTATGAGCAAAGCAAATATCATAAGTGGGCCTCCAAAGACTAGACTATAGGACCAAGATGAGACTCAAAGGAATTCAGTGGGCTTGAGCTCAATCATTTCAGGGGATGTAAGTTTTCCTTCGAAGAAAGGAAAAAATTATCTAGGGATTTTTTTGGAAAAGGAATTCGGAGTGGGGCCTTCGGATTTAAGTGGTGACGACATAGATTTCGGTTCGGATCCTTCAATTGTGGGTTATTTGGAGGACAAGTCATTTCTGACTACTCCGATTAGAAAGAGCTTTCAGGAGGTGGAGCTGGTGGGTTCTTTTTCGAAGAAGGGGTTCAAGAGAACGGTCTTCCTCTCCAACACCGGTTAAGAAGCTTCTTGAATCGTTAATCCCTCTCAAAGCAGATCTAGAGGAGGTTCTTATTAAAAGCTCTCACCAAGAGGAATCATCGGAGAGGGATGTCACGCCCTGCCCCAAAGTCACTATTGGCGACTAAGTGGAAGCATGTTGCCTAGACCTTTATCGCGTACTTCTCACGAGGTAACATGCTAAACTTCTAATAAGTGGAATAACTTAACTCTTTTCGCTCTTCTTAAATGCCATTTTCTTTTCGCAAGGACACAAAATATGATAACTTAACTCTTACTAATAATACATCCTTGATACCGTGTTCTCTTTTAACCTTTTATCCATTTACGCGATAGGCACAAATAATACAGCGGAATGAGTACGAAGCTTCTCTCTATTAACTTAACACTTTTACAAGATTGAACATTACAAATACAACTCTCGAACTCTCTTGGCACTGATACTTGACCTTTGCTTAACAACTGCCTCTTTACTCTAACCTCGACACCTGGCTTACTCACCTCATCGTGTAGCAATGCAAGTTATTCCTTTTCATCTTGCCAGACGTTGCTTCTTGAGGCTGGGTACTTCGAGGTGTGAAGACTCCACTTCTTCCATTGCCTCGGACATCCAACGACCCATCCTGAAGATAGCGTTTAGGGCTTCCTTTCTTTGACTTAGTCCTCTGGCAGTTTGACTCTCTCACCTTCTGGGCTGGGTCTTACCAACCGTAGTGTGGTACTCACCTTCCCTCAGAACTGAGCTTTTCGCTTTAAGGAGCAATCCGCCTTCTAACCGGCTCCTTAGACGCAAGGTAAGATGACACGGCTTTTGTGCCGCATGAGATTACCAAATTTCTCTGTCTTCCCTTCTTAACTGGGCTATGCAGCCTCAGAACTAGTCTTCTCATGGCCTCAACGCCTAACAACCTAGGGAGGAGAAAACTTAAAACGTTAGTTAAATGAACTTGGTGAGTGATAGTTTTAGAAGTACTTTTTTGGGGAATACAAGAAATCACGCAAAGCACTTCTAAACCACAAGCACAAACTTTCAACGCTTCTTTTCGCACATCGCCGAACTACGCCTTGGCTGTCTTATTCCGTTCACCTCGGATCATGAATCCTCCCTTCGCTAAGACTACTGGGATTCACCCTCGCCACATCCCGCGTTTCGAAATACTGTGATGTTCACTCCACCCACAGCATTCGGGGATTTCCTGGATTCATTTCCTCAGTTCATAAATCCTCCCGTTGACAAGACTATTGGGATTCACACTCGCCAGCATCCTGTGTTTGGACTACTGCGATGTTCACAGCATCCGGGGATTTCCTGGATTCATTCCCTGTCATACCGGACGTCCACACGACGCCGTCACGTATTATGTGCACACCACATAATAGCAGTTCAACAACCCGAACCATTGCATAGTACATCAACAACACAACATTACCGACAACAAATCGTAACATGTATGGATATACAAAACATACACAAAAGCAGATTCAGAAGGAATACTTTCAAACAAAATTTTCATCTATCAACACACGAGTTATTCATAGAGATATTTTTCAAGCATTCTTTTAAACATCGAAAATCATTCACACAACACTTGGCCTCAGCTTGGCCTCTTTTGCTTTTAAGGTTTCTCCTTGGCTTAAGGCACGTCCGACCTATTGGAGAAGTTGAGAGTCCCACATTGGAAAACCAAGTGGACTCATACTCCATATAAGATAGATGGGCTACTCCTCTCATTGCCAATTGGTTTTGAGATGGAACCCCATACTATCAAATTTGACACGACCAACCTCTCAGCACTCGGAGCTTTCTTCTGGCTACCTTTTCAGGAGTTTCAACATTGGTTCCAACTTCGTTAATTCTCTGGCCTATTTATAGTGACCATCTACCTCCAAGGTCACCTCCACGCTTTACACGTGTTGTCTTACTAATTCACCAAATCATGTGACCAATCCGCAGTCGACACGTAGACTAGGATGTAAGTGGTGAATGGATATCCTCCCCCCGCGAGATGCCAACCTTATCACTTTGGAAAGCCAAACTCTTTTAATTGCCTGACTTCCTTTCTCTCTTCAGGAAGCCACAATTATTTATTTCACTTCATAGGCCTTTCAGTCTTGTCAACAGTACACTATTTCTTACGCACAGATGTTCCTTCTCGCAATGCCCATTTTTAACGCAATTATTCAAACGCATCCTTTTCGCATAACACCTTTTCTAGGCCTAACCATTCTTACCTCGTGATTCACCATCTCGCGACAGAACTTCAACTTGGCGTTTTTTATTCGTCTTTCTTTTCGCATTCCTTTTCTGCAAAATATCCCACACTTTACTGGTCCGCGATAGTCCTTGCAAAGGTTCCTTCTTTGGATCAAGTTCTCACAAGGGAAGTTAGTGCCACGAAGAAGTTGGGTTTGTTTTCGGTGGAGAAGTCATATGGTGGTGATTGCGGAGTTGGAGGACGAGGAAACGATATTTTCCTTGTCGGTCAGATAAGCCGATTCTCTCCTAATTCCTAACTGTTGGAGAACTCGTTCGGTGGGATAGATGAGGTAAGTCCTCTTTCTTTGGTTCCTTGTCCTTCAGGAAGACGGGTTGAGTCTAAAAGGGGAGAGGGAGCGTTTTCTCCTAACTTTGTGTCTTCGGGAATTGGGAGTTGGTGTGGAGGTGTTTGGCAACCGGGAGCTGAATATTTTCTTTCTCCTTCCCCTTATCAAGGTCATTTGGGTTGTGCCTTACCCCTTGATGCCGTCTATTCTTTGGGAGAGAGGTGGCTATGGTGGCTATGGTTTAATCATACAGTTCAAGCAGTGGGAGTTGGTTCAGGTGGTAGTGGAGGGCCTCTTACCAATGAGAACTTCGTGGGGATTTTAGTAAGTCATCATACCCCCTCTGAGATGCAGGGTGTCTTGAAGGTGAGGTAAAAAATAATGAGAGGTGGAATGTTTTGGGTTCAACGAGTATTAAGAGGGTGGAGACTAAAGAGGGAAATAATGACTAATGGTAGGTTGAATTGGGATCTTGCTCCTTTCCGCTTTGAGAATATGTGGCTTGAGCATCCATCCTTTAAAGCGAATATCGCTTCTTGGTGGAAAGTGTGGGTCCATGGCAAGTGGGAGGGTCTTAGAATTATGGAGAAGTTGAATCGTCTTAAGGGTGTGCTTAAAGTTTGGAATAAGGTGGTCTTTGGTGATATTCGAATTAAAAAGAATGAGATAGTTACTAGGATTGATGAGATCGATATGCTTGAGTTGGAAGGCCCTCTTGACTCTGGTATCTTTGAAGAGAGGTTTAGTTTAAAAAGGGACCTTGAGGAGGTGATTAGAAAGGATAATATGAGTTGCTATCAAAAGTGCAAAATCAAGTCGGCTAACGATGGTGATTGTAACTCGGGTTTCTTCCATAAAATGGCTATGGACGGAGGAACAAGAATCATATTGGTCTTCTTGTTTTAGACAATGGGGTTAGCACTAGAGATAGGAGATTGAGGAGGAAATTCTAAATTCTTTCTCTAATCTCTATAGTCCTACGGTGTCGGATATGTTGTTCGTGGAAGGCATTGACTGGAGGCCTATATTCTCTAAGGAGGATGATGATTTGGTGGCCCCGTTCTCATTAGACGAGATTAAAAAGGTTGTCTTCAGCTGTGATGGTAACAAGTCTCCAGGAGTGGATGGGTTCTCTATTACGTTCTTTAAGGAGAAGTGGAGGGGGTTTTCAAGGAATTTTTTGAAAGAGGGATTTTGAACAGTTTGATGACTGAAACCTTAGTCTGCTTGATTCCTAAAAAGGAAACTGCTAACAGGGTGAAAGAGTTTCGGCCTATTAGTTTCATTGCTAGCGTCTACAAGATTTTGGCTAAAATTCTTGCTAATCGCTTAGGGGCTGTTTGGGGGAGGGAAAGGAAAGGAAAGGAAAGGAAAGGAATCCTTTCCACGTTTGGGGCAAGGATTAAGGGGGGGAAAGGAATAAGTTTATTCCCCCCTTATTCCTTCTTAATCCTTCTTTTTCTTCTTCTCAATTCCCCTCTTTCCTACTCTCAATCTTTCTCTTTCTTTTATAAATAATTTTCCAATCACATCAAACTTGTCTTTTTTTCCAAAATATAAATATTGTTTCCTTAATAATTATATTTTAACAAATATAATTATCTTTTCATTTTTCCAAACAACTATATATATATATATATCCACATATACATATAATTACCAAATTTCTAACAAAATTACATTCTTCAATTTAATTAAATAAACACCCAAAAATGTTTAATTAAATTCAAACTCAACAATACTAAAATTCAAATCCATAATTAATTAAATATTCAACCCACAAATATTTAATTAATTTTAATTCAACAAAACCATAAATTCTAAATCAAATATCCCGTGATTGTCTGTCCAGTTGAACCGCATGACCCGTTTTTGTCTTGGTTTCCATTTTTTTTAAAAATTATTTTGCATTACTCTGATGTACGATGTAATTGACGTTCACCATTCAACTTCATTTCAAATATTTTTTTTTCGTATTTCATTTCGTTTCAATGCTATTATGTTTGTCGTCGTTCGTTTAAATTGATTGTTAACTACACGCAATTTCCCGATATTGCACTTACAACTTCAATTTAAAAAAATAGATATAATTTCTTTCGCACGTAACACATCAATAAATTTATTGGCACGGAAAGGTTGAGTACAAAACGTTCAAAATTGACATCGTATTTACGAAAACTAATGAAACATGTTTTTCGATAAAAATTTCAAATTTCGGTATATTAAAAATATGAATATTTGTGTATTTAATCTATAATACAAATTAAAAAAAAAAATAAAAATACAAGATTACGAATAAAAAAAAAAAGAAATAATAAAATTTCCCGATATTGCATTTACAACATCAATTTTAAAAAAATAGATATAATTTCTTTCACACGTAATACATCAATTAATTTATTGGCACGAAAAGCTTGCATACAAAACATTCATAATTGACATCGTATTTACGAAAACTTATGGAACATGTTTTTTGATAAAAAAAATTCCAAATTTTGGTAAATTAAAAATACGAATATTTGTGTATTGGATTTACAAAACAAATTCTTTTATAAAAAATACAAGAGTACAAATTTCTTTAAAAAAAGAAATAATAATCTTTTCTTTGTCATAATCCTTCCCACTTGTTCCTTCTCCCAAACAAGGATTATCATTATCCCCTCATAATCCTTCCTACTTATTCCTTCCCCCAAATAAGGATTATCTCAATCCCTCCATATTCCTTCCACTTATTCCTTTTCCCCAACAAGGACTATAATAATCCTTTCCTTTTCATAATTCTCCATTTTCCATATTTCTTTTCTTCCTCCAAACGCCTCCTTAAGGACTTTGCTCCTGTTGCGGACCTCTTTGACCGGAAGGGAGATTTTGGACCAAGCTCTGATAGCTAATGAATCTATTGAGGAGTATAGATCGAAGAATTTGGAGGTGGTTTTAATAAAAATTGACTTTGAGAAAGCATGACCACGTTCGCTGGAATTTCCTGGATAGGGTTATGATGAGGAAAGGTTTTGGTTATAAATGGAGAATGTGGATGTGGGGTGTGTTAGGAATGTTAAGTATTCCATCCTCATCAATGGAACCCTAAAGGTTCGATTCAATCTTCTAAGGGTCTTAGACTAGGGGATGCACTGTCCCGTTTCCTTTCGTATTTGTGGTGGATGTGTTAAGTCAGATGATAAGCAAAGGGGTTGAAGGGAACATTATCGAGTCTTTTAAAATTGGTAGAGATGGAGTGGTTTTATCACACCTCCAATTTGCTGACGATACATTGTTATTCTGTTACGGAAAAGAGGAGTCTTTCCACACCATCAATCATATGGTTGAGTTCTTTGAAGAGGTGTCAGGGCTGAAAATCAATAGAGGCAAGTGCACTATCTTTGGTATTAATTCTGAACAGGCTAAGATTTAGAGATGGGCTGAGGTTTTTGATTGTGAGGTGGGTTCTCTCCCTTCTTATCTGGGGCTTTCTTTAAGGGGTAATTTGAGATTTGTATCCTTTTAGGAATCCTATTTGCGAGAAAATCCATAAAAGATTGGCGGTGTGGAAGAATGGGTTCTTTTTGAAAGCTGGCAGATTAACTTTGATTAAGTCCGTCACTTGGTATTCCGGTATATTACCTCTCATTATTGGGAGTTGCTGAAACAGAGCTTTGTGGGTAAAGTGGCTTTGGCGCTTCTATCTGGTATTCGATTCTCTTTGGCATACGATTGTTGTGAGCAAACATGGTCCCCATCCTTTTAAGTGAACGACATTAGGGGTTAAAGGCACTTTCCGTAATCCTCAGATGAATATCACTTTCGAGCTCTCTTTTTTTTCTTGGTTTTCTTGCTGTTTTGTGGGAGATGGCAAGGATACTTACTTCTGGGAGGATCAATGGGTGGGGAAGAATTCCCTTTGTTAGATTTTTTGGCATCTGTATCATTTATCCTCTTTCAAAAGTTGTACTATCTTGGATATCTTGGTGAGATTTGAGAATTCCGTGTCTTTCGCTTTTGTCATAATTTGACCAATTGGGAGACGACAGAGGTGAATTCTCTTCTTTCCTTGCTTGAAGGTTGCTCTTTTAGAGAGGGGAGAAGAGATGTTCGTGTTTGGAATCCTAATCCTAGTTGGGGCTTCTCTTGTAAGTCTATGTTTCGTCTGTTGTTGGATCCCACTCCCCATATAGAGTCGGTTTTTGGTGTGCTGTGGAAGACTAAGGTTCATAAGAAAGTTTGGTTCTTTATCTGGCAAGTCTTGCTTGGTCGGGTTAATACTGTTGATAGGCTTGTTTAGAGAAGAGCATTGCTTGTCGGGCCTTTTTGTTGACGATTTGTCTGAAGGCGGAGGAAGATCTTAATCATCTTTTTTGGGATTGCCAGTTTGCGAGGGTCGTGTGATGCTCCTTCCTTCAGGAGTTCGATGTTAGCTTTCTGGTTTATGTAGCATCAGTGCGATGATTGAGAAGTTTCTCCTCCATCCGCCTTTCAAAGAAAAAGGGTCTTTTTTATGGCTTGCTGGGGTGTGTGTGATCATTTGGGACAATTTACGGTGAGGAATGAGAGGTTGTTCCGGGGGAGAGGGATTTTAGTGAGATTTGGTCTTTAGATATCATGTGTCGTTTTGGGCTTCGGTTTCGAAGAACTTTTGTAACTATTCCATAGACAATATTTTACTTAGTTGGTTCTTTTTGTAAGTGGGTGGCTTGTTGGGCTTTTTTTTTTTTTTTTTTTGTATGCTTGTGTATTCTTTTATTTTCTCCTCAATGAAATTTGTTGACTTCATACAAAAAAAATTATATATTAGTCTCTATTGTCCTTATTGCCTCTGTTATTTGATTACTTCTCTATTTTTTTGAAATCGTGTATTTTTAGCATTATTCATCATCGATCTGCTTATCCTACAGGTGCCCACATTATTTGATAAACAGGGAGCACAGCTGCTGGCTGTTGGTTTTCTTGTTTTATCTAGAACATGGATTTCAGATCGCATTGCCTCATTAAATGGTAAATTTCAATGCCATTTCTGAAACATGGATTATGTTATAAAATTGCCCATTTCATTGGAGAGGAATAAATTTCCACAGGAACCACGGTAAAGTATGTTTTGGAGCAGGATAAGGCATCCTTTATTCGGTTGATTGGAGTGAGTGTCCTGCAAAGTGCAGCTAATGCATTTATTGCTCCTTCTCTAAGGTGATTTCGGATTCCTTGTAGCAGACCATAAAAACCTGAATTCTATGATGAAAATATTTTAATAAAGATCTTCTGCCCTTTGCTCTGCTAATTTTCTTATTCATTTGGCTTTGCAGATATCTCCTCCAATATCTTATTTATTCATTCATTTTTTTTGGTCATGTGCGATGTTCAAATGCTCAGGCATCTGTTAGTTTTATGTTTCCTTAGTTTCATGACTACTTGCTTCCCTATAGTACAATTTTATAGCCAAATAGGTTGGGGAGAATCATACGCTTAGTTTTGTTGAAACATGCTATGATTGAAGGTCCAGGCATGTGATCATAGGCAACCACTCTCGTGAAGAGTATGCCCAATATAGATGGTAATGTGTAACAAAATGTAAGAGACGTTTGAGGAAACATCGGAGCCTAAACTAATATAATATAAATTTATAATATAAGACAAGTCATTTGTAGATTCCTGCCCCCGGGGCCATCAGATGAAGATTTTAGTTTCTTGATTGGGAAATTTTTATGATAACACAATAAAATATATGATATAACGTTGCTGTAGAAGCTGGAGCATATTTGTTTATCAATGTCCAACATATTACAACACCAAGGCTCAATTTAATGGCTATGTGAATTTATCCAATTTTATTATTCTATTCAATGGACGCAACTTTGTTGTATGTTTCCATAAATACAATTGCAAGAAACTCTTATATGTTGTTTCCATTCAGAATTTCTTTTGTAGTTTCTTATCTAAGAAAAAAAAAAATCTATTTTTTTTAATTTTATTTTTTAATTCAAATTTAGTGACTGATATCCCTTTATTGAACAGGCATTTCACTGCAAGGCTAGCCCTTGGTTGGAGGATTCGATTGACAAAGCATTTGCTGAAAAGTTACATGATGAACAATGCATTTTACAAGGTCTGGGGCTTATTGGCTTATTGGGGGTTTTGTTGGGATACTAACATGATTAACCAAAAATATCCCAACCAAAAGGCTAAACAGAGAGCTCTGGTGATTATATATATATATAAGCCAAAAGGATAATAACAATAGTCACAATATGATAATAAAGAAAAGAACAGCAAGAAAACATACCCAACTCCTTTACAATGAGCTGGAGAAACCTTCAGGCTACAGCAACCTTTACACCCAAAAGATGGAATAAAAATGACCTAGCTACTCGATTCCAATAAAGACCTATATATAGCATTCCTTATCTTTCGTCCCCGTGGCCCTACTTGCACGATCACTATCAAATTATTCCTTCATCATTACTTGCCTGTGCATTTACCTTCTTACCCCTCTTATAGGGGGCTCTACAATACCCGTCGACTCTAAATTCACCTTGTCCTCATGGTGAAAAGTAGGAAACTGCTAGTTCATTTGATACACCGACTCCCAAGTTGCTTCACTTTTGGGCAATCCGTTCCACTTAATAAGCCATTCATTTGCTCCCAACTCTTGGTTCCAGTGAAACACCCAACACTGTTTCTGGCCATAACTGTAATTCAAACTCTTCTGTCAGGATGGGGTGTTGTTGCTGCACCTCTTGATGTTTCCCTAACTTTAGTTTCAGTTGGGATACATGGAAGATATTATGGATGGCAGCTTCCCGGGGCAGTTGTAATCTATAGGCTACTTCATCAATTTCTTCTATGATTCTGTAGAGGCAGTTGTACTTAGGTGCAAGCTTTTCACATCTCTTCTGAGCCAATGAGTGCTGCCTATAGGGTCTCAATTTCAAGTACACTTCTTCTCCCACTCTGAATTTGAGTTCTCTCCATTTAAGGTCAACCATCTTCTTCATTCTATTCTGAGCCACACATAAATTTTTCTTTAGGGCATTAATAGACAAGTCCCTTTCCTTCAACAGTGATTTTACTTCATTGTTAGGAGTCTTTCGTTGTCCATAAGATAACAGGAGGACATGCCATAGATTGCCTGGAAGGGGGTGGTTTTTGTGAAGGCATAGAAAGTAGTATTGTACTACAACTTAGCCCACTGAATGAATTTGTCCAATTTGTGTCCATCCGTTTGAGGATGAAAAGCCGTGATTCTTTTCAAGATCTTACCCATGGTGGCTAATAGTTCCTTCCAGAAATGGCTAAGAAAAATGGAGAAGGTACAACCTCTCTATGGGTGGGAGGATTACATTATGTAAATCAGTTCTGTCCAGTTTCCCCACCTATTATATGTCTGTTTTCCTCATGCTAGAATCCGTCCTAAGCTCTTTGGAAAGAATCAAGAGGAAGTTTTTTTGAGAAGGAAACAAGGGAGGTAAGCTAAACCACTTAGCAAAATGGGATGTTGTCATTAAATCATACAAAGATGGAGGAGCCTCAGTTTGGGTCAGCTGAAGCATAAGAATCTGGCCTTACTGGTTAAGTGAGGATGACAATTCTTAGTTGAACAAAATTCACTTTGGTGTCAAGTGATTAGAAGCATTCACGGCAGTAGCACCTTCAATTGGCATTCAAGTGGAAAAGAATCTGAGTCTAAGGAGTTTTTGGATTAGCATATCAAGACAATGGCGTAAAATTGATGCACTGGCCCTCTTCAAATTAGGTGATGGCAGCAAAATCCTTTTTTGGAAGTACCCTTAGATGGACAGAATTACCTTGGAGTGTAAATTTCCAAGACTGGTTAGGATTGCACTCATTCCAAATGGATCAATTTCTGATCATTGGGACTCTTCTACCAGCTCTTGGTCCATTTATTTCAGAAGACTGCTCAATGATGAGGAAATATTAGACTTCCAGTCCTTGTTAAACCAGATTTCTTCCTTACAGCTAGCGTCCTTTTTGGATCGAAGGATTTGATCCCTTGAAACATCTGGCTCCTTCTCGGTAAAATCTTTGGTTAAGCACCTCTCTATATTTTCTCTAATCGATATTTCTCTGTACAAAAGGCTTTGGCAATCTAACAGTGTAAACATCCCCCTTTGTGTAGATAATACGGAGAACATCCAGCACCTATTATCTGACCGTGTCTTTGCATCTAGATGCTGGTTCCGCCTTCTCAAAACTTTTAATATTTGTTGGGTTTTTTATCAGGATTTTTAAAAGAATGTGACTCAAATCCTTGTCGGTCCAGCCTTGAAGAACAGTGAAAACACTCCTAGTTGAAGTTTGGTTTGAAAGAAATCAAATGTTTTTTCATGATAAGTCATCAACTTGGATGACTGTTATGATTTTGCTTGTCTGAATGCAACTTCATGGTGTTCATTATCCAAAAATTTTTCAGGAATACTCTTTGCAGGAAATTTTGTTAAACTGGCCAGCCTTGATAGCCTCATCACTCTGAAGTCCTCGGTCAATATGTCTTCCAGTTTAGCCCTCTGCTTCAACTAGTTTTTTTGCATAATGAGGATTAATCTTCATTTTCTCTCTGCCTGCTGCCTTTCTGCTTTGTATGGACAGATTATTTAATTTTGGCCTTGTATTGTGGCTTTTTTATTGTCCCTATATTGGATAATAGGAGTCTAGAGTAAGGGTTTTATTTTATTTCCGCTTCATGGATATGATGAGGGCGCTAAAAGGGTGTCAACTTAGTTGAGATGCTTGGGTGCGCCTTATGATCTTCACCCCTCCCATTGCTCTATGTATAACCCTCTTGTACATTGAGCTTTTTGTCTCTCTATTTTTCAATATTAATGATAGTAAGACTGGTTTTCTTTTTAAAAAAAGTAAGTTAATCCTTTACAAGTTGTTTGTAACCTCGGCTGGGTCAAAATACCGTTTTACCCCTGAAACTACATCTTACTCCTTAAGTTCCATTGATCCACTATTGAACAATTGGTTTAAGGTCCACCTTATAAACCAAATTCCACTTGGGCCAATGAGATGGTAGGGCCTCTTATTCAAGACTTGGATTTAGTCCTTAAGGGACCTATCTACTAACCTTGAAGCGGGTAGTAGTGAATTGCGTCTTGCACTCCATGTCCCCAACTATCCATCCGATCTTGCCCTTGAAATGGGAGACTTATTGGGCTAGCACTAATGAGTTGCTCTAACCTATGTAGATCTAAAGATAATCTCGTGTGAACAGGAGTTCATAGTCAGCTCAGGATTAAGATTAAGTTACCTAGGTCATGTATAATCGAAATAGTCATTTTTATACAGTAAACGGTGTTAGAACGTAAAAGTGACTATTTCATGGTTCAGTCACGTGCAAACTCTTTATATAGGACATAGGACAGAGGATGCCCCCATTTTCATGTCTCTACATGAACGACATCGTTTGTACTAACTACAAAGCGGACTGCATCCATAGTGTCCCCAGGATAAGGCGTCCAACCTTATTCATATGCTATAGATCGTTTAGGGTATATACTCGAACTTGATTCATGTTTATGTCTCTACAAGTTTAAATTTACTCAAGATAGCCTTGAAATCTTAATTTATTGGACTTAAGATTATAATATTCAATTTCATTAATAATTTCTCAATAACAACTTCATTAAATAGAATATGATTTTGAATTACAAATTACGAGTTTTAGAACATAAATTCCAACCATAAAAACTCTCTCTGTCTAACATGAGTTATTGCTTCTTGTAGGTCTTTTATATGTCTAATAAAAGTATTGATGCCGATCAGAGATTAACAAATGATCTTGAGAAGTTGACAGCAGATCTGTCTGGGCTAGTTACTGGGATGGTGAAACCTTCCGTTGATATTCTTTGGTAAGTGAAGTTTAGTTGTGGAGTAGAAAAAATGAGGACTTTGTATTTCTCAGTTTGTTTAGGACTTTGTATTCTTCTGTTGATATTCTTTGGTTAAACAGAGTATAAACGTCTTCAAAGAAATTTCAGGTTAATTTCATTTGGTAACTTGTAGTAGGTAGAAGAAAAAAAGGAAACCCATTATCCATGTAAAAGGAAGTATTTACACATGTACAAAACTGAACTCTATTGTTCAATAGTAAAGGTCAAACAGGTTTTCTAGGCCTAATCTAATCTCTCAAGTTCTCAAGAAGGCGTTGTAGATGACCATTGAAATTATCAACTTACTCTTCTAATTTTCAATGTGGATTTGGGAAGTCCGGGAAAAAAAACGGTCTGCAAGATTAAAATAGGTAGGAGTATGAATGTATATGGTTTTCATCTTTCCCCACTATACATACATGTGTATGTGTATCGTGTTTAATTGATTGAGGTCTATTTTAACGTGTTTGTCTGGTCATGTTGAACAATATCTTTCGTAACTCGTAGCTTGGTTGTCACAATATTGTGATTGTGCTTTTAATGTATGTGTGTACACACTCACACACAGACGTATTATTGTTATCCATGAGTGCTTGGGCTAGCTTCCAACATTTTGAACTAATCTCACATGATAATCACCTAACCTACAACATTTGATTTTAAAAGATGGAAATTGTTATTTGTAACCATATTTGATAAATTAAAATTTATATATTATTATTAATAAGGGTCAGATGGGGCTCTCTAGGCCATTTTTAATCTTTCAACAGTAGGTTTAATAGGAAATAACTGTGTTAATTAAGAATTTTCTGTTCTCTGCTGCTATGGTTTAAGGTTCACTTGGAGAATGAAGATGTTGACAGGTAGGAGAGGAGTTGCCATTTTGTATGCTTATATGTTGCTAGGCCTTGGTTTTCTAAGAACAGCTGCTCCCGATTTTGGTGAACTAACTAGTCAAGAGCAGCAACTTGAGGGAACGTTTAGGTAAGTAGTTTATCAATTTTATTTTTATTTTGTAATGTTCTGCTACAAGTTGGTAACTCCAAGATCATGGATAACTCAGGTTTATGCATGAAAGGCTTCGTACGCATGCTGAGTCTGTTGCTTTCTTTGGTGGTGGTTCTCGTGAAAAAGCTGTAAGTTTTGTTTACTTTGCCTTGTGTTGAGTCTGTTGACCGAACGGAAAAATATCTTATTAAAGATTATGGAATTACAAAAAGAACACTCACTGATAGCTAAAATGGAATGGTGGAATCATAGTAGAAAAAAGGAGCTATTTGAAATTTTAGTTTTAGAATAGGTTTTTGTGTTAATTATCGTAACTCATTTGAATATCATCAATCCTCTTTTTTGTAACCCCTTGGTATGTGGGAATATCTCATCTCCTCCCTTATTTTTCATTCTCTCTTTGCCTAATGAAATGAAGTTTGTTTCTTAAAAAACTTCAACTCTGTCTACTCAGAATGGAATGAGTTGGATCATGATCGGTGTTCAATCTTATTTTTCTTTTTACTTTGCAGATGATTGAGTCAAGATTTAAGAAGCTTGTAGACCATTCTTTATTAAATTTAAAGAAGAAATGGCTGTTTGGCATATTAGATGATTTTATCACAAAGCAATTACCTCACAATGTGACATGGGGTTTGAGCTTGTTATATGCCCTAGATCATCAGGGTGACCGAGCCATGACTTCCACTCAAGGTAGCGACTATCATCTAGAATTTAATTATTAAACTAAACTCATACTTCTGTCTCTCACCATAAAATTTTCTCAGGTGAGCTGGCACATGCACTACGATTTTTAGCATCTGTTGTATCTCAAAGCTTCTTAGCTTTTGGCGACATTCTTGAATTAAACAGAAAGTTTCTTGAACTCTCTGGTGGTATCAATAGAATATCTGAGCTTGACGAGCTCTTGGATGCTGCGCATTCAGGTAAATTTTCCACACATCATCTTCAATTAGATTATGGAAAATATTTTGATTTCCGTCACTTTATTTTATTCTAATAATGATTTATAACTTAAATGTCGGATGATGTCCTTTGATATCTAGTTTGGCGATAAATTAACTGAAACTAAGTGAAAGACTTCATAGGAAATAATTGAAGTAACTATTTTGATGGATAAGGTAATTAGTGTTCATTTCATCATATTTATGTTCTTTTAACTCACAGCTAGTATCCAGGATCTGACTCTTATTGGTTTATGTAGTTAAACAATACCAAATTGAATTCATTTCAAGTTTTTACTTTCCACTTAGTTTCAAAAAATTCAATGAGCTACATGATAGTTACTTAAATTACTAATTTTAGCTGTATATTAATGGTAACTATCTCATGTCAGTTACTAACTTTTGTCTCATGAAAAACATTAGCCATAAAAGAATTTTTGCCAACAAATTTGCATGTGATGAAAAATTCAAAGTTCCTGTGCCTTCTTTGAGCAATTCAAGCTCGACTCCCGCCTTCATATCATTGCCTCATTTGGACATCAGGCTTTGTAGCTGATTCTCATGTGGGCTTCCAACCATTCTAGCTTCACTGCAACCATCCTCCTTTTTCAAGTTCAGATCACGAAAGTCTTTTGATATCATAAATGTTGCCATATTGACTTAATACAATTATATTCCAGAAGTCAAGGATGTCATATTGTATTCTGACCTAATCTATTGTGACAAATTATGCGAGCGTTAGTAGAGTAGCAAGGGACAAAGGGGAATTCGTTCAAAGAATCCTTATTATGATCAAAGGTTATTCAGTAAAAGAGATAGATTCCCTATTTATATAGAACTGAAAACAAAGTTGTTACGAAACCAATAATTAAACAATAAGAAGGATGTAAAGATCAACATACAGATATACGTGGTTTACTAACAGTGTGTTAGCTACATCCACGAATAGAGGGAGAACTAATATTATTAGAGAGTGTTTATAATACAATATGGTGCCACTAGCTTAAAGAGTTTATATATTGCACTTTTCTAAACCCTAGAATCAAAATCGTGAACAACTCAATTACGAAAAACTAAAAAGCTTTCGGGGGCAATGCCCCCGAACCACTACCAAGGCGCACCACCCCTCGACCCCGACTCGCTGACCGGTTAGCGAGATCCTAGTACTAGGTCGTTCGTAGCGCTACATAGCTAATTCAAGGCATTCCAACAGAAGTTCTAAAAAATTGAAAGAAACTTAAATATTTAACTACGAATTAACCCTGGCTACTAGGGCACTCCCTACATCAGTTAGTGTTTTTTGTGACAAAAATTTTGTATTAGAGTGTAATAAGGTTCAGTTCACATCCACGATGCAATTCTTAATTCCTTCAAGCTCAGATTTTTTTCTTTTTTTAATCTAGAACAAATTAATAACAGTACTGATTTTGTCGTCCAAATTTTTACATTTTTTTTCCATATGCTATATTTTGGTGATTATTGAGAGACAGGCTGGTGGAATAACTTTCCATGTTATTACTCTTATCAATTTCAAACTAGGCATTGCTATTTCTACTTGCGGAAAACTGAAGATTCTATTGTTGTACCCTTTTTCTTCTCCTGAAAAATTGCAGTTACTAGAGGATCAACGACCAACAAGAGGGACTTCTACTCAGAAGATGCTATTTCCTTCTCTAGGGTGGATATCATTACCCCAGCACAGAAGATGTTAGCAAAGAAGCTGACTTGTGATGTTTTACAGGAGAAAAGCCTGCTGGTTACCGGTTAGTGAAGTATTTCTTTTTCTTCCTTTTTTGTTTATTCCTTATCTTTTATTTTTGTCTCACAATGGTTTCAAATTTTTAAGGCCCAAATGGGAGTGGAAAAAGCTCAATTTTCAGAGTTCTTAGAGGTCTTTGGCCAATTGCAAGTGGAAAACTTACTAAACCATCACAAAACACCAAGGAAGACCAATGGGGTTGTGGTATTTTTTATGTTCCTCAGCGTCCCTATACATGCCTTGGAACACTCAGAGATCAAATAATATATCCCCTATCTCGTGAAGAAGCAGAGATGAAGTCATCAAAATTGTATGCCAAAGGTAAATTTCTTGTGAATTTGCACTTTGCTTTTTTAAATGGTTGAAGTCTAATACTATTAGTTTATTGTGCATAAGTGTCTGTCTCATTGGAATAGGGAATTCTCTACCATATGCACATCTATTTGGTATGGATATTTGCTTGGGGTATTGTTTATATTTGACATTTGTGAGGGTAGTGCCAATGCTTATTAGATGTCTCAGATACTTACGGGGCAGTTGAATAAAGTTTCAGATTTTTTTTTTTTAAAAATCAGTGGACTACTGAATTTGAAGAAAAATACACAGCACTATGATGGCATGGGTACCAATTATTCACTATTTAATGATTTGATAGTAAGAACCTCAATACTAATCTTGACAGACTCTTCATTATCTTTTCATTCATGTGGAAAAATTGAAAGGAAGAGAATATAAGTTTTGAGGATAGGGAGAAGCCCGCAAGACATTTGGAATGTAATGTAGTTCTGTCTTATGGATGTTTGTAGCCGGAAATTCTATTGTCAATTTTCTGTTTATGCCAAAGTAGAGAGCCTCTAAATTGCTGACAAAATCATAGACATGATGGGTACAAATATGGTGACAGGTCATTTTTTATGAAGTAGGACATGCACATGGCGTCTTTGTTAAATTATAATTTCAAATTGTGCAATAAGCAATATATTTGAGAAAACGATATCCACAATTAAACAATTTTCCAAATGATTCACTAAATTATAAGAAAAGTAATTTAAAATCATTTGAGGTACTAGTGATTCTAAAGAACAATTCTGATACTTTTCACTTAAAATTTATTACTGATCATAAGAGCATGTGAAGCATCTGATATGTTCTTTTAACGTGTTCTGAAGTTCTTATCACTGACTTTCATCGTACGTCATACCAAGGAGCAAATGAATGGTTACTATTTCCATTTTTGTTCAAAAGATCATCTGTTAAAAACTAATTCAGGAAATTAGTTCTGTTATTACTGATGCTCTGAAATGGATGTTTATTGCTAAATATTGATGGATTAGAAATTTTTTGCAGAGTGCCATAAAACCATTCTGGAAAGAGTTGAATTTTAATGTTTAGGAATGTGCTTGTGCTTTTCTATTATTGCCCCCTGGGGCTTAAAAAGTTGAAAATTTTTATAGTTTTCTAATTACGAATCTCTATTTCTCTAACATTGTGTTCTTTCAGGTGAAACATCTGTGGATAATGTTTTGGATATGCATTTGGGAACTATTCTACAGCATGTTCGGTTAAATTATCTTTTGGAAAGGGAGGAAGGTGGCTGGGATGCAAATTTGAATTGGGAAGACATTCTATCCCTTGGGGAGCAGCAGAGGTTAGGAATGGTAAGTGACTCAATTTATTAAATCTGTGAGCTTAAATATTAACTTTTATGAACCTGCATACAGATTATCTTAATTAAAATTGTCTTATGTCCTTCTAAGGCACGCTTGTTTTTCCACAAACCAAACTTTGGGATCCTTGATGAGTGCACCAAGTATGTTGGCCAACTTCAATTTTCTCCCTTCTATATGTTATTTATTTTTTTTTTTTTAACTTGTTGAAAATGTCTGTTTTTGGCATTGCATGATCACAACTAATTACATCTTAATCAGTGCCACTAGTGTAGACGTTGAAGAACACTTATACAAGGTTGCAAAGAGCATGGGCATAACAGTTGTCACTTCATCACAGGTTGGTGGTTTTTCATTTTTATTAATAAATATACCACATTGTGTAGTTTGAATGTGCACCGTGAATGGGCGATACGAAGATACCTCTATTTAGTCAAAACTTAAGTGAATTATGTACTCAGGTTCATTTTATTGTGTGGTATTCAAGGCTAAAGAACTTGTTCAACAACACAAGTGTAAATTTGAGTTCCTCTAACTGTTTCCTTTTCATATTTTAACAGAGACCCGCTCTAATACCATTCCACTCATTAGAGCTACGACTTATTGATGGAGAAGGTAACTGGGAACTTCGTTCTATTGAGCAGTAAGGTATTCGTAATAGTACAACTGAATTTAGTTAGTTTATTTCGTCATGACACCCTCTTTGGGGAGCACCAATATGAGGGGAAAAAAACAGATGGTTCTCTAATATATATAAAATATACACAAAATTTTTCTTTTTGGGAGAAAGAGAGCCTCTATAAATAATATGCATACAAATGGTGTATCATATAGCTCAGGGGATGAGAAAAAGGAAGAAGCTATTTATTTATACGTTGCACTGAACTGTTAAAGTAGCCTGGTAATAAGATCTGAGCACACAAGCGCAGGTCATAGTTGTGTAGGATAGAAAAATTATTTGTACAGGATTTATCATTTAATTCAATTAGCATGTAAGATTGGATGAATCATCATGTTTTTATGGTCCCCAGTGAATAAAAGGGGGAAATTATGGTATTTAGTTTTTCCTTTTTTTTTTCTTTTTTCAATGATTACCCTATTCTCTGTGTCCCCAGAATAGGAGTTTTAAGGTTAGAGATTAACTTCTATATCCGTCATGTGGTAATGTTTTGCACAAATGCTTAGTGAGGGAGAGCTTGAAATATGCAATGCAACAATTACTGAAGGTTGAAAATTCTTGACAGAAATTTCTGTACCATTTCTCTCAAAGTAATCTACGGTGGTGACATTGTAAACCTTCATTCAGCTTGGGATTGGCTTTTATTTATTTGTTTGTTTATTTTTACTTGTGTTGGCCCTGCTTTTCTGTACCATCATTTCTCAAAGTAAATCTACTTTTCTTGTCTTTAGGGTTAGTAATGTTTTTTTAAAGAGAAATAAATAATGAAGAATCCCGGGTTCTTTGGACTTAACAGGAAGTCGCACGTTGGGTGCATTCATACACTATCAATAGAATACCAATTTGTACAGTTATTATTATTATTATTTTTACAAATTAAAATTAAAATTATTTATTTATTAATTTATTGGAAAATTCATTTTATAAAAAAGTAAGGTAAGTTGCAAAAATCATCCCTAAAGGTAATAGTTGCATAAACTTATAAACTTTTAAAATAAATAATTGGGAGAAAGAAAAAAGGCACATCAATAAATCACAAAATATTTCAAACTTGAGACCTAAAATATTTGTGGATGAATTGCATCAAACATGAGTTGAGAAAGTGATGCAGAATGATAATGCGCCAAAATGATAACGATCAAAATCTAGAAGACGACTTTTTTGAGTTTTTCGATAAAACATCAATTTAACATCTAACATTTAACTAAAAATTAAAACCCTAGATTACTAAAAGTGGTTATTTTATAGAAGCCAACTTGAGGATCCAAATATGCTCATTTTAAAAGTTTAGAAACTAAAACGGACATCTTTTAAAAGTTTAAAACTAAAATAGCAAAATACACTGAGATCAAAATAAGATTTAAACGTTAATTAGTAATAAGATTTAAACGTTAATTAGTATGCATGCTATTATTTTTTATAATTATGAATAGTTTTTCATTGATAAACTTTTTCAAGCAAATTATTTCAGATATTTATTGGAGGCAATGATGCATCAACTAGTTAATTAATTATATAAGAGTTTATTATCACTGTGATCAATATTTCATTATGATTAGTTATTTCAAGCAAATAATTTTCGGGTATACTTTTGGAAATGGTCAAACTGTAAGCTTTTTAAAAAATTGTTTAACAAAGTTTTTATTTGTGGAGATGAACAAAAGACATCGTAAATCTCATAATTTAAATAAGTAATGAATGAGGAATGGTGTATTTTAAACTCATTTTTTTAAAAATATTTAAAACAAAATGTATTCTTGAAAAACATTTTTTCTATACATCATCCAACTGCACTCGAAGTAAATTATACATGTTACAAAGGGTTGTCAAGAAAAATAGCAATTATGAGTTTTACTTTGAGAAAATAGCAAAAATAATTTTAAATTGTTAAAATAGCAAAACATAAAATTCAAAAAATAAATAAATGAAACAATCCCTCAAATACTCTTATCCAATATGTAAAATACAATTGTTCACCTAAACTCCAGATACTCTGTAATTAAAATAACACATATACTACACAAAAAATTTTCTCCAAAACATAAAGATTAGAAAAGTTACCATTAATGGGAAGCTCCACCTCATATTTGCAAAATTTAAAATCTCTGTAAGTGAGCATTTTTTCCTTAGACTTTTGCCGCCTACTTCCTTCTTTCATTCAAAACCCTAAAGAAAGTTTGAAAACCATTTGAAACCATCAATTCATTAAAGAATTTAAAAGGGGAGCATTGTTGATATTATAATAAAGATGTAATCATGAAATTATACCATAAAATTCAAAACTTATATACATCTTAGCAATATATGCATTGGTAAGTTTGTCCACGCAAATATGTGAGTTTTTCATATATTCGAGATTCATTTGAGTTTTTCTCCTCTTGTTTGCAAGAAAAAATTTCTCTTTCATTGTGTTTGTCTCTTGTCGGCTGCTCCCTTTCTCAATCTCCTTCTTTCCTTGTCTCTAATAAAACCTAAAAGAAGATTTAAACAATTGCAAAAATGTAATTGAGGCATAATTAAATTCTAAAATTTAAATTCAAATTGTTATTAAAAATATATATTATGTATTATTCAATAAATAATTAATAAGTTGTTTAAAATATAACAAATTTGAAAATCTTGTATATAATAAAATATAATAAATTGTTTAAAATATAACAAATTCAAATTCAAATTAGTGTTTGCCAAGGGATTAGATTGAGAAACGGTTGAAAATCTTTAGCAATTTTTCAGAGGAAATATTTATTAAACATAGGTTTTATGAATTAAACAAATAAATGCTAATTAATTTGATTAAAATTCTAAAATCCAAAAATTGGTTATGAATTATAGGTATATATTTAGGAGATATTGGATAAATCTTGCTAATCCTAAAAAATATAATAAATTAGTTAATATTTTTCAAAACTGATTGTAGTTTGCAAATACACTGTATTTGTGACCGTATGATATTTGGTCCCATTATTTGTATCATGCAAATACGCCGTAATAAAACGTCTAATTAAAATAAATATGAATATTAACGGAATTAAAAAACACAAAGTGAAAAAATAATTATTCGATACAAAAGACACAATAAATTATTTTTTTAAAAAATAAAAATCAACCAAAATAAGTGTATAATCATAATTAGCACTATTGTAGGGATGATAAAACTTTATTGTTAAATTATTATTAACCATATGTACTATGTATTATTTGATAATTTTTTTTAAATAACTTGAAATATAAATAATATTTTATGCTTCACATTATTTTAGGGATATGATGTAATATTTGAAATCAAAATATTATGAAATATAATAACTCGGGAATGGTTGATATTCTCATAACCATTTCTTTTATTAACCATACGTACTATCTATTATCTAATAATTTTTTAAAAATAATTTGAAATATGAATCATAAGAAAATATTGAATTAGTGATTGCCATTATTTTAGGGATTAGATTTCATAATACTTGAATTCAAAATATTATGAAATAATTCAAATAGGATAAAATCTAACGAATAAGGAACAGTTGAAAATCTTTTAGCAATTTTTAGGAAAAATCTTTATTAAACATAACTTTTATGAATTAAATAAATAAATGTTAATTAATTTGATTTAAATACTAAAAATCCAAAAATTTGTTATGAATTATAAGCATATATTTAGGAATGTTGGGGAAATCTTGTCAATCCCGGAATATCATAGTTAATATTTTTCAAAACTGACTGTAGTTTGCAAATACACTATATATGTGACCGTGTGATATTTGGCCTCATTATTTGCATGCAAATACAGTATATCTGTAAAACACGTATTATCCTACATAAAGGGTATAAACGGGTAAAAAAAAATAAAAAAATTATGTAACCACCAATTTTGCCAAAATTCTTAATATTTTTCAATCTGCTATCCTAAATTTTGTCCATCTCACGTTTATCTCTTTTACAAATATGTCATTGAGATTTTCAATTTTTCAAATGACAAAATATTAATATTCATTTTATGTGTATTTCAATTTTAACCTTTCTTACGTTGGGCACTTTTATTTTTTCTCCATCTTGAAACTCACTCCATGGTGGCCTTTATTACTCATCTAATTTTGATGAACTAGGGATACATGTGCCATTTGGGGTGAGCATTGATTGATCGAAGTCGATTCTACTATCAAACTACCACTCAATCGACTATGGTCATTTTGTAAATGTTCAAACTAATCCTGACCATGAAGGAGTACAAAACGACCGTTGATCAGTTGATAGGTCAATTTAGGTCAGTTTAAGCGTTTGAATTTTTTAAAAAATGAAGTCTATTTTGGATTTTTTTAAAAACTGTAACCGATCAAACTCCTTGTCTCTAACCAACCACCTTCAGTTCTGAAAGGGTACTTCTTAAGGTTGGACTAAGTCGGCGCCCAAAACGATTGAAACATGGGCAATGTCATAGTCAAAATTCATATTTAACTAGTAAGTGAGCTCATTTTGTGGAATGTTTAAGCTTTTCCTAAAAAAATTGAACAATAAAGCCCCATACTCAATTTTGTTTCGTTGTCAAAACAAGTCTTCCATTTGTTTATTTGACTTGTTTTTGCCTTGCACCTAATTAATTCAGGGATTATGGGCATAAAAGTAGATGTTCATATCCCTGACAAGGTCTCTGGCACAGGCAAATAAGCTATGGGTCTCGATGAGTGCTTCTTAAGATTGGACTAAACTGGCTATAAACCCTGGACCTAAAGATCCCTAAGTCTTCTAAGAAAATTAAGAGATGAATATGGATCGATCTTAGTTGAGAAAAAGAGTTTAAGATTAGTGTTGCAAGGAAAATTGGAGAGAAATTTTACTAAGGTTTGATCGTTGTTAAATATTAGGATTGGGTGTCATTGTTTATGATTAAAATGACAAGGGTTAAGTGTCATCGTAGACAAGATGGGCTTGAGGAATGTTTAAGATTTGACTAAGTGTTGACTAGGCATGTAACATACTCTAAGTGGCTTAATTGGGTCAAGAGAACCTCTAAGAACACAAGTTGGGCGCCCAAAGTTGGTTTTTTGTTGCTGAAAAGTGTCAAGGAGAACCTCTATAGAACAAGGCTAAGTGGCCAACCTAGGCATGTTAGGCTTGTACTAGGTGGTCAAGGATATGTTTGGCAAGGATGACCAAGCGAGAGAAGGACAAGGTTAGGCATTCAGAGTGTCAGGATAACCTCTAAAAGAGGATGTCATGTAGCCAAGGGCCATGCGGCTAAAGGGCCTATATGGCCAATGACCTATTCGACCAAGGGTTTGTCTTTAAACAAAATGGTTTGTAGAAGATTTTGTGAGATTTTTTAGAAGTTAAGCAAGTAAGAGTGTACCCTTGGAATTCAAAATGTAAGCTAGACAACAGAAATTGATTAAAGAACCTCCAAAGGACATACAATAGGTGGTTAAGAATGACACAAGGCAATGTGGGACAAGAGGTGAAGTGGAGTACAAGTGGCATGTGACATGTAAGGCACCTAGGTTTTGCCAAGTAAGAGGTGTAAAGTGATCAGCGTGAGGTGGAAAGTGTTGGGAGTGATTGTCGTTGCACTGTTTTATAAATGAAGTTTCAATTGGAATTTAATTTTAATAATAATAATAATTTAATACATTTTATAATTCTAATAATTATATATATATTGTAAAGAAAAGTTTTTGGGGGGTTCAGTTCTTCTTCTTGTAAAAAAATCATAATTTCTTCCTCTAAGCCATCTTTCTTTTTTATTCCATTCTTAACTCTTGTGAGTGCACGCTTGAGTTGTATTAACCTTGGAGAAAAAACCGACATAAGCTATTTAGCATTAAAATCGTGTCAAATTTTACTTTCAAGGCAGTGGTTCGACACGGCACAACTAATATCGACACTTGATCCAACAATTTGAAAGAAAAATTCTAATCTATTTATTATCCTTTTTCAAGTGTGATCAATTCCCCAAATTCCACAATACTAGCAAAATCTCTCCTGGTCCTAAATTTGGTGATAATAATTCCAATCAATCTTACTGGTTCGACGATTCCACCATCCTCGACATCGATTACTTCGTCAAAACTCCAGCTAAAATCAAAGTGAAAGATGTACGTAGCGATTTAATTGGCTCTGTTAATACACACTACACTTCAAAATGGCTTCCAGATCTCTCCGATGATGCAATTAACAATCATCAATGGAATGAGGGTGTTAATTTGATGGACAATAATTTTCAGGAATAACCAGAGAGTGAAGAATTCATGGATGAAGAAGAGATTCTTTGTTGAGACGTTGGTTGGAGTTTTGCCACCTGAGAGGGATTTGATTATGCTTCAAATCATGATATTAAATAACAATTTAAAACCATTTTTACTCACTCACATGACGATTCTTTCCTTAGCTCGGAAAATTTCACTAAATTTTACTTTTCCTGAAAATAGGGTATTTATACTTCAATTAAACCTTAATAATACGAAAATACCAAAACTTCAAGAAAAAGTGACAAAACACCCCAAAATGTCCAAAATGGCCTAAAATGGCTGGTTGGCGCACAGAGGTTGTCAGCAGGGGGCCACGTTCGCTGATGGGCAGCAGCGAGTGGCTGCACGTGCCCTTGGGCTTGCTTGGGTGCAGCGGGTACATGACCACACGTATGGTGTTGTACACGCCTGATGTCGCATGCTTGATGTCTCACGTGCATGGTCGCTCGCCTTGTGATCATGCGCATGGTCGTGCATCTGTCGCTTGGCCTCCTTGTGTCATGCCTAAAATTTTTTGTTCTCACCCTAATTCCTTCCTTCAACTTTGGAGGCTAATATCTCAAAATCCATAACCCAAATAATAAAACTTCCGTTTACAAAGTTTCCTAGAATGGTCTTAAGTATTTTACCCCAAAGGTTTATATCCAAGTTCCAAACATTGTGTTTTGTAGCTCTCAAGAAGTGCACCTTGTTCAGATTGGTCCAAAAACCAAGCTTTCTCCCTTTTCTCAACTCGAACTCGAACTTGCTTTGCTCCAATTTGTCCAGCAGCCAAAGACTACACAGTAGACTCAATTGGTGATGTTTATCAAGTAGAAACAAGGAAATGGAAGGAGTAGATGTGATGCTCTTCTCCTTTAAAGCTTCTTTATTTATAGAAAGGTTGCATGACTTGGAAATGACATCTATCACCTACTTTATGCATGCATGCTCGCGTCTTGACACCCTTTCCTAATCTACCCTAGGTTTTTTTGTAGGTTACTTGCATGCTATCCATGTCCTACTTAATAACAACAAAGCATCCTTTTGTTCCATGCCTTACCCATTACCTTTTATTTTTGCCCTAGCCCCTTTCTTTGACTTCCCATGTCTTGCCCATCCTTCTTGTCTTCTAGCCCTTTTCTTGGACTTTAAGTTTCCATGGCACTCGAATGAAGACATTTCTATAATTATGTACTTCCTATGATCTTTGAAAAATATCGTTCAAATGCCCTTTTTAACCAAGTCTTGAAGTAAAATTCCTTTTTAGCCCAAGATCATTATACTTGTATTTAATTCGACCATAAATACTTAATATCTCGGTATAAATTCCACTTTCACTAAGGTACATCTTTAAGCTCCTTAGAAAATTTTAAAATTGAAAGAATGCTAAAAATTCTCTAAAGACTTGGGAATCGGGGTTTACAATATGTATTGGAATGGATCTTGATTAAGTAATAAAATGGGTTTGTCATTATCTTGCGTTGTGAATTTCCTTATTGCTTAGTAGTTAATAAAGGGTTTTAGTTGGAAATAGGCTATAAAGCTAAGGTTCAAGGCTAAGAGTGAGCATCCAGACGTTTCATGAAAGAGACGCCAGGGCTGCTCAGGTCGCGTTTGCGAGTCGCAACACTAGGATCAGAATGCATTATGGATCGGGGCATGACAAACTTGGTTTCAGAGCAATATGTTCCTTGGGAATGAAAGAGTGCAAGTTAGTAAGATTATTCTTTTTAAAAAGTTGAAATAAATATTTAATTAAGTTGTCTTTATAGGAAGTTGTGAAAAGACATCATGCCAAGAAGAGGACGAGGATGAGTTAGAAGTAGATCGCATACCTCAACTGAGCCCATTATATACTCAGAAGCTCAATCAGTTAATCCAGATGCTAGAAGAAATTGTATAATAGAGTTGCACAAAGATTAATAGAGGGTTTATCGCATGAACTAAAGAAAAAGTTTGGAATAGAGAAGCTCAAAGCATTAGGAGCCCAAGAATTTACGGAAACGATGGAACCAGAACAGGCGAAGAAATGGATAAAAACGCTGGAGAAGTGTTCCAGAGTTTTGCAATGTCTGAAAGAGAAGAAAGTAGATTTGGCAGTGTTCTTACTACAACAAGGAGCAGAAGATTGGTGGGAGTTGGAAGAGAATAGGCGAGAAAGAGTAAGTTGGGAAGAGTTTAAGGAAATTTTAAACGGAAAATATTTCTCAGAGACTTAAAGAGGGAGACGAGATGAATTTCTACATTTGGAGCAAGGAAAGTTCTCAGTCGTAGTATACAAGAAGAAGTTAACAGAAATAGCCACGTATGGGATGGTATTCTTAGGAACAGAAAGAGAAAGATGTAGGCATTTTGAGACTGGTTTAAGACCTGAAAGAAGAACATCGGTCACAACCTTAACTATGCGGTGTGATTATGCGAAGTTGGTGGACGCAACTCTGCGGGTTGAAAAGAGTTTGGGAGGGAAAAGATCAAGTTTTATGATTAGTGGTGAAGAAGAAATGAGAAGTGTTGAAAAGTCTAGTAAGCGAGCTAGGTCCACTTTTAGCCAAGGATCGTGTTGAACAGATGATAAAAAACCAAAGTGCATGGAATGTGGTAATAGACACACAGGGATCTGTAGATAATGTGTTAAGTGTGGAAAAGTTGGACACTATCAAGAGGAATGCAAAGAGAAAACTGATAACTTGTAGAAACACAAGTTATTGTAGCCTTCTAAGTAAAATAATGAAGTCTTATCGCATGAAAATAGAAGAAAATAGAGAAAAAGTTGGCGATTTGAGTACTATGTGAAAGGCTTAATGCAAAAGAACTTCATCCATGTTTTACTGCATTTCAATGCTCTTATCGCAAAATTCTAGGCGAAGAAGAGTGAAGCTCGACGATTAGTGTCACACCCTATCCGGGCACCTGCTTGCTTGTCCCAAGACGTGGCGTGATGTCAGCCGAAGTCGTTCGCCTCCAAAACAACCTCAACTGACACATGACATGAACACTTACAAAACTATTAAACAACGAAAGTCTTTCATTAAAAATAAACATTTAAATTATACTTTGAAATTCGTAGTGCAAACCATAAGAGATCTTTTAAAACATATCATGGAAAATGGACAAACATGAGGTTATAACTATTTGAACAAGCACAATACTACTTTAAATAAAGCAATGTCCTTGCATAAGGAAAACTAAGTTGGCCTGGCAACAATATGTTTAGCACGCAGAGATGCACAATTTGTACCTAGAAAGAGGAAAAACATTTTTGAAAGGATAAGTCGAAAGACTTAGTGAGCAACAATGTATAAAACAGATTTTGATAAACATTTTAGTGTAAAAATGGAGCTTAAATACATTTATCAGTAAATAGTCATAACATGAAACTTGAAACATTTGCATAACTTTTCAAAGGCAGTCCTTCATAGCCACGAGCAGTATTTACCCCTTTGTCCGAAGACGAAACAATCAATGGGTAGCTAACCATCCTCCTTTAAGGCATAAAATATACCCTTCCTGATGGTCCATAAACTATAGGCTTGTCAACCCTACCATCAGTATAGAGTTAACCACATGTATACAATAGGTCTCATGAAATATTCAGGCATGCATAAAAACATTTTAAAAAATGAAATATTTCCTTGAAATCATGTATACACAACGTAGCTTGAAAGTATCATTTCAGTAAACATTTATCAATAGCATAGCTTGTATAAGAACTTGAGATCATGTTTAGTAAATTATTTTACGAGCTATTGCTTGGAAAGCCTAAAAACATGTTTAATAAATACTTTAGAAATCATGGTGTTACTCACAATACTGGTACAAATCCTTGGCCAGAAATTCCTCATAATTTTCCTTGGCCTGAAAAATTCATATTTTATCCTTAATAAATCTCTTGAATATCAAAATAACCAAAATTTTCCTTAAAATGCCCAGAAATATCAAGGCAGCTCAAAAACAGCTCGAAAACAGCCCAATGGTGCCCATTAACATGGTGTTCGCACACGTATGGCTTGGAGCTTGCCACGTGCTAACCTCCACTAAGATGGGGCATGTGTCGTGTGCTAACCTCGTAATGGGCTTGTCGCGTGCGTCCTTGCTGCCTACCCCGTGCGCCCATCGCATGCTTTGTACTTATTGGTGCTCTCCACATACTGTGCAGTCTGACCGCATGCCTTGCTGCTCGACTATGCCATGACCTTTTCATATGCGTCCAACCTGACCCAAAATAACCTATAAACCCAAAACGCACGCCCATCTCACTTAACCAACCAAGCCTCTCAGCCACTACCCAGGCCCTATTTTAATTCTAGAATAATGACCCAAATTTAAAAAATCATAACTTAAAATTCATAACTCTTTTGATAAAACTTCCTTCTATAAAGTTGCTCTAAATTGTCTTAACTTTGTTATCTTAAATTTGAGAAGGAAAATTCGAAGTAAAGAGTCCTATAGTCATCTAGAAGTGAACCTTGCTCATATTCACCGAAGAAATGACCTTCTCGCCTTCTCTTGATCAAATCGCAAACCTCCTTGAGTCTAAAATATACAACAACCCTATCTCACAAACTAGACTCAATTTATGAACTTTTAAGACCAATTTAAGTATTTTGCAAGAGTGAGTAGTGTGAAATTCAATACTAAAGTTGGCCTATTTATAGTGTCCCTTCCATTAGATTAAGATGACACTTAATCCTTGATTAGACTCATCTCTTAAGCGTGTACTTACACCTCAGCAACTCCTTCATGTTCTCCTTAGTCTCAAAATGCATTATGACATGGTTAAGATACCTGAATTTACTTTTAATCAAAAGCCCTAATCATGCCACGTTGATGTCTTAAACGCATGGCTAACCTCCATGGTCTTGCCGGAAAGCCCTTGGCTGCCTAGTCTCTCCTCGCGTGCCACCTTCCTTCCTCGCCTAGCACTCTTCCTCGTGTGATCCTTGGTCACCCAATGACAAGCCTCAAACGCCTAGCTAAGCCTTCTTCGCGTGACATGCCCATGTCTTCCTCACATGACAACCTCTAATTACTTGGCCATAAACCTTCCTCGCTTAGCACTCTTCCTCACGTGGACAAGCCATCCTCGGCCATACTAACCTCCAATTCTCCTTGCCTAGTCATTACCTAAATGCCTAGATAACCTCTAGCCTAGTCTTTGGAGGTTATTTCCATGCTTTGGCCGCCCACTTTGTGTCAAGTGCCTAGCCATAAAGGTTCTCAAGCCTCTTCTTGCCGCCCATCCTAACCTCCAAAAGCCTAACACCATACTTTTGACACTTGAGCCAATTTTTTTTCCAACTTTTCTCTTATTCTCAATTCCAAAACCTAAATTTCAAGTATATTATTTTTTATTTAGCTTCTTTTTCCATAAATTTCATTTTCTCTTGACCTTGACTAAGCTTAACAAATTCCAAAGGTGCAAGAAATTTTGGGTTTCACAATCGACGATCGAGACTCTGAATGTAGAAACTCAAATTCTAGTTCTAACCCCAAGAATGACACTCCAACTAATATTTATGATCCCTTTGTTATCTCTTTAACTAATAATACTTCTTCCTTGCAGAACAATGACGTAAAGAAAAACAAGGAAATGAAGGGTACCAGGCGAAATGCTAAGCGTGGTGAGGAGTCCAACCAGGCATCAAACTCCAATTCTAGATTACCTTCTCCTCCCTTCCATAGTCGCCTCAAGAAGAAAGGAGACGAAAAACAATTTCAGAAGCTTTTGGATGTCATGAAACAGCTTCACATCAACATCCCATTTGTTGATGCATTAGAGCAGAGCCTTCATACGTGAAATTCTTGAAAGATATTCTTGCGAAGAAAGGAAAGATAAATGAATATGAGACAGTAGTTCTAATGTAGATATCAAAATGTGTCTTCAAGAATGGGGTACTAGAGAAGATGATAGACTCTGGAAGCTTTCCTTTACCATGCTCAATAGGTGGCGTGGATCTTGGTTGCACATTGTGTGACTTGGGAGCAAGTATCAACTTGATGCACCTCTCTATCTTTAAGAAAGTAAGGATATGAGAGGCTCAACCTCTAAAAATGGCACTCCATAAATCCATTGCACATCTGGAGAGCAAGGTCGAAGATGTTTTAGTTAAGGTGAAATTTCTTTTATTCCTCGCAGACTTCATCATTCTGGATTATGACCCTGATCGAAAGGTTCCAATTATTTTTGGGTGCCCATTTCTTTCAAGGTCGTGCCCTAATAGATGTCCACCAAGGGGAAATGACTCTGCGGCTTAATGACCAAGAAGTAACCTTCAACGTTGTCAATAAAGTTTCATTTGTTATTTAGGTATTTAACTTGTTAAGGAACTTTACTTAAGAAAGATTTCTATAGTTTATTAGGTGAACAAGCTTTACCTCAAACCTCTTTTGTAAGATTTTTCTATGAATAATCTTACCATTCATTTTTAGCATGAAGACATCGCTAACCTCTAAATTTGAGGGTATGCGAGGTTTGCGCTAAAGCTTTTGAAACTTTTTGAAAATCCTCTTAAGGCGTTTTAGCAAAAGTTAAGACTAAGCTAAAAATTGAAAATTTTAAAATTTTTGTATTCATTGATTCAATTAAAATAACAACTTCTTTGTTGCCTCCTCTCACAAAAGTAAGAAGCATAACTTCAAAAGTTAAAAATTAGAGAGTTGAGTAATAAGAGGCGATAAGAGTTATAGTTGAGGAGAGGAACAGACTCATAGAGTACCTATGATTTTCCACTCAATGCCAAACTGTAAGTACATAATGAAATAAAAAGCATTCTTTCACCGAATAAAAGGATTCAAACTCTTCGAAAATTTTAGCCATTTCTAATTTTGAAATAAGATTTCTTGCAGGAATGAACAATAGTATTTTGAGTATCAAGCTTGCTGCGTTTTGAGCTTAGAAACATTTTCATAGTGAGAAGTACGCTATGAGAGTAAACCCTGAATAATGAATAAACTTGATCATGTTTTGATAAGTTTAGAAACTCAAGGAGGAAGGTGAGTTATTGAGGAGGAATTGTGCTTGGGGACAAGCATGATACAGAGTGATGCTTGAGGACAAGCATTCTTCAAAATTTGGAGGTGTGATAACGTGTAGAAATGCATGTTATTACAGCCTCTTATATAAAATATCGAGGCCAAAACGCATAAGATGAATGTCAAAGTGCATAGTTTATGTTGTAAATTCATAAGTATTCAAATATACACTTTGCATAAGTGTTATGCCTGTTTTACACAGTTTTTCAGTGTCTAAACGTAGGTCTATAAACAAAAAAAGTTAGCAAACCATAGAGTCTCTCAAGAGAAGGATAGGCAAGAAGACCTAATTATAACACGAGAAGCGATTTGCTAGAGGACAAGAATGGTAGTTAGAGATGATGTGACATGCAACAGATAGCTTTTGGCATACAAACATGTTCAAAAGAATAGAAGATTTTCTGCCAAAAGCTGCTTAAAAAAGTTTCCTTCTTCACCAAGGAACATACGCTTGAATGATCCATTTTTACCGACCGGAATAAGCCAAACCCTAGAGAGAGAGAGAGAGGCAGAAAGGAGTAGCCTTTCCACCGTCTGTAAGGATTACCTTCTTCTTCTCCGACCAGATTGTAAAGCAAGAGCTTAGAGTTTGAACGGAGAGAAGTTCATCTCCCACTTCCCCTAACTTGTAATCGTTCCATTCTCTTTTCTTCCCATTTTAGTATTTATTTGTAATATATACTGTTCATATTGTACAATCGTTGAAGGCCTATATTCTTTGTTATATGTTACATGTTTATACCTGTTTAATCTATCATTCCTTTACTTTCCATCAGTCAATGTGTTATTTGTAGTTTAGGTTTGTGATAAGTTCTTGATAAGAAGTTTTGCTTAAAAGTTTTATCACGTTAGTTGAGCTATTCTAATCACTTGGCCAGCTTAAGTTGCCAACTACCCGATAGGGTAATTAACAAGGATATGTCTAGCGCGCGCAAGGAAGAGTTTTCTCTTCTTTTTTTTTTGCAAGATAATTTCCATCACTTGTATCCTGAAAGGTGAACAAGTGTGGGCACTAGGCGCCGAGAGGCTACTGCCCTTAATCGTGAAGTTCTATACACCTTATAAGTGAACTCTTCTAGATATAGCTCACCTAATCACACTTAGTCATGTGGATCCCAAAAGGTGACCATGGTGGCGTTTAAGAACTCCGAGAGGAGCACACCCTAATCATAAGCTGGTTGAGTAAATTATATCACATCAAGCCTATTGCATTGCTTAATCGCATTATAATGCATAGACATTCCTTCACTCTTTCTCACATACAAGTTAGCTCACATTTCCATCTCGTCATCTTATTCCCTCTTTACAGATTCTTTAGGCTTAGATCAGTAGTTTAGTTTATTCTTGCATTCTTTATATTTGTTGTTCTTTAATTCTCTTATACTGTCTAGATGATAAGTGAATCCTAGAACTAATATCTTGAATCAATTTCCTGTGTTTGATCCTGGATCATCCAGGTAAACCTACTGTTTTGCTTGCACTTAGAAAAGCAGTAGGAAAACATACAGTCAACAAGGACTTGGTTATTATGCGATACAGAGAGATATAGTGAGCATCTCACATGCTGTGAACATGCTCAATGACGTATTGTCTAAACCAAAATATAAACTTAACACACTTCACATACTTAGTCCAAGCCTATCAGGGGAAACAAGAAAAATAGACTCTTCTCCACTCGGACCTCAAGCTTTCACTCACTCACTGACTGGAGAAGATGAATAAATACTTTACAGAAAGGGAATGGACTCTCTCTAGGGTTTGGCCCATTCAGGCATATGACTAGTCCATGCAGACATTTTACTTCTCTCGAAGTCGGCCTCTTCTCTTGGCGAGGATGAAGTCTTTTTATAGGTAGATGCTGGCGGGAAACTTCTATTCACCTGAAACATGTTAGTGTCGAAAGCTGCCTGTGTCAAGTCACATCAACTCCATCTACCATGTCTTCTAGCGAACCTCTTCTCAAGTATTGATAAGGTCTTCTCGCGTAATCTTCAGGCTAGTTCCTCTACGATTCGCTAGCTTCTTCTTTTGTTTTTATACTGCATTAAGACACTAAAAACAAGATGAAATAGGCATAAATGCTTATGAAAAATGTATTTCTGAATATTTATGAATTTACAACATAAGCTACGTGTTTTGACACATTTATTATACATTTTGGTTTCATTATTCTATCTAAAAGGCTATAATAACTTGTATTTCTACAAGTTATCAACTCGTTCGCTTGGCTAGCGTTTGTCGTCAACTACTCGAGAGAGCAAGTAGCAAGGACATAGCTAACATGCACAAGGAGGAGTTTGGAGGCAACCTTTACCTTGGCGATTAAACCTTCAACATTTGTGTCCTAAAAGGAGAACAAGTGTGGGGGGACTGGCGTCGAGAGGTTGCTACCCTTAAAAGAGAGGCAATATGATCTTTATAAGTAGCCACTTCTAGATAGCAATTGTTTAATGAAGTTTTTATCATTTGCATTCTAAGAGGCGAGCAAGTGTGGTGTTCAAGGCACTGAGAGGTGCTCTCCTTAATTAGAAGCCAGTTAATTGATTTCTATCGCATCAAGGACCTTTGCATGGCTTAATTGACTAATAGCGCAGAGACATTCCTTCATTTTGCCTTAATTGCAAGTTAGTTCACTTTTCCATCTTCTCACCACCTTTTATTGAATCTCTAGTGTAAATATTAGGGATAGTCAGACACGCATTTACTTTACACTGTATTGTTGTGTACTTTGAACCGCCTAGATGAAGGAGTAAACTTTATAACAAAGATTTGATATCAATTTCCTATGTTTGACCCTGGCTTACCCAAGAATGTGGCCCTTCAGCCGCTATACAATACAAACGCGTGATACAACACAAATTGAGTGTTTGCCCAAAATCAAAGTAAAACATTATCTCTAGTTTTGAAAAAGAAACTCCCTGACAACGGTGCCCAAAACTTGGTTACTCACTTGTGATCTTATTGGTTTGGGTTTGCATGATTGATATGTGTAGGTTAGATGTATCATATTAATAATCCTATTGCAAACCTCTCTTCACAGAATCAATTAGTTCATTGGTGTGTCATTGAGGTTCTATGTCTACGATTACGCTATGCGACGAGCATAGTCATCGCATGTGAGATGCTCGCTCTGTCTCTAGGTTAGGATTATGCAATAAAAAGTACATGATCCTTTCCTCACGTAACTACTATATATCTACGTTGAGTACAAGTTTTCCTCTCGCTTGCTCAAGTGTAAGCGAATCAAGAAGTTTCCTGGATAAGCCAAGGTTGAACAGAGAGAATTTCTATCAAGCTTAGTTATAAAGTATACTTCTCATTCATGCGGTATACAATATCTAATACAGTATAAAGTAAAAGTATGTGTGTATTGAAGCTACTATTTATACTAGAGATTCTATAGAATGTGACATGAAATGGCATGGTTGTGGAAAATGAACTAACTTGTGTTAAAGAAATGTGAAGGAAGGTCTTCGTGTTTTGAGCGATTAAACCAAGTTGTGGTCTTTGATGCGATAGAGATTATATAATCATCTTCTAATTAAGGCAAGCAACCTCCTAGTACTTAACGCCACACTTGCTCGCCTCTCGAAATACAAATGATAAAGATGAATTATACAATAGATATCTCAATTTCCTTATTTATAAGAATCATATTGCTTCTCTATTTAAGGGGAGCGACCTCTCAGCATCTTAGCACCACACTTGTTCTCTTTTCGGGACACAAATGATGGAAGACAAACGCTAGAACTGAGCTTGTCACCAAACCCCTTTCTACGCATGCTTAACTTGTTCTTTGCTACTTATTCTTTCAAGTAGTTGGCGAATAACACCTGATTCCTTCTCTCGAAGAGAACCAGGTGATGTGATGAAGTGCAGGTTAAGCATGGTGAACCTTGTAAGTACATATACCTTATCAAGCATCATCACATACTTAAACTACTTATACAAATAAGATGAATAGTAAAAAGATGAAAGATTGACAGTGAATAAAGGTTCAATGTATTGATTGATATAGGCCTCTTGGCCATAAAAATACATAAAAGTCAAACATTACAATGAAAGTACAAGAATGGAAAGTAAAGAGGGGAGTCAAGCCACATAATGCATAGAAATCCTTGGATTTTTTACAAGTTAGGGAGATGAATGGTAAGCTTCTCTCTCTAATCTCTCTCTAAGCTTTCACTCAAAGTTTGATCAAAGAAGAGGTGGAGAAGGGAAAGAACTTTTATAGAAGGTGGAAAGACTACTCCTTTCTATCGGCTCTCATGGAGCTCTCTAGGGTTTGGTCCATTTAGACCTTACCAGTCTTACATGGTAGGTATGAAGGCTTTATACAGACTACTTTAGACGGGAAACTTCTATTCCTCTGCGCATGTCAGCGTCGAATGCAGCCTTTTCTAGTCACATCATCTCCAACTACCATCCTTATCTTCTATTGAATCTCATCGCGTGATGATGTGGCATCTCGTCTAATGATGTTAATCGCCAGACAGTCTTCTCATTGCATAAGTTTCTGCATGCGTTCCTCTTGAGATTCACTATATTTCTTCTTTTCTTCATAATCTTGCGATAAAACACTAAAAAGCATGTTAAAAACAGGCATGGAGACTTATGTAAGCTATATTCTCTTATCTAATTTGTGATGAAAGCTACTCGTTTTAACACTTATCCTGCGTTTTGACTCCATTGTTCTACCTAAAAGGCCATAATAACTTGTGTTTCTACAAGTTATAACGTAGAAGGCATAATATTTATGCTTTAAGCTTTGTTGTAAAGAAAGCATGTTAATTGTATTATAGAGAGCTTGTTGTTAAGTTAATAAAGAGAAGTTGATTGTTATATTCCGCTGCATTGTATTTATCAAAGTTAAGTTGTTTGATTTTGGTCGTTGAAGTAATTTCGCTTACTAGACGTTCAACATGCTATCTCGCAGGGAGATACACATTGAGTGTCTAAGCGGCACATCTCTACTAGGTTGCGTAAAGTGACTTTTGGGGCGGGGTGTGACATAATCAATATATAAAATAGTACAACAATTGTTATAACTTTTCGGGAGGGGAGTAAAAAAATTTCGTCCCCCACGAATGAAGAGAACTCCTTTATTTATAGAGCTCTCTGGTGGGATTTATGAGCTTGGGTTTGATTGGTCCATGGACCAGACTCATGGGCTCAACCACATGGATTTGGATTATATTTAGCTTTTGGGCTAAATTATGATTATTTTTTTTATTGAATTGAACTTTAGCCCAAGTAAATAATATCTAATTGAACCAAAATAATTAACTTGATCCAACGGTCATAATAAAAACATGTGGCATCAACAAAATTGGCCAATTTATGTCTTCAATTTTAATTTTGGACACATGCCAATTTATAATTAGTCTCAAATTTAATTATTTGTATTTTTCATCATTAATTTAATAAATGATGTGGCACTTTGTGATTGAATTTCTTCAGGGATTTTTAAAAATAGAAGAAATGACAAGCCATAGCAAAATTTTAATCCAAGCCCATAAATGGATAACCAAAATTTTAACCCAAACCCAAATATATATATATATATTGGCTATATGATGTAAATACTTTCCATTTTCTTCTATTTAGGTAAATTCCCCAATTTCTTATTGTCTTAAGTAATGTAATTTATTTTATTTTTAATAATTAAATCATTTTAACCTTAATATGTCATAAGTAATGTTTTTTATTTGTTAAAGAAAAAAAAACTCATTGCATTGTGTACGTGAGTGGTTTTTTTAAATTACCAACCTAACCTAAAATATTCAATAACAACATTTTTTATGTTTAAAAATAAGTGATAATATTGTGAATTTAAGATTAAATGTTTTAATAAACACATTATTAATTAATCCTAAAATTTTTTAATCAATAAGAATATAAAATATTAACATAATTGAAATTAGAGAAGTATAATTTGGACAAAGTGATTAAAAAATGATTCCCCGAGTTAACCACACTTTAAAGTAGTAAGATAAGATAGATAAGATGAATTGGTACAAAAGTAATATGTGTTTTGCAATAATTTCCTTTACAAATAAAAACCTTTTTATACAACAAATTCATATAATAAAACCAACAAAAAAAAAATAATGACATTTTCTTAACTTGACTTTCAACTTAATACATAAATATATATATATATTTTTAAATTGAATATAAGATTAAGATATACCTTGAATCAAAGTGATTTGAAACAATTCTTCATTGCTTAACAATAAAACTCCTTAGAAATATGTGAAACTATTTATAGGAATGGAAGAGAAAATTGTGCCCTATTCAATTTGTTATAGAATTTAGAGGATTTAGAATGTGGAGAGATTTCGTCCATCAATATTAATTGAAATCTCCACTTTCAATATATAACATACATACACATGTTTGATTATGGGTATGATTAGAATTTTAGATATGCGGTGGGGACAAAGAAGCAAAAAAAAAAAATGATTCTCTCGGATCCCTCCTAATATAATAATAGTAAAGATATACAATAATCTATTCATGTTTATCACCTGAGATTTTATTTAAAAATGAGTTGAGTTGCTGTTGTCTAACCATTTTTGAGTGAGTTGTGCATGTGTTCTCGACCAAATAAGTAAAAGTTCCCCAAAGAACAAAATTAATGTAAATTTAGTATAAACTACAAAATCACGTTCATCAGTAAGATCCATCGAGCTTGCCAACCTACTTTTTTGTATGTAGAAAAACAATTTCTCACTATTCTCGTTTCCAATTCCAAAGGTATTGCATCTTTTAATATTTCCTTCATTCTCTCTTAAAACTAGATTTCATTTGGATACTATTTAATCTTGACAGTGCTTGTGTATTGTTAGATTTATTTCATGAGACATGACGTGATTGCTTCTAAGCTACAAAATATGAAGAGGCACCAAAAGATTGACTGGAGAATCAAATAATGAAGATTTGCCGGACAAGACGATAGGAAAATAAAGTGATGGTGGTTTGCTTTATGCCATGGCTATTGTACTAAACATTGATAGAGCTCTATAATTGTGTCTAGTGATGGTAGTGCCTATCGATAATAGATAGTAATAAAGTTCTATTATTGTCTTTTCCTGATAAACAAATAATACTCTATTAACAACTTTTGAAAAAATGTTACAAGAACTTTTCGAAAAAAAAGAAGAAACAACTTAGAAAAAGATACAAAGAAACAAAAATTGTTATCAAATATATTCATGTGCCAATTTCAAATTCGTAAAATATAGAATAAAGAAAGGAAAAAGAAACCTACAAAACCAGTATCGAAGGAAGACCTAAAATTCAAGTTTTGTGGATGATGTCATGTCTTAATAGACTAAATTAATGTAATTATAAATGAATGCAAGAGGACCTTCCACAATTGATGAATTTGTACTTTCAAAACACATGTTTTGATCTTTGTATTTTTCTGACTATTTTGATCTCACACAAATTTTATATACAATTGAATTCATGTAATTATTTTATGGATATATTTTAAGAAATTAGTGACTGAAGTGATAATGGCTAAAAAAATTGATGAAAAAATGAGAAAAAACAGAAACAAAAAAGTCTATCAAATTATATTTTTTAAAAAAAACTATATAAACCGATATTTTAAAAATAGAATAGTTAAGATGAACTAAAGTTGAAAGTATATATTAAATTGAATACAACAAGTAGAGGACCAAAACAATATTTAAACAACAGCTATATCATAACTTTGAAACAGTTACAAGTTTAAAATTTATTCATTTATTCAAATATATATAACTCCCAATTGATGTGAGCCTGAACAAAACATCCATTAATACACAATCCAAGTAGGAAATTCAAAAGAGTACACAAGACATCAAGATGAGGTGATGGAACGTCTCCACCGCCAAATCCTACATACCGTAGATGACACTTTTTTTCTCCTTGCAAAGCCAGCAAAGAAACAGATAGATATGGATTTATTTTGGAAAAAGAAAAAAGCTTAGTAAGTTTTCTGAACAAGAGGGTACCTCAGGCATCACCATGGCCAATCAACTCAAGAAGCATTTTCTCATAGTCTCCAGAAGTGTCTTTAGCAATAGCACGATCCAGAGGAACGCTGTTCCTACGATAATATTCCTCTTTGATGCGGTCCATATCGATTTCAGCTCGAGAAGCAACGACCCTAGCAAGTGCCCACTCATCTGTTCCCAACTTGTTGATTGCCAAACGAAGAATCTTTGCAAAGTGTCTTTCTGGGAAGGTCAATGACTTGACGGTTGTTCTCAGTAACTTCAGGTACTCATCATTTGGATCAGCCTTCAAATCCTGAAAACATGTACATTCATTTGACATTAGCCCTTAGCTCAGCTGTTTGATAACACTATGCAAAATTTTCCATGAATTATTGAACTGTAACAAATAAAAGATCACATCTTATTTAGCTGATAACACTAACAAGTTGCTGTTTGATGATCTTATTTTTTTCATATTAAAAACAATCAAACGATCTTGATGTGTGCGTATTTTTTTTAATGCATTAATTGTTTGAGATGTGTACTATGCAATGAAAACTATTTATATTTTATTGACGGTACTCCCCACCCCCATAATCGCAATTCTAGTTGGGGGAAGTTAACTGGTTCAAATTTTAAGAATACCTTTACTATTTTGTTCTGGTGATGCATGAAGTTAAAGTAGTTTAAGTAAATGGAAGGCTTTTACGATTATGGCAATTTGCAAATATGTACATATATATACCTTGTTTATGGCATTGCCATACTCGTTATTGTAGAGATTCAATGTTGCAAGTAATTGTGCTTTGCTTCTTGTGGTAAGAATTCTAATTACTTCATCATGATTGTATTCCTTGCCTGCTATCTTCTCATGGAGTATTTTAGCCTCTGATTTTGCTAAGGTTTTGTTCACCTCGTCTCCCTCGTATTGGAGCGAGCTTATCAGAGGAACCAAAAGCTGCATAGAGTTTTAGTGAAGGTCAATCAACAGTAAAAACATCATAAGGAAATTGAAATTATGTCCACGACATTATAGATAAGAAATACCGTTCACCTCAAACATATTCTTAGGGTGAATATCTCAGTTTAATTAAATGCCATTGTACATGTTTGCTGATATTACTATTTACTTATATGTTTCAAAAGTTATTGTTACCTTGCGGATGTCTCCAGAAGTATGATATGCGACATCTTCTTCAAGAGATCTCTTGAAACGGCCTTGATAGGCCTGCCTCACCTTGAATAATTCGATTGATGTTCGAGTGCAAGCAACTTCCACAATAACCAAATTGTTTGAGGTTAACCTCTTTGTTGCTTCATTGACCATAAATGCATCACGATCTGCAGGTTCCAATGTCCACAGAAGTACAATCCTCTGTACCAAGCACAAAAAAATTCATGAAAGCACATGAAAGAGTCCATAAATTCTAGAAAATTAGTTTGCTATGTACAAATACTGATACTCTGCACAATAACAGAATTTCAGTCAAAGAAATTGCAAAGAATGAGAGATGAAATATGCAACAAAGTCTTGCCTCAAAATCCCTCGAAAGTTCCTTGTCTAGTTCTTTCAGAAGATCTTCACCATATGTCTCAGCATAGGCTTTCCGAATTAAACTTCTTTGAGCCGCATTTCTATGGGCCAAAATGGATATGATCAAGTCCTCGTTCGTTCCCCATCCTGCACGTTGATCGACCAAAAGTCACAACACAGCAGTTATGAAACGGAATGATAACCAGAAACTGCTCGATAATCAAACGAATATCAGAGTGTCATTCAACTGCTTAAAAATTTTCATCTAAATTCTGTTTTGTAGTAACCATTGTACGTTGAACCATCTAATAGATAAATCGATCAAACATAGATAAAAAAAAAAAACAGAAACACGATCAAGCTGAAAGTTAGAAAAAACGAAAGAACGAAATCAGGATCCCCAGCCGATCAGAAAATGGAACCGACGTAGGCGTAGCTTCATTTCGACTAACGTTTACGGGATCACTTGAACACAAAATTAGATCAGACCTTAACGAATCCTCACCACAATGATTAATGAAGATGCAATAAAACATGGATCCTCAGAACATTGAGTCGAATGAGAAACCATAAAAGAAGGAACAAAATAAAAATGGAAGGGAAAAGGATTTGAATAGGAAACCTTGGAAAGCTTTGCGAAGCTGTTCGCAGTCTTCGGCAGGAGAAGGAAGATGGTCAGGAACTTTGATGCTCGACATTGCCACTAATCAGTTCCTTGATTGTGCTCTTGAACTGTGAGTGTGTCTTTGTTTATGAGATCAGATTTGAATTGAAATTGATTTCAGCGATGGAATGAAGGGATGGGTGCCCAATATTTATAAATAGCCGTGGACTTCATTATAATGTTGTCACCTACAAATTTATTGCAATTAATTTTTTTTATAAAAAAAACACTTTAAATTCATAAACTGTTATAAAAGAGTCTTTTCCACCCGAACAATTTACTGATCCTTTTTTTCAAATTAAATTGAAAATTAGGAAATACTCCTACGTTGACAATTTACATAAACAAATTTCGTTCAAACTAAATAAATGGGCTAAACATGCTTTTCATAAATAAAAGAAATTATAGAGAAAAGAAGAGTGTATGTGTATCGTCAATAACTTAGTTTCAAGCTTATCGTCAAGTTTGAGTCACCACCACTTTGAAACTTTTCTAAAGTAAAGTGGATGACTAACTTGTGGGAACCAAAATTGGAATGAGGAACGAAGTGAGATTTTTTTTTCTTTTCCTTTCGTGTGAGAGATAACGCAGAACTTTGTTCTTCCAAAAATCACATGCAGAGCAATGCGTTACCAGATTCCCTCTTTTTCATAAAGTTAAAAGAGATATTTGAATACGTAGGAAAGCATCCACTCAACGGAGTTATTTATTTTATTTAAATTAATATTAAAATAATAAAGTTTTCGAAAATATTTAAATCGTATAGAACAATTTTAAGAAAGAAAAAACTCACGAGCCCATAATGTGAAATAACAAAAATACCCCACGATTAATCGGTCACACGCGTGAAAGATAATTTTGTACCCAATCTAAACGATCTCGTGCCCAATTTAAACGATCTCTTAGTGAGTCTAAACAATCTTGTACCATTGTATCTAGTCTAAACAATCGTGTACTTAGTCTAAACGATCTCATAACAAGTCTGGACGATCTTGTATCATGCTAAGTGATCTCGTACCAAGTCTAAATAATCTTGTACCCGTGTACCAAGTCTAAATGATCTTGTACCAAATCTAAACGATCTTGTACCAAATCTAAACAATCTATTTAGTGATAGTGTAACACCCCAATAATTAAGGTAATATTGACTTTAATTATCTTAATTTTATTTAATTATGTTGAAACTATTGGGTGTTAATTTGAAATATTTGATTTAGAGTTGATGATTTAATGAAATTATAATTAATTAAATATTTCATTATATTAATTAAATATTTCATTATAATTAATTAAATATTTCATTATAATTAATTAAATATTTAATTAAATTGGTGTGTGGGTGTGGGTGTGTGGGTGTGTGTGCGCGCATGCGCGCATGCGCGTTGCCACAATCGCAACCTTTCAACCTTGGGACAAGCGATTGTGTGGCACTTGTTTGACCTAGTCAATAAGTCAGTCGATCAAAATCTGAAAACCGCAGACAAACTCACGGTATGATTCAACTTCCCATCACGTTTTTTAGAAAATATTTTAAAAAACGTGAGAGAGAAATAATTTCATTGAAATCGTTGTTAAAACAAGCATGGGAGCATATGAAAAGAGTTCGACAAGGCTTGGGTGGGGATTCAACTACTATGCCTCCCCTATAGTACATTTTGGACTTTTTCAACCCTAGTAGGTTTGCGTATGAAAAAGTCGAAATGTCACACTATAGATTTATTACATGAAAAGGAAAGCAATTAGCTAAACTAAACATAAGACATAAAGATAGGATAAATCGGGGGTATTTGGACATACGGCCATAGGCAAACATCGCCCTGGAAAAGTATGCTCGTTACATTCTCCCCCACTTAAATAGTTGACGTCTCTGTCGACTGGTGAAGCTCGAACTCTGTGATCTTCTACGTCCAGGTTTTTAGGTCTTCGACACGTTTCCAACTAGTTTCTTCCACAGGAAGGTTCTTCCACTTCACTAAGTACTCGTGAATTCTTCTTGAAGGTTTTCGGCCCTTCCTCACTCACTCGACTAGGATTTCTTCAACTTCTTTTTCCTCTTTCTGACTGAGGTCGATAGTTGGTTGGACTAGGACATTGCATTGCATATCATCAGGATCTTGATGGCAAGGCTTCAAGTTACTCACATGAATTACTAGGTGAATTTTCATCCATGTGGGCAACCCCACTCTGTAAGATATACTCCCTACCCTTTTCAGCACTTCCACTAGTCCCTCGTATTTTCTCACGAGGCGTTGGTCTTTGCATCCTTGGAATCGAATCTGTTCCAGTCGCATTTATATGAGGACCTAATCTCCCGCTTGAAACTCAAGGGGGCAGTGCTTTTTATATGTCCATTTCTTCATCCACTTCAAGGCTTTCTCCAGATAGGCTCACGCGATGTCTGTTGTTTGTTTCAATTCCCTGGCAAAGTTATGAACTTAGGGATTCTTCCCTGAATAGGGATGATCGACAAGGTGTGGCAATACAAGAAAAAGTACCTTCTATGACAATTCTATACATTTCAAATTGAAAGGAGGGAAGAAAAAACTGTCATAAAAGGTCAAAATTCGTGTTTTTGGTGGAAAAAGACAGAATTTTTCGGATTCAAAGAATTTATGACCGTTTATAAGTGTTGTAAATCTATGACAATTTTTAAGTATCATTAAATATAAATAAAAAAATAATTTATTAATTATATTTTTTTTATCTCCCCTTTCTCTTTACATCTCCACGAAAAGCTAGCTCCAAAAACCCTAATCTCAATCCTCTCCATCTCCACCTCCACCCGTCGACCTCACTTCTTATCGACGGTGAACCACGGATCCCCGAAAAAAGCACATCTCGACCACACTACTCAGTTTCTCATCAACAGCGACCTACGACGTTTCGATCGCCCACCTTTCGGCCCACGGAAGGGGACGTTTTGGCCGGCCGCACACAGAGGTAACGTTTTGGCAATCTTGCTTCGTATGATGTTAATCGTGGTGGGTCTTCTTTTTTCTTTTTCTTTTATATAATTTTTCCTCTTCCCCTTAAAACCAACTCAAACCCACCAAACTCCCCCCCCCCCCCCCCCCCATTCTGTGATTCTGAATTTGAAGCAAAATGCCAAATTCTTTTCATTCTTTTTTCTTTTTTGATTTGGATTTGTTTTTCTGTAGTTACTACTGTTGATTCTTGTAACAAGGCCTTGGAATTTCTAGGTTTGATTCAAGAACATCAATCTACAAACTTCAAATCATCTTCTAATTCTTCTTTTTCCTCCTCTAACAATTATCATCAGGTTATTCAATTTCAGATTTAGATTCATTTTTTTCTCATTCTAATCCCTTCCCTTTGTTTATGAAATTTTGTGTTTTTTAGGAAGTGGAAGTGAATCTTTTCTTGCGGACAGAAAAGAGATCTAAATCTTTATAATTGTTTAATCCATTCTTTACATCTCTGTATATCTAAGTATTTTTCTTGTTCATCATTGATTTTTCTTTTTTGGTGGGGTGTTTGCTTGAACATGGTATTATATTTATCTATTGACTTTTCAAGATGAAGGATGGATTTAGTGTAGATGAAGGGTGAGTTCTCCATTGTTAGTATAGAAAGGAAAGTTTCTATATATGGTTTCTCCTTTTCATTTTCTTCAATTTTTCAAAAGGGAACTCACAAATCATTTTTGGTATGCTA
>CM046889.1:12865396-12911884 GCA_025688845.1 Cucumis hystrix
CATTTTTTTTATTTCTTAAGGACTTGCTTGCTATTCTCAAATGAGTGCTCAGCCATTTTTTGTTATCATGAAGGGATAAATTCAATTGTTACCGATAAAGTTTTGTTTGTTTCTTTGTTCGTTTGTTTTTTAAATTGACGTGGTCTAGAGTATTTGGTTTGAAAGAAATCAGATGTTTTTGAAGAATAAAAGGGTTTCTTGGGAGGAAAGCTAAGGTGCCTATGGCCTTTTGAGTTCTTTCTAAAGCTTATTTCAATTTTTTAGTTTAATTCCTGTTGGGTAATTTACTTGTTTTTGTATGTAATTTTTAGTTTTGGTTTTGGACTTCCTTGTTTCTAGTTATTGCTACAATAGTTGTCCTTACATTATAAATTTAATTATAGAAAAGAACTTTTTTGTTTTCTCTCTCTTTTACTTTGTTTGATTGTTTTTGTTTAGAATGATTTCTTGCCAAGAACTGCGACACCCTTGAAAGATATATTCAAGTTAATCTTTTGGTATGTGTCACTTTTGAGCTAACTTTTTTTGGATCTATGACAACAAAAACCTCTTATTCCATCACTGTTGATGGGTCCAAGCATTTTTTGGATTCTCATCATTGTTTGCAACTGGATGTGGAAAATTGTGATTCTATCCTTTTTGGCAGGCTGGGTTTTTGTTTTGTTTTTTTTTCCTCAGTATGAACGAGTTGTTTGCGGATTCTACTTTTGTTCCCCCCTTTGCATGAAGCATTAGGAGAGGACTAGGAGATCATATGACCTTTTCTTTATTCGGTCGAAACTTATATGTCTGGTTATCAATGATTTTGTTGCTTTTGTGGTGTATTTAGAAATTTAATGGTAAACTGATTTTTGGGTATCTCCCATTTGGAGTTATTTTAAACTTGCAAGACAGGGGAAGTGTTTATGTACTTGCTTATAACTGCAGTTTCAATTCCATGTCTTTACCTATTTTTTGTTTATTAATCCCCTTTTTCACCTTTGTGATTCAATGGCTGTGGAGAAGAAATTCTTTTTGCAATGTTTGATTTATTTTTTTATCTTTTCCATGTGTATTAGTGTTTAATGTTTATGTGCATTCAAGTTCAATCAAGGAGTTTTGAATTAATTAGGTCGTGTTTGTTATCTATTTGGCTTTTGGCTTTTAGTTTTTGAAACTTAAGCTATACACTTTTTTTTATCTCTACTTTTTATCATTGTTTTTAAAATTAGGCCAAATTAATGTTTTTGAAACTGTCATTATTATATGTGCTATGGTTCTTAAAAAATTAACTCGTACAAAGAGAGAAGCATTCCATGTTAGAAGACAATGGCTCTATTGGCAAGACCCTAGTGAAGTCCATTATATACTACCAGACTTGAAGAGTTGGTACGTTATTTTGTGGTGTTAAATTCCTTGTAGGCATTTATATGATATACTTTTTTGGGAAGAATATTATACTTAGTTATAACTATATTCAGATAGCATGGACTTTCTTCTCCATATGTACAAGTTTTATATACTTCAAAGAATTTCAGGTTCTCTCTCTCTCAGTGTGTGGGTGAGTTTACTTTTTTAGGGGTGTTTTGGTGTTCTTGAGCCTAAATATATGTAGAAGTGCTATAACTATCCTGCAGCTAATATCATTATGAAATCATTAAGCAGATCCTATAAGTTTTTCTCCAGTCATCACTTGCCCTGCTAGATGATGAGCCATAATGGATTCTCAAGATTACCATAATGCTGCATTTGCTATTTTGGGGATTTAGTTTCACATGTGAAGCCTTATATTTTTAGGTTAAGTTATGAATAAGTGGGATGGTCATATAAGTTCCACCATGAAATTGTTACTTTTTATAGATGATTTGAACACTTGAATGGCTATACATAGTGTATCTTTCTTATGGGATTTAAGTTCAAATCATACCCTCAATCAAGTGTTCTTGATGTTTTTGTTGTCTCGGGTGTATTCGATGTCTTAGCATATACTATAAAGATCTTGTTTCAGGTGTATTTGATGTCTTAGGTGTATTCGATTTGAACACTTGTGGATTGTTTTGTAGGAGGTTTTGTGGGATGACTAGGTGAATGTTGTGCGGATTTGGAGATTGGTTGTTTTGATTAGATTTTGGTGTGATGGATTCAATCAACAGTTGTTCTGAGTATCAGATTTTGCTTCGATTTCAATTCTCGAGTATGGTTCTAACTCTTTTTTTGTAAGTATTATCATTTAGCTTTTATGTTTCTTGTTTTTAGCTATAAAACGAACATGGTTGTATTATTAATTGTTTCTTTTAAATCATACTAGTAAATAAACTCAAGTCATGGACATTGAGTTTCATTTTGTTAAGAAAAGTAATGTTTCCAAATCCATCTTTTGAATTTTGCAGTAGCCTCATCTCAACAATCCATGCTTGTTTGGCTGTCACATTGGCTTCCATCTTTATTTAATATTGGCGATGCCCCATTTGTCCTCTTGCTTGTAAATCACTATCTTTTCAGGTCACTCCACTCTTTTTTATTCAGGTTTTTGTCAATAATCTTGAATAATCCTCAAACACTTTGGATCTTTCACGTAAGATAAAAAATGTTTTTAGTATAAAGTCATGTTTAAAAGTGCTTTTTTTCTTCTTCCAAATATACCCCTTGAAGTTAGCTGATTTGTTATTTGAGACCTTTAATATTAAGGAATTGTAAGTTGTTAATAAGATTCTTAAAATAAAATATGGATATAATAGTTGTGGTTTGAAAACTGCCATTATATTAATATAGAATATATCCTTTATATCCGCCTTAGTCAAGGTCAAATTTTGCTCTATTAAAATAATGTAAATTTGTCAAGGACAATAACATGCTTAGTTTAATTGTGCTCAAATATTGTTACTAAAGCAGTTGCTTTGCTGTTGTCAGGTTGAGTTACTGGTCAATAGATATATACTAGGATGCTTCTTAGATGCTTAATTTTCAATACCATAATCTTATTATTATGATAATAATAATTATTTTAATAGGAAGCAAAGTTTCAGTGACGTACGAGGCTTGCATTGTTTTATTTTGTGCTATAAATTATACACTGAATTTCATATTTATGAACTATACACTGAACTATAATCCATGAACCATAATTGTTTCAGGCTTGCATTTTCAGTTTTCTTTGTTCATTTCCTTTATGTTTATTGGACAGTTTACACGGGGGAATTGAATTGAGGGTTGAAGGGTGAGGGAATTAAGGGTTGGAGGATGGGGGAATTAAGGGTTGGAGGGGATTAAGGTGTGGGGTGGGGGGATTAAGGGCTGGAATTGAGTGCATACTTTTTGTTTTTGATTTACTTGTAAATTGTTTCAAACTCAATTGAAGTATTTTAGATCCATTATGGCATGTGAAAGATTAGTGCTTTATTTTATTTTCTATATATATTGTTTATGTGTATTAAAATGTTACACTATTTGGTTCATTCACTTGTTTATTGTTTGGTAGGAAGTATTTTAGATCCATTATGACATGTGAAAGATTAGTATCACTCATTTGTGGATTGTTTGGTAGGAAGTTTTGTGGGATAATCCATTGTGGGATGACTAGGTGAATTGATTTAGGTGTACAAACTTTTTGTTTTTGTTTACTTGTGAATTAATTTGCTTTGGAAATGTTCTTTAGTCATATTCTAAAATGAGATTTGTTTTCTTACTAGGTTTAGAAGAATCCATTGGAGCAGTGAAGCCAACTTGGAGCAATTAATTGATATAAAACTTTTTGTATGGTTGGTAGCAAAACCTTGGTTCGAATGTACTTATTTTAGGCTTGTTGATAGCTAAAGATGTCAATGTTCATTCTTTTTGTATGTAAACTACCTTTTAACAACAAAAAAAATGGTTATTAGTTAATGGGTGTACGAATATTACAAAGTGTATTATTAAGTATATATATTAAAGTGTTGACACTTTGTTTTCATATGGGTGTGATGTATTAGAATATTATTGTCATTGAACTGGTTAGTGTAATAGCAGAGCGACAAGAAGAATAGGACATGTATTTTATGGTAAAAAAAATGTAGTAATTGAGGAATATATGACAAGAAAAAAATGTCATAATATACAAATTTCGTATATTATTGTAATAATTGTTATTGATTATATTATTAGTTTTTTCTTAATAACCTAAACCCAATAAACTAACATTTTAAGTGGTTTGGTGAGTCTTGAACTGTACGTAGAGAGACATACAAAGATCAATATTTGAGATACAACTTAAATGATCTATAGAATAGGAATATGGTTGGGTACCTTGTTCTGGTAACACTATGGATACGACTCACTTTGTATTTGATGCAAATGCAATGATCCAACACATTATTGTAGGTCACATGCAAGTGATGGTATCCTATATAATGTGTTTACATAAGATCGGACCACGAAATAGTAACCACTATATGTAACTCCATTAACTAGTTAGGTTTCTATTTCATTAGGATGACCTAGGTAACTTTATTTTAATCCTGAATGTATTATAAACTCCTGTTCTCGAGAGATTGTCCTTTGATTTGTACAAGTGAGAGTGGTCAGATAGTAGACTCAATAGGCTTATCATTTTGGGGACAAGACCGAGTGGGGAGTTAGGAACATAATTACACAAGATGAAATTCACTTCTTCCTGCCTTATTAGATGAGTGTTCCCTTAAATGGTGTCTTCGTGACTTGATCAAAGGGTCCCGCCCTCTCTATGGCATGAGAGGGGCTTTTGTTTATTGGTTACATCATAAATAGGTTGTTTATTAGAGGAGCACTAGTATTCAAGGACTAGAAGTAACCTAAGGGACCTAGTTGGCGTTACGAACACTTGTGAATGACTAACCTACTGTTATTGGTCTATATCTATGGACACAAAAATATATTTACAGTGAGAAGAGTTCAGCTGTGAGTCTGTAGTAGAGTGTACAAACAGTTAATGAATATTGATTAATTTGGTTAATGAGTTTAGTCAATTAATCTCATATCGTTGTAGCTTCTTATATGTATGTCCATTAGATCCACTTTCTAGTTTGTAAAGGGTAATGAGGTTAATATATATTTATTGTAGTTTGAAATGTTCAAATTTACTTTAGAAATTAATCTAATGTATAGTGATACATTATAATATAAAGTTTATGGATTGACTTAACAATTATTGGGCAGTAGATGTTCAAGTCTGAGATAGATAGAAGTGTGAATCAAGAGACTAAAGTGTTTCAAAGCCAAAAATATGTGTCTAATGCTGCTCGATCAAGAAAGAGACTCACTACTGCTCTATTTGATAGTTGTCAGAGAGGATTGTCGCTCGGTAAAGATACTACAAGGATTGACGGTGATTAGCGTCGAATTTGACCTTTGAACGGTAGACGACAACTTGGACCTTCAAACGAGGGAAAGTAAGAACGACCAATGGGGACCTTCGAGTGACAGAGAAGAACCTTAACCTTCTAACGACTACAGTGATGATGGCAAATGGGGACCATCAATAGGAGACGACGACTTGGATCTTCGAACGACGGCGAACAGGGATCTTCAAGCTGCAGACAACGGATTGAACCTTCGAACGATGACAAACAAGGATCTTTAGGCGGCATATGGCAACTTGGACCTTCAAACGATGACGAATGGTGATCTTTGAGTGGCAGACCTTTGATTTATGAGAGTAGGGCTTTTCGTCGAGATGGTGTCGAATGGCAGATCATCAAAGGATTAAATTTTGGAAAATTGCGTTAGTTGACAAAAAAAATTAGAGAAAAATAGCTCATAACACCTATTTTTTGCGTATTACAAATTTGACAAATATGATGGTTATCAGACGATAATCTGACAGTAATTTGACGGTAATCTACTTTTAAATTTGCTATTTTTGTAATTTTGAAAATGTAAGAGACATGAGCTCTATTATCATAATTTTTTTTTGCTATTTTTGCAAACTTCCCTTAAATTTTTATGAAAAGTAAATTGAAAACATAAAAGGAAGGGGACTCAGATTTAGACCTTTCTTGATGGTTCGTCCCCATCAAGAAATTTTTTTCTTGATGAGTAAGATAGGCATTGCTCACTAAGGAAAACTGGCTTTTTAGGCCCATAAAAGAAAAGTCCTACTTTATTAAGGCAAAGTTTTAAATAGCTTTTCTTGACGGTTTGTGCCCATCAAGAAAAGTCCTTTAAGATTAATTATTTTATTTATTATATTAATTATTTTATTTTTACTAAAGTTCATTTTTTCATTAAAGAAAATAATTAAAATAATAAAGTAGAACGTTTCTTATACATCATGAAACATTTTCCTTGATGTGCAATGACCTTTTTTTATGGGCTTTTTAGTCCACTTTTTAGGCCTAAAAGAAAAGTTTAAGGCCTTGATGGCCAACTAGTGCCAATTTAACACTCTGTCTTGATGGGTTATACCCATAAAGAAAACCTAGTGTTTTAGCGCGAAATTGCTTTTCCACAATTACTTGATTACTTGACAGGTATTGCCCATTAAGTAATATGATATTTTTTTTTATATGTATTGTCCATCACGCAAGGCCTTTCTTGATGATTTTTTACTGTCAACGAAACCTCAACCCAAAAACTGATGTATTTTACCGTTTTTGCATATGTGTTTACAAAATAAGGGATCTTTTCTTGATGGTCAGGACTATCAAGATAACCATTGCATCAAGAAAAATATACACATTTCTTGATGGTCTTTTGTCGTGGCCATCAAGAAATAAAAATTTAGGTGCGTCAATAAATGTCAAATTTGTCATAATGTATGGTAGCCAAGTATGAGCATTTTAATGGATTTAGCAGCTTAGTTTGTTGTTGTGTGTTTATTCTGTAGTTATGGTAGCCACTTTAAATATGTATATTTAGGAGGGAGGGGTTCACTTTGTCACTTTATATGCATTTTTTTTGCCCATGTAGTTTTAAAGGGTGATTAGGTGGATTTTATGACATATTCTTAGCTTTGGGGTGATGTGTAGATGTGTTCTAAATGTTTTTTTTTTAAAAAAAATATAGATTGAGGTTAAATTTGTGCCCTTGAAAGGAATCTTGTTCTTGGGTATTTGTAGGGATCCGATTGTTATGTTTTATGCTTTTGTGACCATTGAATATCTAGTTTAGTCTTAAAACAATTTATTTGGATTTAAGAGGGATGAATCTTGTTTTATGCTTTTATATACCTTTTTTTTCACAACTCATTAGAGCCCTTACAAGAGAAAAAGTTGAGGTCTTTCAATCAAGTGAAAAGCCTGTAAGCTCTATTAGTAGTAATTTTTTTATCGTTTTTAAAATGTCAATACCAACCATTTGGAATCATCATTCGACACAAAGAGATTGAAAATTTTTGTTCAACATCCTTCTCCCACAAACACTGACAATTTTTTTTTAATATTTCATGATCTTGAAGGGATAAAAGCTCTATGGTAGCAGAAGATTTTATAGAATCATTCCTCAAATTAATTTAGGAATCCCAAAATAATAGCGCATTGGCAAATTTTAGAATCAAAATTCTAAATAAAAACTAAGCATGCTTTTAGTTTAAAAGATACAAAGAACTTAATTTTGTTGACATCTCTGAATCTACAAACCACCGAATTGGGGACATCACTCGTCGAATACCTTCCTATCCTCTCGAATGAGATTGGTTTGTGGGAACTAATTGGGATGAAAAAAGGTTTAGAGATATTTGAGAGAAACCCTTTTTATTTTTGCAAAGAGCAAAAGCGTTAACTTTTTTTTCTTGATAAATTCATTAAAGAAAGTTGGAGAGAATCGTGAAATTCTATTAATTTAAAAAATATTAAATTAATATATATTTCAAATCTACTAATTAATTAACCACTAATCAATTAGTTAATAATTAATTAAATCATATTTAATTAATATTTCATTTAAATCTTATTTAAACGAATATCTCTCCAATATCTTATAGATTTATATTAATACAATTAATTAAATCATATTTAATTAATATTTCATTCAAATCTTATTTGAATGAATATCTCTCCAATATCTTATAGATTTATATTAATTTAATTAAATGAAACTAAAATATTAATTAATTCTTCAATTAATTAATAGCCAAATTAAATATCTTATATTTAACTTAAATTAAATTTGAATCATATTCAAATATAAGTTTTTCTCAATAATTTTAACTAGTTCACATTAAATTAATATTTGAACCCATTCAAATATTTTATCTCTCATAAATTAATTTTGAATCATATCCAAAATTAAATTTATATAATAAATTTTGATAAACTTTATATTATAATGTATCACTATACATTATTAATTCCCAAAGTAAATTTGAACAGTTCAAATTACAACTAATATAAATAAATCTCATTACCTTTTATGAGCTAAGAAGAGGATCTAATAGACCTACAGATCAGAAGCTACAATGATATGAGATTAATTGGGTAAACTCATTAACCACATTAATCAATATTTGTTAACTGTGTGTATGCTCCACTAAAGACTCGCAGCTGAACTCTTCTCACTGTAGATATATTTCTGTGTTCATGGATATAGACCAATAACAATAAATTAGTCCTTTATGAGTGTTCGTAACACCAGTTGGGTCAATTTACCGTTTTACCCCTAGGTTACCTCTAATCCTTAAATACCAGTGCTCCTCTAATGAACAACCTGTTTATGGTCCTACCAATAAACAGAATCCCCTCTCCTACCATAGAGAGGGTAGGGCCCTTTGTTCAAGACCTGTAGATACCATTTAAGGGAACACTCATCTACTTACCCTAAAGTAGAAAAGGAATGAATTTCATCTTGTGTAATTATATTCCCAGCTCCTCACTCGGTCTTGTGCCCAAAATGATAAGTTTATTGAGTCGGTGATCTGGCCGTTTTAACTCGTATAAATCAAAGGACAATCTCTCGTGAACAGGAGTTCATAATACACTTAGGATTAAGACTAAATTACCTAGGTCATCCTAGTGAAATAGAAACCTAACTAGTTAATGGAGTTACATTTAGTGGTTACTATTTCGCGGTATGATCTTATGCAATCTCATTGCATAGGATACTCTCACTTGCATGTCAACTACACAAACGCATTAGATCATTGCGTTTGTATTATATACAAAGTGAGCCGTATCTATAGTGTTACCAGGATAAGGTACCTAGCCTTATCCATATACTATAGACCCTTTAAGCTAATCTCGAACATTAATCTCTGTATGTCTCTACATACTTTTCAATACTCATTAAACAACTTAGAATGTTAGTTTATTGGATTTGGGTTATTAAGACAAAACTAATAATATAATCAATAACAATCATTACAATAATAACACATTATTAACAACGATCAATGGATTATATTTACAATCTACGAGTTTTAGGACATAAATTCCAACAGATCTATCATCCAACAAGTTACCACTAAGCTAGCTACTAGTATTATTGATAAGTTTTCGATGATTAGAGACATCCCACAAGGTGTAATAGATTTGAAGGAAGACCCTCTTGGATTCGAGGGGTGGACAAAAACAAAAGTAGCCTCACTTGTACCAATGTCCTTTCGAACGTAAGGTTGAAGTCCCTAACGCAATAGAAGCGTTGTTAGATTGAATTTTCATTTCTAAGATAAAAGATCATGACAATTACTATCAAACTAATAGATGTATGGTGCAATTATCCAAACATAATATGTACAACCTAATTGATTTCCACTAATTATCCAATGGGTAATTAGGGGTAACGAGGGTATAATTATACAAGAAAAATTGCATTGTATAGAAAATTAAATATAACATTCAGAATCCATGTCATCACCTTTTCGAAAATTGTAAATATGACAATATTTTTTAAACTCAAACCACGTTACCAAAGTCAAAATTTCATTTTTTTTTCTTTTTCCAAACTTACCCCTCAACTAAATTTTGGGTTTATTCTCTCCCTCATCTTCTTCACCCACTCAGTCCCCCCTCACCCCTAACCCCACTCTCAATTCCTCTCTCATATCGTCTCCACCAGCTCCGACCAATACTTTGTCAACCTTCATTCTGACAACCCTCACCACCACCTCCTCCTCATCATGTAGCAACCTCGTCTAGGTCAAGTGTTTCGTTTGCCGCAACTGCTTCCATCACCTTCCCTCCTCGGCCACCCCTCATTCTTCTTTTTGTTCCACTGCTTTGACCCCCGCTACCACTCGATATCTTCGCTCTGTTTCTCCAATTTTTTTCTTCTTTGTTTCTCGGCCCTAGAACATTGATAAGCTTCAAGATTTTGACCAATCCAATACTCCAACATTTCACCAATTCTTTTCTTCTCCAAGATTTTTTTGATTCTTCGACATCATTCACATAAAATTAAGTTTTAAATTTTTTTTTGTTTCGATTTCGTCCTTCTACACTGATTTAGGTTTCAACTTCATTCTAATTTAGATTTTTATGCACTAATTTTAGCACATTTGGATTTTTGTTATTATCGACTTCATCCATGACTATAAGTCCGTTTGGATTGAATTAAGAAAAAAATGTTTTTCAATAATACATTTCCTTTTAAACACTTTTTTGGAAATGAGTTTAAAATTTAAACACTTAATGTTTGGTTACACTTTTTTATAAGTGTTTATATGTGAATTTGGTTTTTAAATATTTCTCCAAAATATATTATTTTAATTTGTCAAACACTACCATTTTTTTCAAAATAGTTTTTTTGGCAAAATTAAACATTTTATAATCTAAACCAAACACACCCGATGTATTTTGTTTGCTGGTGCTATACCCTCTTTATGAATCAATCGACCAATCATATTGTAATTGATATAATTCGTAGCTTCTCTACCTTTTCTCTTGAACAGTGGAAATAATTGGTAGGTGATGAAGGAATCCAAGAACAAATTTAAGTGTTTCAATCAATTGTTACTAATATTCTGCAGATTATAAAGGGGATGTATATGAAAAACCTTGTGAGGCAACCTTTTGGTATTCACCTTGGTGAGGCATGGCTAATTTTCTATTCTCATTTATGATTTTTAGCCTCTTTTCAAGAGCTTCGGTTTGAACTCTTCCTTTCTCTTAATTTTGTTTAATATTAGATATACCATATCTATTTTGCTTTTTTAGGTTCTTGCAATCTGATTCCATATTTCTAAAATACATTACTGTTTGATTACTATTTTATTTGATTGTTACCCTCTGTGAATAAGCTTCCGAGATAGTGTGAACAAATTTGGTCTCTCCTTTATTTTTTTTTCTTGCATTTTTGTAATTTATATCGATTTTTTAGATTTTTTTTGGTAGTTTCAACATTTTTTCGCCTCTATTTGATTCTTTTTCACATACATTTTTCATTTATTTTAAGAATGTTCGGTTTTTGTTCATTTGATTCTATTCTTCGATTTATACTCATTGTTTACATTTGATTTTGTTAAGTTTATTCAATTTTTGTAAATGAGCATTAGTCTAAAATTTTTGGTTTTTATAGTTACATAGTATTTAATTAGTATGAAAGGATTGAAGTTGCTTATGGAATTAGATAATAATCATATAGTAGTTGATAATTGTAATCAACCACGAACCAGTAAATTTTATTTTTTAAGTAAAAAATAGACATAATTGACTATCAATATCGTATAATATTCAAATAGCAATCATATTAGTAATCTATATCATTAGCAATCAAATAATTGTTAATATTAAATAGCAATTAGACAACAATTATGTAACAAATAAGTATCATAAGCAATCAAAATAAGACAATAAATAGAAATTATTACCAAAATGTATTCAATAATATTAAGAAGCAGAATAATAAGATAACAATCGACATTATTGGCTAATTATTAGACAATAATTAAATAGCAATTAGTATCATTAGAAGTCATATAACAATCACAACAATCACCATAATAATCAAAGATAAAACATACTTCAATAGTAGAAGTTCATGTAGAATGATGACAGTCAAAAGGTAATCACGTGTCAAAACTACAATTAGAAACGGTAAAAAATAGAGGTAATGGAATAGTATCATATATAAACCGTGAGTGTATTGACAGAGATGAATGAACAAAATGGGTAAAAATAAAGGAGAAGAAAATTGAAAATAATTAAAGTATTCGATAGTAATTAAATGGAAACCAAACACAAAACATTTTTAAAAGAATAGTAAATAAAAATTAACCGACTCCACTGGGGATCGAACCCAGAATCTCTGGTTCCGTAGACCAGCGCCTTATCCATTGGGCCATGGAGTCACTATTTGGCATATTTAGCATATTTATCATATTTAGCATCAAAACATAATTTGTATTTCTTTCTCTTTGAAGTTGGTACCGAACTTCAAACATAATGCCAACAAACACTGGTCCACGAGCAATCCACAGAGAGTTGATAAAGCAGAGCTAAGAGATTTTCTTCGTTGATCTTTTTGTAGAGAGAAAAATAAGGGGTTTTTTTCAAGTTCTTATGCTGCATAATCCATGGCTGAGAGGAGCTGAGAGGAGGACTATCGTCTGGGAGGCAAAGAGAATCTGAATGTTAATGGAGAATAAGTTGAGTTAAGGATTGAGGATTTTGCTGGAAATCAATTGATTGATTCCTTCTCTCTCTCTCTCTTTACTTGAACCCAGTAATGGGTAAGCAACAATCCTTGCGCAGCAAAGCAGTCCATTTTGTCTCCGATATCACTACCGTTCTTCTTAACCCAATCTCTGATAAACCTTCCGCTACAGCCTCTGCTCATCCTCAACATCATCATTCACCTGTGAGTTTATCTCTCTTAAGTTGTTATACCTTTTCGATCCTTTTTCTGTTTGCTTTGTTTATTCTCCGGCTGTTGCGCTTTGGAAGTTTTACGTTTTTCTTCAGCATATCTTTAATGGACTGGATCACACCGATTTCATTTCGTTTGACTTCAATCGTTGGTAGTATCCGGTTTTTGCACTGATTGTGACTAATTTTGGTTCGTGAACCATTAGACCCTTTTGTTTGGCTTAATCGTTAATCTTTATGCATAATTTTAGGGTAGAACGTAGAAGGTTAGATTCCTTCTGTTCCAATTGATAGGTGGATTTCAAAGAACTACTAAATATTCACGCATTTTTCTTGTAATCAAAATTTTCTTTCTAGAAATGTTTGTTAATGGGACTTAACTTGCGTGTGAAATCTCTCTGAAACTGGGCAGCCATGTCTAATCTTTAATTGGGTGCCTTTGTTCTTCTAGGAAAATGCGACTGACCTTAAAGACGACAGTGATCTAGGGTCAGCTAGTGAACAGGGTTCCGAATTTTCGGAAGATGGCCCTGATACATCTTCATTTACTGCATTCCTGTATTCCCTTCTGTCGTCCTCAGAATTGCAGGAAAACTTGAACTCTGATGAAAGAAGTGATAATCAGGCAGAGGCAGGCACACCAATGATCAATGCTGCAAAAGAAACTGTTATGAAGAAGAGCTTGTTTTCTAGGGGGAAACAATCCCTTGGTAGAGCTTTTCATCATGCTGCAAGAATCACTGGCTACCGAAATCAGGATCGGAAGAGTGATGTTGATTTGAAAGTTAATGATTCTAAATTTTCTGGAATTGAGATGATGGAAAAGACAAATGTAAGTGAGGTTCCTTTGTCAGTTGTTGTCCCTGACGCATCTGAACCTTCAGTGCTTCTTTCGGAAAAAACTAGAACTGTTCTTTATGCCTCCCTTCCAGCTCTTGTCCAGGGAAGGAAATGGCTTTTGCTATACAGGTGAAGACCTTCGGTATTTTGTTTTATGATTACATTTTAAGAAATTCATAGGATTTCAGTTATTTATACTCTATCATATGATTCTTAAGTACATATTTCGGGTGTGCAATGCAGTACGTGGAGGCATGGGATATCTCTTTCAACTCTATATAGGAGAAGTATGCTGTGGTCTGGATTCAGTTTGCTGGTAACCATAAGTTTGATTTTTCTATGGACAAGTTTGTTTTTGACATGTATTCATCTTTGACCTTGTCTGTTGAATGAATGTAGCAAAGAGTTATTTTCCTATAAATTAGAATGGAGGGTTGAATTGTCAATTCGAGTATAGCTTTGTGTCTAAGACACCAATTACCATCGCAAAGGTTGATGATTTGATCCCTCACACGTTGAATCTCTGAACTAAAAAATAAGAAAAAAAAGTAGGATTGAACTATTTCACTGATTGGGCATCTATGACATGTACACATTGAGGATTCCACTACTGATGCATATAAATATTACATACAAGATACATTTGCAGTTTATGTCATATAATGTGTCACTTCTGCATAATTTACTTCCAGGTTGTTGGTGATCAGAAGGGTGCTGTATTTGGCGGCTTGGTGGAGGCACCGTTAAAACCGAGCAGCAAGAAAAAGTATCAGGTGCTTCTAACATGTCTCTACTCTTTTACATTAGCCTATTGAGGAAATATGTGCAATTGGCTCCTATTAATCCTGAATCTTGAACAGGGAACCAATAATACTTTTGTTTTCACAAGTATTCCTGGCCATCCTGTGATTTATCGCCCCACAGGTACTTACAATCCTTGTTGAGTAGTTTATTCACCACAAGTCTCTCCATACCAATCTTTCGCTTGTTTGTGAATTGATTGACATCAATTTACTAGTAACCAGAGGTTCGGCTCATTGCCAACCTTTGCCAATATTATAAAATAATTATGCAAGTTTATTATGAACTTGAGTTAAACATTTGTTGGAATGTAATGTAAATTCAACTTGACACTATCACTGAGCTTATGAAAATAAATGCCGAAAAACGAAGATATGATATTGTTTATTTAGTAAACCATGATGGGTTGGCCTAGTGGTAAAAAGGAGACAATCTAAATAAATGGCTAAGAGGTCAAGGGTTCGATCCATGGTGGCCATCTATTTAAGCATTAAGGTCGTCCAATCACTAACAAATGTTAAAAGAAAGACCGATCATTTAGTAGCAATAATATCTTGCTATGCATTCCGTTTATCTATCCGCTCTTGAGATGAACTACAATTCTTCTAGGAAATGGGGCAAATTATGGTTTTATACCATTTCATGGGCCATATTCTTTCTGTGGATAATGCAGAATTGTGATTTCTTTATCTCCCGTACATTGGAAACTTTGGGAGATTTTCTTTTTCTTTCTTTTTCTTCTTTTTTTTCCTTCTTCTCCTCTCGTCTAAGAACTAGTCTGCATTTTCTCCCAATTTAGGTGTTATTTTGTTTGTTTTCAAATTATGAATTTAACTGTTTTTAAGTAAATATACCACGTATAAAGAGAGACAAGGTAATTGCATGACCTTGAATCTTTTCAGGGTCCTACTCTAAGATTGCTGATAATCGTTGATGAGTACTGCCTTAAAGTTTAATTTCGTACATGGTTTTATATCCAGTAGTCTCATGTAGGGAAATTTTGAACTGATTCAACCAGGTGAAAATTACTATTTCACATTGTGCTCGCCTGATTTCTTGGCCATTGGCGGCGGTAGCCATTTTGCACTCTATTTGGACAATGACTTGTGAGAGCACTCCCTTTTAATAGTCTGTGTGATGCGAACACACATATAACATCAATTATCTTAAGTAAACTTGCAACTTGATTCTATACTTATAAATGTGTTCTTGAATTTAAGATTAAATGGATCGAGCTCTACATCAGAGACATACGGAAATCCTTGTCTTGCAAATACTGAAGAATTTGAAGTGAAGGAAGTTGAGGTGATTGTTGAACATCACAGTTTGGTCACATGCAAAATACATGTGGTATTTAAGTAACCTACTATTGATTCTAAAATCAGTTGTATGCAATGTGTATGTGATGCAGTTGTGGGGCTTTGTATACACCTCAAAGTATGAAGAAATGCTTGCTTTGAGCAGGACCGAAGCACCTGGGATTTGTCGATGGTGATCGATTTTCAAATACAACCTAAACTGCAACTTTACTGAATGAATTGACATCCAGTGGAGACCTCATGACAGTCTTGACATGATTATACGATGGGGAAGGCAGATGAACTAATTAGAAAGATGAGAAGCTTGAATGTGAATGCCTTCTCCATACCTGTACATAAAAACTTAACTTTTGTACGTATAAAAATGTGAGTTGTTTCATCTTGCCTGGTTCTATTATTACGCCCAACTTTGTTTAAAGTGAATTGTTTTGTTGGGATATCATATTCTGAGTATATATTCCATGAATGATTGCCCATTTGCTTCAGTAATGTATTACTTGGACCAGGCACGGATTACTTGGACGAGGAACAGATTTATTAAGGGGCTAGGGGCTAGGGGCTAGGAGCATGTGTCCTCTTCACATTATCGGTTTTTGTATTTTAATATTAATTTTGAAGTATTAGATTACAATATATATGAAATTTAGTTTCATTTTGTCTAAATTCTGCTTCTGCGACAGTGGTTGTGTCTCTTGCACAACCCTTTAGTTTTTATTCCAAATTCCAAATATTAATACTTTTCTTCCCTCAAATATCAAATTTCTTCTTAAATTATCACAAAATAGATTTTATTCCAAACATCAATGATGTTCTTTCCTCAAATATCAATAATTTTCAAAATAGATTTTATTCAAAACATCAATAATTTTCTTTTTTCGAATATCAAATTTCTTTCTAAATTTTAATGATTTCCTAAAAGGAATATATCAAATTTCTTCCTAAATTTCAATGATTTTCTAAAAGGAAGATAACTTAATTTCTCTTCCTAAATTTTAATGATTTCCTAAAAGGAAGATAATTTGATTTTTTAAAAGAAAAATAATTTTTAAAAAGAAAAAAAATAACTCATCTAGGATAAAACTTTAACTCTAAATTTAAAAAAAAAAATGCAACAAATTCGGTGATCTAAACTTTTACTTTACATCACAAAAAATCAAGTAGAAATTGTCGGTTTTTCTTTATTGCTACAAATGTAGTGAATGTTATTAGAGCATCAGTGAACTGTCGAGATATTTTTTTAAAAATATTTAGTGTGTTTATTATAGTGTCCGGTGCTCCCCACTTTGGACTTTGTATTTTTACTTTAGTTCTTTTTGGTGACTATTTGTTTAAAGTAAATCATTTTGGTTTGTTTTAACTTTTTTCACATTTTGGTGTTTGTATTTCAAAATTGTTTATTTTGGTCTTTATTGTTTTAAAATGAGATCACGTTGTTTAATAAGTACTCAAATTAATTTAATAAAGTTTTTAATTTATAGTTAAAATATATTTTTTAAATTTTTTTTTTTTTGCCATCACGTGCTCAACTCAACTGACATCAATATCTTTCTAAGAACAAGAGGTCTTGGGTTCAAATCTTTTCATTTCTAAGTTGTACTTAATAATACCTTTCTTTAAAAAAAAATATTGTAAAAGACAACAAGATAGACATTGATCAAATTCTATCGATGGTGTCTATTATTGATAGAATATGATTTTTTTTTTAATTTTGTAAATATTTTGGTTCAGGTTATATTTGAGAATGCTCATTGTTTTTAGGCGTTTTTTAAAGAATAAAACAAAGTGCGGAAATATTTACACTTAGAACAATTTTGAAAAAGGAAAAAGCCCACAAGCCTACAATGTGAAATAAAAAAAATACTCCTGTGATTAATCTGTCACACACGCATGAAAAAACGATTTTGTATTTAATCTAAACGTTCTTATACCAAGTCTAAACAATCTTGTAACATTGTACTTAGTCTAAATGATCTTGATCTTCTACCAAATCTAAACGATCTTGTACCATGTACCTAATCTAAATGATTTTGTACCCTTGTACCCAACTTAAACGATCTTGAACCCTTATACCTTGTCTAAACGATTTTGTAGTCAGTCTAAATGATCTTGTACCAAAGCTAAACGATCTATTAGTGATAGTGGTTGTTTAGATATTGGTACACGATCCATTAGATCTTGAAAAAGGATTACAATTTATGCTTTGTGAAATGTTTTGGTATCCTATGTAAAGAACGACTCATACTTACTTTGTGATCTGATATGAGGAACCTTACACTTGATGTGTGATCTAGTGTAATACCCTATACTTGCTTTATAAAGTATAGGAAAACACCCTATACATGTATAGTAAGTGGTTTTTATGTTGTGTTGAGATTGTTGGAACTTATGTCCTAAAACTCGTAGTTTGTAGTTTAAATTATATTTTATTCAATAAAGTGGTTATTGAGAACTTATTAGTGAAAATAGAATACTATAATCTTGAATCCAATAAACTAAGGTTCTAAGCTATCTAGTGTAGACTTGAACTTTACGTAGAGTCATAAACGTGGATCAAGTTCGAATATATAGCCCAATCAATCTTTAGTGTATGAATAAGGTTGGACACCTTATTCTGGGGATGCTATGGATGTGGTCAGATTTATAGTTAATATAAATGATATGATCCTGAATTGTTCATGTAGAGACATGAAAGTGGGGGCATCCTATGTAAAGAGTTTACATAAGACTGAAACTATGAAATAGTCACTTTTAAGTTATAACATTATTGACTGTATAAAACTGCTTATTTAAATTATTCATGGCCTAGGTAACTTAATTTTAATCCTGAGCTAACTATGAACTTTTGTTCAAACGAAATTATCTATAGACCTACATAAGTGAGGGTAGCTCAACGGCGCTGGCCTAATAAGCCTCCCATTTCAAGGGTAAGACCCGGTGGATGGCTACGGACATAGAGTGCAAGATGAAATTCACTCCTACCTGCTTTAGAGTTAGTAGATAGGTTGTTCTCTCCAGAACTGAATCCAAGTCTTGAACAAGGAGCAGTGGTTTAAAACTCTGTTGTGTTGAGTTAGACTCGAACTCAAGGATGGTTAATTACACAATTAATTCTACACGATAAGTCATTAGTCGTGATCACTGCATGTAGAGTAGTCATTATATAACTATTTATCGGGTACTTACTAAGTCCTCGTTTAGTACAAGTTTTCCTACTGCTTGTCCAAGTGCAGACGAAATAGTAGGTTTACCTGGATGATTCAGAGTCGAACACAGAGAATTGATTCAAGACATTAGTTCTAGGAATTACTTGTCATCTAAGCAGTATAAACGAATTAAAGAATAACAAATGTAAGAAATGCAAGACTAAACTAAACTACTAAACTAAGCCTCGAGAGTTTGTAAAGAGGGAATAAGATAGTGGAATGACAATACGAACTAACTTGTATTAGAGAAATGAAGTAAGAAATGTCTATGTATTATCATGCGATTAAGTAGTGTGATGTCTATGTATTATCATGCGATTAAGTAGTGTGATAACCTTGATGCGATATAACTTACTAAACCATACTTCTGATTAAGCTTGCTTCTCTCAAACTCATGGCACGCCACACATGGTCGCTTTACGGGATCCATATAACTAAGCATGATTAGGCGAGATATATCTAGACAAGATCACTTATAAACCAAATAGGGTTTCGTGATTAAGTACAACAACCTCCCGGTGCCCACTGTCCACACTTGTTCTCCTTGTCTTTAAGTGAACCTTCCTCACGTGATGACATGGTTCCTCGTCTGGAGATGTTAATCACCAAATGAGTTTCCATCGTGTACAGCCTTTGCGCGAGATGTTCCCTTCGATTCACTGGTTTCTTCTTTTCTACTCATCGTGCATTTAGACATGGCAATCACATGAAACAGGCATAATGCTTATGTAAGATGTATTTCTAAATACTTAAGTATTTACAACATAAGTTACACGCTTTGATCCTTTTCTTATGCGTTTTGACCTCATTATTTTAATAAAAGTAGTTATAATAACAGGTATTTATACATGTTATCAAGGAGCCACACCCTCTCATTGGCCTGAGTGAGATTTGGTTTATAGGTTGGATACCTTAAACCAATTGTTCAAGTGGATTAGTAGGACTTAAGCAGCAAGATGCAGTTTCAGAGGTAAAACGGTATTTTGACTCAGCCGAGGTTACAAGCAACCTGTGAATGAGTAACTTACTGATCATGATTATATCATATGAACACAAATATATCTATAGTGAGGGAAGTGCAACTACAGAACTTTAGTGGAATGACTCGTTAGTTAATGAATGTTGATTAGCTTAGTCTAGAAGGGTTTAGCCAGTTAATCTTGAATCGTTGGAGCCCATGATCTATAGTTTCTTTAGGTTCCATTGTTAGTTCATATGGAATTAACTTAGAATAATGTGTTGGAATAGTTCAAGTTGTTCGAATTAGGTAAAGAGAGAGAAACTGATAGATATATGTGATATAACCGTCGGTTATCAGTTTGATATAGAGCCTTATATTTAAATGTAATTTAAATATTAAAAATATGAATGCAGATTCATATTTGAAAGCTCGAAAATAATGAAAATGGTCAAAGTTGTAAAAGTCAAAATGTTGACTTTTGACTTTGAAAAATCAAACTTTGACCAAGTTTTATTCAAATGTGACTTGAATTTTGAAAAAATGAATGTGGATTCATGCTCGAGAAGTCAAAATTAGTTAAGATGAACAAAATGGTAAAAAAGTCAAAATGTTGAACTTGAAAAAGTCAAAGTTTGACTTTAACTTGAATGGTGAAATGACTATATTGCCCTTCGATCAAAGTTAATGGAAAAATCGAACATTTAGTTGGATAATCCCACTAATACTTAGTGGGATAACTGGCTCCATAAAATGTAAACACCTAGCCCACTAAACTTCACTAATAGTTAGTGGAATGTTAGGTGTTGGAATTTTATAAACTAATTACATGCATTATTTCATGTAATTGGATTATAAATAGACATCATTTCAAATTAGTGTTTTTTTTTTTGCCAAATTTGTAATTGTGAATTAAAAAATTATACCAAATTATTTTCTCTCCTTCAATTCTCAACCTAATATTCCACTTCCAATTTTCATCTCTCTCAATTTCCTTCACTTATCAGGTCCCATAACCCAGTTCTATGTTCGGAGAATAGTGGGTCAACACTAGTGGTTGTCTCAGGTTCGTGTTCATGACGAGATTATGAAGAACTGGAAGCTACAAATGTATGATCTTCTTTTAAACTTTAATTTTATTTAATTGGGGTAGTTAAAGCATGTTAATTGCTAAATTGTTTAGTTGCATTTTGGATAAATTTGATCTTGTTTTATCGTCGCACATGTATCGCTTTCCATCAAAGATCACTCCATATAACCATAACTCAGTGATGGGAGTGTATGAAAGACATCCGAATCGAGTTAATGGGTACAACTGTGATTCATCATGGTTTTATGTTTTACAATTTATATTGAAACACCTTATGGGAGAAAAAGATGAATTTCCAAAGTCTTTGTGAACTAAGTAATATGGATTTCGACGTTTGAAATTGCTGAAGGCAATGAAATGAATTTCAAGGTTATGTTTTATGCGTTGTTTATGGGAAAGTCATTTATCAAAATGAAATACGTTGAAGAAATCTCCACTTACTAGATATTTTGTCTAATTCTTTAAATGTTTTGTTTTATTTGCCCCTAGGTAGTGAAGGACATCGAGCGTGACTTGTCATCTTGATCTCTTGTTGTGCCTTATTCCATCGCATCTTCTTATTAGTAATCACCAGTTTGGTCGCCATAGCATGTAGCTTTGTTAGGCGAAGGAAGAAAATTTTGTAATTCGGTTATTTGTACATAAGCTTTTAGTACTTGCGTTTCACACTAACATTTTGTAAACTCTTCTACATGTTAATGAAGTATTCTCTTTTTTAAGTTTTTTGGTTTAAATGTTTGATGTGTTATGAATTAGTCATTTAAGTACATTGCATGATTTGTAATGGAATTGATCTATGCAGTGTAACCCTTAGACGATGTAGCCTTCGGTTGGAGTAAGTATTCTTTTAATGAAGTCTTTTACAGAGTGAGTTGGTCTATGACACATGTTAAAGAGAAAAAGTTGTAGAATTTCGTTTAGTAGGTGTCCAACGTATTTGATAACTTGTAGAATTATAAGTTATTAAGGTCTTTTAGGTTAAAAAAATGGAGTTATAATGCAAGATAAAAGACTAAAACACATATCTTTTGTTGCAAATTTATAAAGTTAAGAGAATGCAACTTATATAAGTCACCACGCCTGATTAACTATGTTTTTAAGTGTTTTTAAATGCAGGATGATGAAAAGAAGAAATGAAGCAAATCACAAAAGAACGCGTGCAAAGACCTAACGATAAGAAGTTGTTAGACGATCTAAATTGTGAGACGTTTTGACAATAAATTTATAACGCGTGTTGATTTGCTAAAAGACAAAAGTGGTAGTTGTAGTTTATGTGACTTGAAATGGCTGCTTTCTGCGCTTACAATTGCAAAAGATAAGGGCAAGTTGTGCAGCAGGGCATGGGCATTTGCTGTCCAAATATCTTCAACTCTACAATGTAAAAAGGAGGAAGTGAGAGTACATAAGCTAAGAACCCATTCCCATTCTATAGAAGTTCTCGTACCTTCACCTCTTCTTTGAACAATTTCTGGGTGAGATCTTAGAGAGAGATTAGAGAAAGAAGCTTACAAACCATTCTCCTTGAAGGGGTAAAAGCCCTATGACAGCAGAAGAATTTAAAGATCCCTTACTCAAATTAATTTGGAAATCTTAAAATACTAATACATTGCCAAAATTTTAGAATCAAAATCCTAAATAAACACTAAGCATGCTTTTAAATTAAAAGATACAGAGAACTTACTTTCGATGACGTCTCTGAATCTACAAATCACCGAATTGGGGACACTATCCGTCGAAGACCTTTCTATCCTCTGGGATGAAATTGGTTTGTGGAAACCAATTAGGATGAGAAAAAGATTTAGAGAAACTCTTTTCTTTTTGCAGAGAGAAAAAACCTTGGTTTTTTTCTTGATAAATTTAGTTAAAGAAAACTGTTTTCTTCTAGAGATTTATAACTCTCTTTCCTTCTTGGAATAGGAAAAGGAGTAGGAGAGAATCCTGAGATTCTATTATCAAATCCACTAATTAATTAACAATTAATCAATTAGTTAATAATTAATTAAATCTTATTTAATTAATATTTCATTCAAATCTTATTTGAATAAATATCTCTTCAATATCTTATAGATTTATATTAATATAATTAATTAAATCATATTTAATTAATATTTCATCAAATCTAATTTGAATGAATATCTTTGCAATATCTTATATATTTATATTAATACAATTAATTAAATCATATTTAATAATATTTCATTCAAATCTTATTTGAATGAATATCTCTGCAATATCTTATAGATTTAATTAAATAACTAAATTATTAATTAATTCTCCAATTAATTAATAGCTAAATTAAATATCTTATATTTAACTCAAATTAAATTTGAATCATATTCAAATATAAGTTTCTCTCATAGCCAATAATTTTAATATGAATCAAATTCACATTAAATTAACATTTGAACTTTTTCAAATATTTTATCTCTCATAAATTAATTTTGAATCATATCCAAAATTAAATTTATGTAATAAAGTTTGATAAACTTTATATTATATGTATCACTATACATTAAACTAATTCTCAAAGTAAATTTGAACATTTCAAATTACAACCAATATGAATAAATCTCATTACCCTTTAAGGTGACCTAATGGACCTACAGATCAGAAGCTACAACGATCTGAGATTAATTGGCTAAACTCATTAACCACATTAATCAATATTCGTTAACTGTGTGTACACTTCACTAAATACTCACAGTTGAACTCTTTTAAACTACTTATAACACTTTGACAAATGAATAGTAAATGAATGAATTGAAAGGGGATAAATATGCAATGTATTGAAGAATATAGGCATTAGGCCACTGTACAATGTAAAAAACAACACATTACAAGAAATACAAAAATGAAAAGTAAAGATGTGAAGATATTACAAGTTAGGGGAAGAAGGTGATGAAATATTTCTCTAATCCTCTTTAAGCTCTCACTTGCAGTTGACAGAAGAAGAATAAGAACTTTTATAGGAGGCAGAAAAGCTAGTCCTTTATGCAAGATGGAGTTCTCTAGGTTTTGACCCATTCAGGTCGTCTCTTCACTTGACAAAGATGGAGTTCTTTTATAGGCTGCTTTCGGCGAGAAACTTCTATTCTTCTAATTCTGACAATGTTGATTGCAGACTTTGTCAAGTCACATCAACTCCAACTACCATTCTTGTCTGTTAGTGAATCTTTCTCGCATGCTGATGTGGTTCCTCGCCTAGAGATGTTTAGTTGCCAGACAAGCTTCCTATCGCGTAGCATGCGCTCCTCTGTGATTCACTGTTTCTTCTTATCTCTTCAATCCTGAAATAAAACACTGAAAAATAGGGTAAAACAGGCATAAAAACTTATGCAAGTTGTTTTCTCTTATATTTATGAATTTGCTATAGAAACTACATGTTTTGACATATTATCATGTGTTTTGGCTCCATTGTTCTACCTAAAAGGCCATAATAACTTGTATTTCTACAAGTTATCATGAAGTAAGGGTTGAGACCGTGTCTATGTTTGTAGATTTAATTCTATTGGATCTTGATGAGTTAGACGTAATCTTGGGAGTGGATTTCCTAACCAAGTAACATGCTACTCTAGATTGCTCCTATAAGGAGGTAGTATTTGAGAAACATGGTGAGTTTGCAGTTAAGTTTGTAGGCGACAAGAAGGTGAATCGTGAAAATACGATTTCGACAGTCAAGGTGAGAAAGTTGATAAGCAAAGGTTGTAATGCCTACCTTGCTCGCATCTTCAATACCCAGATAGTGAGAAAGGATCCTAAGAGTGTGCCAGTTGTTTGCTAATACTTGTATGTATTTCTGGAGGAATTAAGTGGATTTCCACCTAATAGGAAGATTGTGCTTCTATTGAAGTTACGTTAGGAACAACAAAATTTTCTCAAACTCTTTATCGCATGGCACCAAATGAATTAAAAAGTCAGTTGCAAGAGTTGTTGGATAGAGGTTATATACGACCTAGTACTTCACCTTGGAGAGCACCAATATTGTTTGTAAAGAAGAAAGATGGTACCGTGAGGCTATGTATTGATTACCAACAACTGAACAAAGTGGCCATTAGGAAGAAGTATCCTTTGCCATGTATAGACGACTTACTTGACCAGTTGAAGGGTGCTTCAGTGTTTTCAAAGATAGATTTCCGTTATGGTTATCATCAACTTAAGATTAAAGAGTCAGATGTACCTAAGACTGTCTTTAGAACTTGTTATGAGCACTATGAATTTTTAGTGATGCCTTTTGGTTTGATCAATGCACCAGCTACCTTTATGGACTTGATGAATAAGGTGTTTCATTGTTATTTTGATCAATTTTTCATTGTGTTTATTGATGACATCTTGATTTACTCAGAGGACACGATAAAGCATATCGAGCATTTGAGAATTATCTTATAAACCCCGCAAGAAGAGAAGGTGTTCGTTAAATTTGGTAAATGTGACGTTTGGTTGAATCAAGTCATGTTTCTTGGACGTCATTAAAAGTTGATTCACAAATGGTCCAGGCGATAAAAGTTGGTAACGTCTTAAGATAGTATCTGAAGTGCGAAGTTTTCTTGGCTTTGCGAGTTATTACAGACGGTTTGTTGAACGATTTTCTAAGATGGCACTTCTGATAGATTTAACAAAGAAGGCAGTGAAGTTTGAATGGACGAAAAAATACAAAATGAGTTTCAAAGAGTTGAAACGTAGAATCACTACCACACCCATTCTCGCATTACCTACGCCTAAAAAGGAATTTGAAGTATTTTGCGACATGTCAATCAAGATTAGGTTGCATGTTGATGCAAGAAGATAAAGTAATAGCTTATGCGTCAAGATAATTGAAAGCTCATGAATGAAATTATCCGATGCATGATTTAGAGTTGACAGCCATAGTACACGTGTTGAAAATTTGGAGACACTACTTGTTTTGGGAAATGTGTAATATTTTCACTGATCATAAGAGTTTAAAGTATATTTAAAAAAAAAAGAGTTGAATTTAAGGTAGAGATGTTGCTAGAAGATTTGATTAATTAAATTATTTGTATACATTCTCTTTGCAGATTGAATGTTCCTAAGTATGCGAATTGGTTTCGAACCTCTCATATACTTAATTATATTTCATTGATTCATCATTTAAGGATCTATTTCTGCGATCTACAACGCGAGTAGACTAAGTTATGAGATAAAAAAAATGCTAACTTTTCTTTTAGGTGAGAACCATGCTATAAAAGCTACACTTGCTCACCACACGTTGATATTTATTCTAATTCTACATTGAGTATACGTTTTCCTTACGCTTGCCTAAGTGTAAGCGAAGTGAAAGGTTTTCTTGGCAAAGCCCCGGGTCGAACACAAAGAATCTCTATCAAATTTAGTTATGAAGTCTACTCCTAATCCCAGGTAGTATAAATTCTATACAGTATAAATGTAAAAATATAGTAATCTAAATATTTACACAGAGGATTCTGTAGTAGGGGATGGAAGGGAATGATTATGGAATGTGAACTAACTTGCATTAAGAGAGGTGAAGAAATGTCTCCACATTATAGGCTATTTAAGCTATGCGAGATGTCTTTGATGCGATATAGATTACTTAACCATCTTATATTTAAGGCGAGCAACCTCTTGACGCCTAAACACCACACTTGTTCTCCTTTGAGGACATAAATGGTAAAGATAGATCAAATGATATATATATATATATATGTTTCCTTACTTAGAAGCATCAAATTTGCTCCTCTATTTAAGGCGAGCAACCTCTCGACGTCTAAACACCACACTTGTTCTCCTTTCTGAACACATATGATTGGAGGCAAAATGTGAAGTTTGATTTTTCTTGCATTAAGCAAGTCTAAAATCTAGCTTTGCTATAACAATCTCTTTGCTCAACATTCACAGAAACATAGCATTAACATATTTTCGTAAATCTCATGCTTAAAGAAAAACATGTCTCAATTTGATTGCTTTAGAAACTCACTTAATCATGCTTTCTCAAAAAAAAAAAAAAAATCTAAACTTGAAACTCATGCCTTACAATTAAATTTCATAAATCTAGCACATTCAAATGCTTAAACTCAAAAGATGATTTAAAACATAATTTCTTAAATCAAGCTTAGAAATTCATTTTAAAATCATAGTCACTCACAACTCTTGGCTAGGTTCTTGGATTATAGGTTTGCCTTATTTCCTCATGCCCTGAAAAAAACAAGAAAACTCAAATTAAAACTTGGCTTCAATTATAACAAAATCTCTTTAACCTTTTTGCCTTTTTCCTTCTTTATTCTCAAGGAATTCCTTTTCAATTCAAAAGAATTCTTTTCTTACTAACCTTGATTTTCCTTGAACTTTTGGGGTGGTCTTAGCTTGCTCAAGACCTAGCTTTCAAGTTTTCCCCTAACTCCTCACAAAGCTCCCAACTGACTTAGGGCCTAAAACAATAAGAGCCCTAGCTTAGCAAACTTGCTCTTAAGTTTTCTTAAACAAAAAAGATGAAGCTTTAACTTGCTTGAATCTAAACCTCATGTTCTACCTCTTCTTTCTTAGCTTGGTCTCGCCAAATACTACAACTATCAGGTAGCTTCTTGGCCAAATGCCCAAACTGAAGCTTGGACGAACTACACTCTTATTTTATCTTCAACTCTTGCAAGGAACTTGAACCTCTCAAACTCTCCTCTCGACTTGCTTTTAGAGTGAAAATGGTGAGAAATGAGATAAATGAGAGTCTTTCGAACTTAAAGTAAACTCTTAAGGGATAAAAGCTCTAGGCAGCGAAAGATTTTACAGAATTATTCCTCAATTTAATTTGGAAATCTCAAAATACCAATACATTGAAAATATTTAGAAACTAAGTTCTAAAAGACGCCTCTGAATCTACTAAAACTTCAAATTGAGACACCACCCGTCGGAGACCTTCATATCCTCTGGGATGAGATTGGTTTGTGGGAACCAATTGGGATGGGAAACGGTTTAGAGAGAAGCTATTTTTGCAGAAAGCAAAATCATTGCTTGAAAAAACTATTTTTTTATGCATATTTATAACTTCATTTCCTTGAAGGAGTAGGAGAGATTCATGGAATTCTATTAATTTAAAAAAACATTAAATTAATAGAAATTTCAAATAAACTAATTAATTAATTAAATCATATTTAATTAATATTTCATTTAAAACATATTAATGAATATCTCTCAAATATCTTATAGTTTTAAAACAATTTAATTAAATCAAATCTAATCAAATCAAATTAAATTAAGGAGAATTTTCAAAAATATTTACAACATATAACAAATTCTATTACATTGATATGCTATAGTGATAGAAGACTATTATTGATAGAATCCAAAATTTTGCTATAACTTGTAAATATTTTAATTTATTTTGCTATCTTTAAAACTGTCCCTTAAATTAAACTATTAATTAATTAATAGTTAAATTAAATATGTTATATTTAATTTAAATTAATTTGAATCATATTCAAATATAAATTTCTCTCCTAACCAATAATCTTAGTGTTATTATAGAAACTTGTATTCTCTTCAATTTCAGGTTTTAGGTTATAGAAATTTAATTATTTAATGATTTTGTTAATTACTCATGCGACTCTTATCCCTTCCTTCCTCTCTCAATGATTTAAATATAAAATTACAAACATACAATCAACAAATTTCTACTATATAGATTTATATAGAGATTTTTTTAAAAAATATAACAAATCGATAAAATATTTTCATGATAGCTGCAAATATATAACAATTAAATTCAAAATAATTAAGTATATAACATTTTAAAAAATTTGTAAATATAGCAAAATTTGTCAATATTTATCAATGATAGACCATGTTACAAATATTAGTCTATCACTAATAGATTTCGCTATATTTACAATTTTTTTCAATATTGTTATATACTTAATTATTATTCTTAACTCAAAAATATAACAAATCGATAAATTATGGTAAGTGATTATTTAGATCATATCCACATTATCGTGTAGTTATTTTTAAACGATGAAAAAATGACTTTAAATTTAAACAATCGTGTTGACTATGGTAAATGATCGTTTAGATCATGTCAAAATGATATTTAAATGATGTTGATATTCTCAAATATGATGAAGATGAAGTAGCTCCAAAGAATCTTGCAGAAAATGATGAAGATTAAATAGTTTAAAAATAGAAGAAAAAAAATCTAGAAAAAGAGATGAAATTTGAAAAGAAAAAAATAAATAAATGACAAAGAAGAAGGAAAAAAATTGTCGTAATATTCAAAGACAAATTTAAAAGTTTACGAAAATATTGTACCAACTTTGTGAGTTTTTTTGCTTGTTGTGTCCTAAATATTTTCGTATTTTGTTAAACTTATAATATATAGCATAGATATAAATAAATGGGGCGGATTTTGGGAAGCTCGACCGAAGGCTATTAATTTTCAAAACCACCTTATTTTTCTTATAATAAGTTTACGAAACTGTAGTATATAAATAGAACCTCCTCTATTTTGTCCTCCTTTAAAATTAACCTTTTTCCTCACTCTTTCTCCGTCTTGATTTTGAAGAAACTCAGCGTTGGAGATCCGAAATCTTTGATTTTCGGTAATCTTAGAACTGCTTCATCTTTTTGACCTCTACTTTTCTGTGTTTTCTTTGCTTTTTTCCCCTTTATTGTACGACCCTCTTATGCTTCTTCTTCTTCCTTTAGCTGTTATACACATCACCCAACAAATTTTGTTGAAATCACATATATATTCTTTGTTTTTACGATTCGTTTTAGGAGTTGGAATTTTTGTTTTTGTTTTTTAGCCATCTATGCTGATTTCTCGTTAACCACTCCCAGATTTTAATACCCTAAGCCTATTTTTATTTTCAAAACTGTCTCTGATTGGTTGTTCACTCTAATTCTAGGCGTATGAGTCTTTGTTTCTATCAATTTTGAGAAGAATAATTGCTTCCTGTTGGGCTCCGCTATGAAATTCTTGCTGAAATTGGGATCAAAATGCTTAAGTTGCAGGGTTTTACCCCCAAGGCCTGGAATAATTGCATCAGAAGTGAGATGTGCCCCTTTCAATTTGCTCGAACTTTTTTCCATTGATTGTTTTATAATGATGTTAAGAAGCACTAAACACGATGCTTATTCAAAAATCTTTTAGCTTCGTAGCTTTGGCATGACGTAATTTTCATTTTCTTTTCTTTATCTTTACATCTTTGTAAAGAAAAGCTAGTAATCTTTGATGGAGGATTGCGGTAGCCGACGCTGGGATGAGCTATTTCCTGATGCATTGGGTCTCATATTTAAGAATTTGTCACTCCAGGAGTTGCTTGTTGTAATTCCAAGGGTTTGCAAATCATGGAGATAAACAGTGTTGGGGTCTTACTGTTGGCAGGAGATAGACATTATGGATTGGAGCTTACTTCGAGATCCCGTTAGCGTTATTACAATGCTTCAATTGTTGATTTCAAGGAGCTCTGGTTACCTTCGCAAGCTCTGCATTAGTTCTCTCCCTAATGACTCTAGTTTGTCCTGATTGCAAAACAGTGAGTCCGATAATAACCCTATCTTCTTGTCTGCTTTTTCGATGCACGGTTGTTTTAGCTACTCACCTTTTATTATCGCAATTGAGATTTATCTTCCATTTTTTTAATATCACTGTTTCGGAATTATATTGTTCTTTAGATGAGTGGAAAAAAATATGAACATTCATCTTCCAAGTTTAGAGTTTCAACCCGGAAGGTAACACAGGGTTTAAAATGTCTACAGAGAAATTTGGAGTGAGGGTTGAAAAGAATACAACACAAGCTTGGGAGTCATGTACTAAGTTGTGTTTAAATTCGTGTATGCTTGAATGTGCCTATTTTCTGTAAATTAATATCTTACGTTCCTGATTGACAGTGGCAAAGCTCTTCATACTTTACGGGTACCAAGAAGCGAAATGACCAATTCAACTGTAGAACAGGTTGCTGACAAGCTTTCTGCTGTAACTTTTTTGGATTTAAGCTTTTGTAAAAACATTGGAGCACCAGCCCTTGAGGCAATTGGGAAACATTGTGTGAATCTCATAGGGTTGCGTAGAGTTATGTGCCCTTTTGAAGCCATTGACAGGTCTTCTCAAGATGACGAGGCAATTGCAATTGCATCAACGATGCATAAGCTCAAGCGGCTTGAGATAGCCTATTTGCTTATCAATACTGAATCAGTTCTGAAAATCTTGGAGAACTGCCCACAGCTTGAGTATTTAGATGTGCAAGGGTGTTGGAATGTGATACTAGATGAGAGGTTCAAGAAGTTTTCGAAGGTGAAGTTGATCGGTCCTCTGGAAGAGTTTTCGGAGACGATCAGATGGGATGGTTGTTCAGATTCTTCTAGCTACTTGGTTTGGGATTTTGTGGCTGATGAATTAGATGATCAATTTGATATGCTTGAGTTTTTGGGAGAAGATTACACAAGTGTGGATGATGAGGAGCATGTTTATCCTGATTGGCTTGAGGAGTCTTCTTGAATCTTGCTCATGCCTATCTTTGGCTACCATTTCAATGTCAAATCCGAGAGAAATGGTGACTTTTATTTCACTTAGTTAACCAAATAGTAGCAGCCCATGAAATTTGGTAACCATTATGGTTGGTTAATTTATCTATTCAAGATGCTTTCTCACATGGATATTTTTAGTCTTTTCTTCTTTTGTTTTGTTATGTTTTTTTTCTCATGAATTAGGTTGATAGTTTTTTCTTGCAAGTAACTTTGTAAATTAGAATTTTTTTTTCCGCAAGTAACTATTCAAATTAAAGTAACATTTTTTCAGGGTAATTAAAGTAACTTGAAATATTTATGGTGTGTTTGGATTGCGTTTTCAAGTGTTTAATTTAAAAACTAGATTATTTTTAAAAAAATAAGAGTGTTTGGAAGCTACTTAAAATTATTTTTTTAGATGTATTTTAAATAGTTTTTACCAAAATGAGTTTAAACAAAAATGAGTTTCTTAAGTCAATTTGATAGACCTTTATCCATCTCAAAATTTCAATTAACCATACACAAGGGAGTTATGTGAATGAATATTGATTAATTAAAACTAAAAGTTTAATTCATATAATTGGAGTTTTTAATTAGTAGATCTCTTAGTTTTTTTCGTTAGCTCACTATGGATAATTTTATTCTAAAATTTTATATTAATTAGTCTTTAACACATGTGTGGTACGTTAACCCTTTTAGTTTGGTAAATAAATGTGTAGAAAATTTGAAGTTAAAGAAAAAAATCACGCTAAAAGAATTCAAATAAATTTAATTTAAAAAATATAAAAAATACATTATTTAAAAAGAAAAGGTATAAAAGATATATTATTGTTATCATTAAAATTATTTAATAATGAGTTTATTGGAAAGCATTAAAAAATAGAAGTGGAAAAATAATCTTAAAATGTATTTTATAAGATATAATTGATTAAAACATAATCTTGAAATAAATTCTTGAATTATAGCAAATCTTTGTTTTCTGATCAAAGTATGAAAAACGTATTCATTATCTACAATACATACATTTAATAAATGCACTTAATAATAATTTATGTTAAGAAGTAAAAAAGTAAAAGAAAAACTAAGTCCACTTCTAATATCCCATATCATATTAAAGGAATAAATTCTCTGTAAAGAGAAAAAAATAAATTTATACAACTTTTTATAAAAAATATGATTATCTATCATGCTACCACATTATATATCAAACAACTAATTTTAAATAAAAGATTTGAGTGAGAAAAAAACAAATACACATATACAAGATTTTTATAAAAAAAAAATATATGAAGTTGGTGACGATTTAAATTCAATAGTTGAGTAGTGTTTAAATTATTTAAATTTCAAAAAATTTCAAATTCTAAAATTTATTATAATTTATTGTAAAATCATAAATTTGTTAGAAATTTTTAATAATTATTGGATAAAACTATTTAAAATTTAAAACTTTTAAAATTCTAAAGTTAATATTTTTTTAATAAATTTCTTAAGACATAAATGGAGAAATTCCTTTTATATTAAGTGGTGGATCCAAAAATTTTATATAGGAACACCGGACACTATATAATAAACACACTAAAAAATGTTAAAAAAATATCTCAATATTTCACCGATACTCCAATAACATTCACTACATTTGTAGCAATAAAGAAAGACCGACAATTTCCATATGGTTTTTTGTAATGTAGACATGTATATTTAAAATTGCATCAAAAAAAAGAAAAGAAACAATAAACAAGAAAAAATTCATGAATATTGTTGAGAGTGGAAGTTTGGACCACCGATTTATTGTTTTTTTTTTTTTGTAAATATTTGTTAAATAACAAATAAGGGCTAGGAAATAAGGTAGGATTTTATCTTAGATAGTTTTTTTTTCTCTTCTTAAAAAACTAGAAAATATTGACATGTGTTGCACGTGTAAAAATTATATTTTGACTTTTTATATTTAAATATTACTAATTAAACAAAATAATATGTCACTAAGAGAAACTTTTTGGTAGTTTAATTGAGTATGGAGATTCAAACTATGAACTTTATGAGTATATACTAATACATTATGATGACAAAATGAGAGCTACGTTCCTTTTTAGCACCAAGAATAATTTAAAATGAAATTAGACAAAATACTGTCGTTTTAATTTATAAGTAAACATTAATGTATATCATCTTTTTACTATTGAATCTTATATTTGACCTTTATTTTGTATGATCTGGACTTTATTAACGAAATACTATGTTCTTAATCATCTTTTGGGTCTTCATTATTGTCTATAATTCCATTATCAATCATATTTGGCTTCTAATTAATGATTCATATGTTTAAAGTCATATTTTATTACTTAAACAAGCTAGTTCTAAAATTTCACTAACAAATTCACAATATTTTTTTATAAATTTATTTCTTTAATATCCATGATTTTTTTTCAAAATATCTATCGATATATCCATAAATTTGGGTTATTGATATTTATACTGATAACGATATTTTGATCCTTATTAAAACTTTTACTTACAAAGCTTTTTGGCAAGATCGTTTCTCGGTTGCTGCTTACATACTCTACCTGTCAATTTGACTCTACATATTATTTATCTTTACTTGTCTAATTTTCACCCTTTTTCTAACTTTGACTCATTACAACTCAACTTAGACTTTTACTGTTTCGTTCCTTAGGAACTACCTTTTTCTCTAATACCAAACTCTCACATCCCTTCCCGAATCACCTACTCTCGACTTGAGAGATGGCTTGAAGTCAACCGACACCGTTCCTCTTTTGAACTACACCAGCTGACCTTTAACCCCTAACCTCTATACAATATGCAAGTGGAAGCCAATAACACTAATATGAAATGAAACTGAGTTGCAACCCATTTAGAAAATAAATTTTATAGCAAACAAACAACAAACTTCATTTGACATGGAAACTAAAAATTTTCCACAATAACTTACTCATAACAAAGTAACTTTTTAACTTAAATACTAAAACTTAAAATACTCTAACAACCTTTTATAACCATTAAAATTGATTGGCTTGGCACCAACAAGCTCAACATTCGGAGATTCACAATGTGTACTTGGAAAGAGAAAAAATATTTTAAAAGGTTAAGTCGAAAGACTTGGTCAGTGAGTTTTATAAAACATGTTTTCATAAACAGTTTAGCATAAAACCTTAGCTTTAAAAAACATTTAGCAATAGAAAATCATTTCATAGCATGGCACTTGTAAACATTTAAACTATTGATAACATTCCACAGATCTTTTGTAAGACATGATCCATAGTCTCAGGCAGTATTTGGACCTCTTCGTCATAAGATGGAACATAAGGATACAGTTTTCACTGTTATTCTCCTTCTTTAAGGTATAACTAAGTATACCCTTCTTGATGACCATGAAGGCTTGCCAGCCTTACCAACAGTAGCGGAGTTAACCACATATGCACTATCGATCTCATGGAATATTTGGGCTATGATAAAATGTATTTGAAAACTTTGAAACATACTTTAACTTTCGTAATACGTAGTCATAGCATTTTTTGAACATAACATATAGACTTTGGAAATCAACTTGTAAATACTCAAACATTCAAGCTTTTGCAAATTCAATAGAAATCAGTAAATTTAAACATTTTTCTTGAAACATGCTTTCGATATTAACTTGTAAATCATGCTTAAAGAAACATTATAGAAATCATTTTATCACTCACAATACTTGGTTTAACCTTTGGTTCAAAATTTCCTCCAAATTCTTCTTGACCTAAAAAAATCATATTTAAGTCCTAATTAATCCCTTGACCAAGAAAAATATTCAAAAATTGTTAAAAAATTTCAAAATTAGCAAAATAGCAAAAAAAAAAAAAAAAAGACCCATTTTGGCATTCTGGCATACAGTGGCCCGACAGTAGGGGGTTGGCAAGTACTCATGGCCTGGGTGGGACTTGCCATGTCCTACCCTCCCAATTAAAATACCAGACACATCATGGCCACACGTCTTACTCGTGTTGTCCTTCGCGTGCGGGTTTCCTTGTGCACTAACCTCTATGAGCAGCTTGAGCGTGTCCTTACCACTCGATAGTGCCATGGTTGTGCAACATGCATCAAAATAACTAAAATAACCTCCATACCTGTCTTACATGCACACGTCCAGCCCTTCACACCTAGTTGCTTGGCCAGTCAACGTATGCCCAGAAACTGTAAAAAAAAATTTAGAATTCATCAATCAACTTTCAACGCTTATAACCTTTGAGCCAAACCTTAAAATGTAAAAATTCCTTCTATAAACTTGCTAAGAACCGCCTTAAATTTCTTAGCTGAAAATTTCAAATTAAAATTTTAAGTATTGCATTCTGTAGACCTCTGAAAATGAAGATTGTCCAGATCCCTTTCAATTTTAACCTTTTCCTCTTTCTTCAACGCAAACCCGGGTTTCCTCGCCTTCTTTTTGTTTAGCAACCTTCTTCAGTAAACTAGACTCATAAACAAGGTGTTTAGAAGTGGTTTAAGGCAAAATGCACGGGTGGTTGGCTTCCTCTCCTCGTCCAAAGTGATCTTTTTATAGAGGACTTTGCATGTTAAAATGTTTCCATCTCAAGCTAACCACATCCACCTCCTGCATGCCGAAAAATGCATGTTGCATGCTAGAGATACCTGGAAAACACTTAATCGACTTGCCTAGGTTGACCACCTCCTCACCATCTCGCCTAAGTCTTAGTTCCACGCCCAATCTTTCATTTTTCTCGGATGCTAACCTCTTTGACATGGTTGTAAGCCTCTTCATGCGTGCACAACTTCATCGCCCATCATCAGCTCGGCTAACCATCTCACCTATTGACCTCCTAACCCATCACCTCACCTAGCACCATCAAGTCTTGTCTTCTTGCCTAGTACCCTTGCCTCCCAATGCCTTAAAGGTTATTTCGTCCAATACCATCACCTCGCATAGCCAACATGGGCGCCTATGGCATGCCCATCTCTCCTAGCATGCCTTGCTTGGTGCCTAGTCCAACTCTTTGGAGGTTCTCATTTAGCATGTGGCCGCCCAACAAGCCATCTCGCCTAACATCATGGAGGTTTCCAACAATCCTTTTAGCCGCTTAAAATGAACACTTCGGAGGTTACTTACCTACCTTGGTGGCCTAGCAACTTAGTTCTTCTTGTGCTTAGAGGTTCTCGGCGATGCTTTCTACTTACCCTTGGTCGCCCATTGCCCTCCTTTAGACGTTACCAAAACTTTTCTTAGCCGCCTAGGCATCCTTCCAACTAAATTTTATTCTTTAATTTTTCCACCTTAGCTCTTAATGACGCACCAGCCATGTCACTTATCCTTTAACTTATCTTTCCAAAGAATTTCCTTTCAAATACTTACTAACTCCTTTTCTCTTTCCTTTCCTAGTTCTTGCAAATCTTAAGGTTTTAAAGATTAGGACTTTACAATATGGGTACACGATCTTGGTAAACTATCGTTTAGATCTTGGTAAATGATTGTTTGCATCTATCACTTATCACTTATCTATCTTTGTCAATCTGAGATAGACGACTGATTATTTAGATTTTAGTACATGATTGTGTAGTGAAAAAAGAAGAAGAAAAAAAAGAAGATAAGAGATGACAAAGAAGGAAGAAATTCTGAAAGAGGAAATGAAGAAATCACAAACAAAAAAAAGTGGAGATATGAAGAAGGAGAGGTAATAATATGAAGATGTGCAGGAATTATGAAAAACAAGACTCGTCTTAGAAAATTAAAAACCAAAAAGGATAAATCTTGAATTTATGAAAAAACAATGATAGCTTCACGGGTTTTTTTTTTTTTTTTTGTTATACAAACCGTAAATATTTTGGTGTTTTATTCTATATATGTAAATTAACCATTTAAAAATTTGTGTTTCTATTTTTCGCTTTATTGTATCATCATAAGTAGTGCTTATCTTTATTTTATGTAATTATTTTGAATTTTTGTTGTAAAGAAAAAGTAGCAAGTCCTATCCATTTGTCATTTAAAGAAGATATTGAGGTTTTAACCACGAAAAATAAGGTAATTTGAATATGATATAAGGTAAATTAATGTAAATAGCAAAACTGTTAAAAATATTTACAAAATATAACAAAATTTTGAATTTTATACTAGTGTCTATCAACTATAGATTTGAAATTTTGCTATATTATAAATATTTTGATAAAAAGAAAAAGAAAAGAAGTTATTTCATATTATTTGGGAAGCTAGAATCAAAAGCTATAAATTGGGAGATTTTGAAAACCAAAAGATCTTTAAATTGATTTTAATTTATATATATATTTTTTTTTTAAAAAAAACCTTTACTACAAAACAACAGTTAGATTTTTTTGCAAAATAATTTTTTTCTACCTTCACTATAATTTCAAAAGCACAATAATTCTCCAATCACGCTCTATTCCTAAAAATAGAGCCCACCCACCTAACTATTTATGGAATTCAAAAGAATAACGAAGCATATCAGCTGATGTGTTCTTCACGATTCGTAGAAAGATATGAGTTTGTAACGGAAGTTGAAGTTTTTCGGGACTAAGTAGATCAGGAAACATGTAATCTTTAAGGGTAAGTTCTACCTCTCTATATCTCTAACCACATTCGTATCATGCTCAGGTTGTATGGATGTTTATCCTTGCTAAAGTATAATTAGTGTGATGTTTTTTATAAGATAAAAATTATTCCATATTGCATGACGATCATACACTTTCGTGGAAATTGGATCCCCTTCATTTGGATTGGCTTCTAGTTTGTTATTTGCTTGTATCAACTTTTAGCTTATTGATCAGGTTGGATTGGTCCTAACTTGTTGATAAGCTTGGATTGGCCATTGAGGTTTCGAACTTCTATTTTGATAAGAGGGTCTTCTAATCTTTGGAAGTCTTTTGACCTTGAGAGTTGAGATCCTCGATCTTTAGAACTTGACAGCTTTAGAGCTTCAATCCTTAGAACTTGACAGCTTTAGAGCTTCAATTCTTAGTTCTTCAGTTCCTAAGCTTGAGCTTGAATAGTCCATGGACTTGGTTCTTAGACCCAACAAATTGAAAACAATTTAAAGTAAATCAATAAAGTTAGATATTTATTATATTTGTTTTAAAATAAAGTTTCAAATATAAAATACCCTTGGTAGTAATTTGGTAATTTTAAACTCAAATTTTGGTTACAAACTTAATAATACAAGATCACTTTTAAATATTTGAAAATTACTTTAAAAAGTTTGAAATCAACAAAATTTGATTGTTTAAATATTAATTTTACAAAAATCAATTGTACTTAAATTCTCTTTTCTAAAATGACTACTTCAACTATCACTCTCAAATGCATCCTAAATCCATGTAAATTGAACTAATTTTACTTCACTTGTTAGCTAGAATGGTAAATTCCATTTCATTTGATTTCCATTTCATTTGATTGACTCACAATTGATGTTAGATTGTATGAAAAAAATGTTAGAGGTGATTCCCACTCAATCATAGAAACAATTCACTTGATTCGCAATACTTCACAAATCAATTTATAGTGAATATTTATTTTTCAAAAATCAATTTTATTTTGTTGCCAAACATTATTATTTTAAAGAAAAGTAATTTTCAGAATGACAAAAGTGACTTTGACAAGTGATTTGAGTGTGTTTGGTGGTGATTTTGGCTATGGCATAATCACTTTTTCACTAGCCAAAATCATTTTGTACAAAAATATGGTGTTTGGTAATATAATGAAAGTGATTTGAAGCACTCTCTCTCTAGTGACTGCGGAAAGGTGATTATCCAAGAATCACTACCTTGTTTTATATAGTTTTTTAAAGGTCCAAAATACCCTTCTATTTAATAAGAAAACTTTTAACCTAATTTCACATTTGCCTTCTCCATCCTTTTCAATCCATCTCATGCCTTAGTCATTCCACATGCCGCCACATTTTCCTTTTATTTAATATTTTTGTTATACAATTTGTGTTTAAATAGATAATATATAGGGGTTTTTTTTTAAATGGAATAAAACGAAAAAATATTTATACTGTAGAGAACAATTCTGAAAAAGTAAAAAATTCACAACATGAAATAACAAAAATACCTCACAATTAATCGGCCACACATGCAGGCGAAAAAGCTTTTAATTTAAACGTTTATATAATATAGTCTAAAAGATCATTTAGATCTTGGTAGTAAACAATCGTTTAAATATATCACTTATCTATCTAGGATAGACAGTGATAATTATTTATCTTTGTCTATCTGAGATAGATGACTGATCGTTTAGATATCGATGCACTATTGTATACCAATTAGTGCACCAATATCTAAACTATTTTGTACATGATTTTGTATCAAATCTAAACAATCTTGATACACGATTTTGTACCAAATCAGCGTACCAAATCTAAATGATCTTAGTACACAATCTTGTACCAAGATCGTTTTGATTTTAGTATACGATCGTTTAGATATTGGTATACGATAGTTTAGATCTTGTTAAACGATTGTTTATACCTATCAATTATCTATCTAGGATAGATAGTTGTGGTGATCTGCCTCTGTCTATCTGAGATAGATGACTAATCGTTTAGACTTTGATACATGATCGTGTAGTGAGAAAAGAAGAAGAAAAGAAAGAATATGAGAGATGACGAAGAAAGAAGAAATCCTGGAAGAGGAGATGAACAAGAAGAAGTGGGAATATGAAGAAGGAGAAGTAACAATACAGTGAAGATGCACAAAAATTCAATACCTGCCGCAGAAAATACAAAATCAACAAGAACAAATCTGGAACTTATGGAAAAACAATTGTGACTTAATGAGTTTTTTTTTTTTTTTTTTTTTTTTTTGTTATACGGGCTGCAAATATTTTCACGTTTTGTTTTTTATATATAAATTAACCTAATATATAGAGTTTAAATATTTTGTAATGATACAAACATTTTTAGGTTGGATGAGATATATGTTTTGAATTTTCTTTATTCTTAATATGTGCATTTCTTTTACCTCAATCTACGTATACCAATCTAACAATAAAATAAATGAAAAAAAAATAAATCAATAAAATTAGATATTTCTTATAATTATTTTTTTTAAAAAAAATAAACTTACAAATATAAAATGGAGTTTTTTAAAAAATATATTGTCAAAATATTTAAACGGTATAGAACAATTTCGAAAACAGAAAAAGCTCAAGGTCAACAATGAAAAATACCAAAAATTCTCCCTTTAACATGGGATTAATTGGCACTCAATGTGCCTAATATATATGGTATATGATTTTGTATCAAAATCATTTAAATTTAGTTACATGATTGTTTAGATTTGTCTCTAAACTATTTTTTTTTTCAAGATTTCTTTGCTACACGATCGTTTAGATTTGGTATATGATCTTGGATACACAATCATTTAGATTTGGTACATGATTTGGCTACAATTTGAATAGTCAAATCTAAACGATTTTTTTTCAAGATCTTTTATATTTTGTACATGATCTTAAAAAAATCAAAGAAAAATTGCAAAAGAAGAGAAACAGAAGATGAAAATGAAAAGAAAAATTGCAGAAGAAAGAAGATGGAATTGAAAAGCAAACCTAAAATACTTTTTAAAAAATAATTGGTTCATAGGCTTTTTTATTTTGTTACAAGAATATTTTGTTACAAGAACCGTAAGTATTGTGATATTTTGTTATATTTATGAAAATTTTCCAATAAATTATCCTTTTTAGTAATTTGATAATTTTTAAATCACTTTTGTTATCAAACATAATGATTGAAAATCAATTTTAAATATATGAAAATTAGCTTTAAGTGTTTGTTACCAAACATAAATTTCATTGTTTGAAAATTAATTTTACAAAATCAAATGTATCTAAATCTTTTTTTAAAATTACTAATCCAAATATCACTTCCAAACATACTCTTAGCCATGTCAAAATCACTCTCAAACATATCCTTACCTAAATTAAGGAATGAAAGCATATAAATTCAACATGATCCACTCGAAATCTATTTCCATTTGTCCATAAGCTAAGTACAAGAATCAGAATGTTTAGGTTGGAAAAAAATATTTTCTAAAGTGTTGTTTAAACAGCGTTCTCAAGTCTCATCAACTTCAAACTCATAAAGATTGAATGAGAGCGTGTATCTGATTAGATCAAGCAGATTTCTCAGCTTCTTCAGCTGCTGCTTCTTCCTCTCGCAACTTCTTCAGAGATGGAGGTGGTCTGACAACAATACTTTTCTTCCACTTTCTATCTAACTTTCTTGACAGCCTTTTGCCCACACCCTCTTCAATCTCTCTCTCGCGTCTTACTGTTAGCATCCGAGAAATCTATCGCCAGACAAACAACAATAAATGGTTAAAAAATAGTGTCGAAAGGAAACTTGTTAGGCAAGTCCAAACATTGGATGTATTAGCTACGATGTTGCAGTCTGAAGGTATGTGAAGATAAATAAATACACTAAAGAGAGAAGACAAGCAATATGTAATATAAGCTTCCTAATTGTCCCACATTATCATACTACTGCATATATATCAGTCGGTTTACTGATAACTAGGATTGTCAAGGCCAATTCCTATGTTCATGAACTCACCACTAATCTCTAAGAAGGCTTCACCTAGTTCAATCTCCGAGAAATTATTTAGACCATCAAAATGTAGATGGTAGTTTTTCACCTTTAGATGCAGAGAGAGAAATAGTTCAAATTTATATCAAGTGGTTAATAGGGGATTGACCAATTATTAGATCCTCATTGAATGGGTTATTATGAGACTAACACATTGTGGCAGCTTCATTGAATAATCTTTAGGGTACTAAGTTAGATTATTCAATGGCTGGCCATGGAGTACTAAGTTACCTAGTTGGAGGCTTTGAAACAATACGTTAGAGGGTCACTACAAACAACTCAAGATCTTATCTTGATCTCAAATCTGCATTCTAACGACGTTTTGGTGTAAAAGTCAGGAGAAGGCTACATATGACCAAATGGCAAACTCTCTTTTATGCACTAAAAATTGTGATGCTTCCATGATCAGAATAGAATTAGCTTCTCTACATGAACCAAACTTCATATAAGAAGACAAGTCATTCTAAACCCGAATGGAATTATGATTTCCATAGTTATAGACTCATTCAAGCTTCAGGCATTTTGGGAATCTTACACAAAATGTTAACATGAAGAAATACGAAAGTTTCTAGAAGATGGTGCTCATTTGATAAAAAATGTAACTATTTAGAGTTAATCTTAGTTTAGTATGACGTTGTTAACGTTAGAAATCCCAATTTCAGTTACATTTTCTGATTCTAATTGAACCTCTACGTTCCAGAGCACATTCTAATTGGATCTAAAATGCAACTTTTGTAAAAATTCCCCAACATGGTGAAATATTGTTTTGGTAAATTTCTTTCGGTTGTGAACTCGAATCTGCATTCTAAGTTGATTCCCACAAACATATATGGCTCTAGAATCATTTTACCCAGTAGATTTTATTTATTCCCACACTTGTTCTCTTTTGACAGCAAACAATAGTCAATAATCTTAGGTCCCAACAACTACAAATCCCCATTACTAGACATTCAGCTCCAGAATTTAATCCTACCAACAAATTTATCAACAGATAAAGCAAAATTGGGGAGGATTGGAGAGAGTAAAACGTATATGTATGAGACGAACATAACAGCCACATTTCTATTGAACTCAAAATTAATTAAGAATCAATCCATGAACAAGGGGAAAAAAAAGTACCCGTTTGCGCATGCGGCGGAATTCGCTAGACTTAAACTCATTGCGGGCTGATTTTTGAAGACGCAGCATAAGAAGTTCACCCTTAAGGTCGACGATCTCTTCGTTTATTTCCTCAGTAGTTTTGGACCTGATATCCTTCAATTCCTCCTCCCTCTTGGCCATCATTACCACCGACGAATTGCGGCCTCTTCCAGTAGTTGCAGTTTTAGGAGGAACGCGAAACGATAATGGAAAACGGATTTGAAGGCCATTGAAGGAGGATTTGGAAGTCGAATTAAGAAATTTTGAAGGGATAGGAAGGGTGGAAGGTAAAGAAGCAATTGAAAGGTTTATCATCTTCGAAGTTTGTAAGAGCGCTATGCTATTGAAGAATAAGATAAGCTCCCAGTAGTTCTAATGTTATTTTTCGAGATCCTTTATTACCCTCTCTTGCCCCTATTTAGGCAAATTCCCATACCATCAGCTATCCACGACTATTTTCACACATATGGTGATTTTGGAAAATAATGACAAAAAAAAAAAACATATTGTAATTTGGAAAGAAAGGATAGAAATGGGGTAGATAAAAGAAGTCGTATATCATATACACGTCACCCTATTTTGACCAATTTGACTCAAGTGGAACATAATTCATAAAGTCGTGTATATAGTACATTACTCCTTAAAAGAAAAGTAAAATTACTAAAATGTAATTAATAAAATATAGAATTAAAAAAAACTAAACTCTTATTATGATTATTATGTTTTAATTTCTTAAAAGGATATCATATTTTAAAAAGCTTAGACATTTAATTAATTAATCAATCAAGTCGTTATTATGAATATTATGGTTTAATTTATTAAAAAATTAATTATTAATTCCTTAATTAATCAAATTATGGTTTAATTTCTTAAAAACGTAATTAATTCAATATATAATTAAAAAAAGAGAATTGTCAAAAATAGCAAATTTGATAAAATATTTACTACATAAAACAAAATTTCATATTATATTAATAAAAAATATTGATAGACATTAAATGCTTCTATCAATGGTATTGATAGACAATGATAGAAGATTATCAGTTCTTATCATTAATAGAATCTAAAAATTTTCTATAGTATTTAATGTTTTAGTTTATTTTACAATATTTGAAAATGTTCCTAAAAAAACTTAATATTTAATTTCTAATTATGATTATTACGTTTTAATTTTTTTATTAATGATTATTATGTTTTAATTTCTTAAAAAAAATACCATATTTTAAAAAAAAACTTAGATATTTAATTAATGGGGCATTTTTAAAAATAACAAAATAAATTAAAATATTTACAAGCTATAACAAAAAATTTTATTCTATCACTGATATTCTTCTATCACTCTAACATATTAATTACTAATAGAATTTGCTATAGGTTGTAAATATTTTGTAAAATCTACTCTTTTTAAAAATTCTTCTTAATTATAATTAATCAGTCAAGTTATTATGATTGTTATGGTTTAATTTGTCTTCAAATTCAAAGGTTTTGATTTTTTTTTTTTTTTTTTTTTGGGTTGATTATGTTTCAATTTGATAAGATGGGGATGAAGCTTGAGAAATTTCCAAAAATGGGACACATTTAAGGGTGTTAGGGATTTTTGGGATTATTTTTTAAAAGAAGAATTTTATGACAAATTTGATGTGAAATGTCATATCTATCCTCATAGAAAAAGCCCTAATTTCATGTTTTTCATCGTTTCCCTCTCATTTAGTGTGCTTCCCATTCTTTCCCTCTCGTTTAACGTGCTTCCCATTTTTGCGTCATTCTTCCCCTTCCCACTATTTTTCTCCACTTAACGTCTTCCCCTTCCTATTCTTTCCCTCCTCACTTCTATGTGATCTTCTCTCTATCTCTTTTGTTCTACCATAGCATCTTCGAACGAAGGGTGAAGAAAATCGAACAGAGGCGACACAATATGACGACGGAGTTCGAACAATGTGGTAAGGTGACTTTCTTTTGTTACTGAACTTTTTGGTTGGTGATAAATTTTTAATTGGTGCCAAAATCTTGTTTATTGATTTTTGCTCCATTAGATCTAGATTTTGTGTGAAATTTGTGAGAAGTTTTTTTTCCATTTGATCATTCCATTGTTGCCTGTAACTAGATTTTTTTATAAAAAAACTCATTGAAAAAAGAGTTCTTTAAGAATTTGATTGTTTCATTTAGTTGTTTCTAAATTTGCTGAATTGTTGATGAAAATTATGCAAACTTAGCAGAAAATAAATATTAGTTACTTGGTTTTCATTTGACTTGCAAAATTTGCTTCCATTAGAAACCTTAATTTTCCTTTTAATCAATTGGGGTTGATATTCTTTAAGAATTTGCTATCATGACTAGCTTTATGGTTTCTTTTTTTCCTTTGATTATGACTAATTTGGATGTATGTTTCTGCCTTTTTAATGATCTTTGTTGGCTGATTTAATTGTTGTTGTTGAAGTATTCGATATAGTTTATTCAACAATAAGTTGATTGTCTTGTAATTTGAAAACATATTGATTTTCATATCACAAATCTCATAATAATTTAAGGATAACCTATGTTCGAATTTTTGTTTGTTATATAGTGAAGTATGAAAAAAATATAGTGAGCTTTTGATAAACTCCAAACTAATTCTATACTCATTTTAGGTGAGTTATGGTGATTTTACACAAGCATATATCCCACGTGCATGACTACTCAGACCAACGATGAAAAGTGCTTCCATTGAATGATGGCGACATGATCAGACGGTGGATAGTGGCAACAATGGAGATGTGGATGGTAGTGGGCATCATTTTCTCTTACAAATTAGAAAATTTTCTCAAACTCCAACCATTGTAGTGAATTGTTCTTTGTTGGTTTTTTTGGAAACTGTTCTTTGTGTAGAAACTATTCTTTGATTTCTATTGTTTTTTTCTTATGAGATTTTGGTTTTTCAATTAAAATTTCTAATTTGTAAATTGATCTTGGTTGCCAAAATTTGGTATGAGTAGACTAAGAAAAGAAAAGTTGTTATACATCTTTTACAGTAAAATGTTTATTGATTTTTGTTGTATTTTAAAGTATTATTTACTGAATTTTTTGTTACTTGTGAGATAAAAATTTGTAACTAAAAACTTAAGAAAGGTAGAAATTCGATTTTGGAATGCATAGTAAAAGTTTGGAATGTGCGAGACATGTGTGAGATGTGTGCGAGATAATACACATGTACTTAAAAAGACTTTCTAAACATGCGTAAAAGCACTTCAAATACTTATGAGAGTTAGAAATTCGATTTTGGAACGCACAGTAAAAGTTTGGAATGTGCGAGATAATACATATGTACCTAAAAGGCTTCCTAAACAGAGTTCAAAATTTGATTT